>CM053783.1:525126990-525726990 GCA_028749045.1 Cupressus sempervirens | reverse complement strand
TAACTGATTCACCCCCGACCCACCCTCTCAGCTGTCTTGGTGGACTTTATTTTCTAACAGCAACTGCAAGCCTAACATCTCTATATGGATATTCCAAGAACTTTTGTTGAACCAAAACGAACATTGAGGGTTCCAAGCCCGATTAAGAAGCTTACAATCTGCCTGGTATACTTTGGACAAATATATTTCTAATTCTTCCAACTTGAAGAGAACAATATCCTAGGTGGAAAATTATAGTGGTATCAAAGCTAAAAATCTTTTCATCTAGCTAAGTTAATTCAGAAAAAATTACAAAAGGTTATTAAGAAGGGATTTTTACAGAATTTTTGGGGGAAACATGTTGCATGTCAAAGAGATGGAATTATATTTCCCAAAGCCATTGTCATTGCTAGAGAAAATAAATGTGTCTGTGTTAAATTCCTAAGGTTGAAGAGACATTGTCATGAATAATTTTGCTGACAGATTTTGGTAAGGGGAGATATATAGTTGTGCGGGAATCATTTAATATCAAATGATATCAAATCTTGGTTCACTCGAGGCATATATAAATGAACCGTTTAATTATTGGTGGGCCCGTCTTGTTTTTATAAGGACTATAATTTGCCCTTAGAATGTTTGAGATTGCATGAAAGGTTTAATATAGTTTGAAGTTATTGATTATTATAAACTATGTATGAGAGACATCATGGTTCAAAGAGAAATTATTATGTGTCCAACATTGGTGATTCATTGGGCCTTGAATCTTGATTAAATATTTGTAGAAGAAATTGGAATTTGTAATGTTTTTTCCTCTTAACTTCCGAGAGCCTTGTTGTGGGCTCTAGACAGATTCATTGATCACATTTCTAATATAGATTAGGCGAAGATTTGATTGGATGCATATACTCAGACACATTCGGCATTGCCCATAAGCAAGAAGTTTGTTGCAGACCATATTCATCGTCTGGAATATATTTTATAAACAGATAGATTTTGTGCTTGTCATAAATCCTTGTCTGAGCTCAACACCATGTTTAAGCTAGTATGCAGTATACAAGAAGCTAAAGGACTGAGAAATAGATACTTTTCACCGTCTGTCTAGTTCATCTGGCAGTGGTTGTAAAGAGAAGTAGTGGTCTATAGTAATATTGATAGTTTTGGAACTGTTCTATGTACTTTGCAATATGAGCTTACAATTTGAAGGAAAAAAACAAATGCCTGTAGCATTTTCGTTCCACACTACGAGCAGTAACTTGGTCATTATAGATACAACTCAGGGTCTAGGTTTCGCCATCTGTCCTTCTCTGTTCAATGAATAAGGAACGAGGGAGTTTGTTGATGCATGTGAATGACAACAATGATTTAATGAATGCTTTCCAAGTTGAAAAAAAAAAGGTCTAAATGGAGTAGTTCAACATATCAGATAACACAAAAGGTCTTGGATGCAGCCCGAACTTCCATTAGTGAGTTTGGCGGTGACAATTGAACAAGCATTGGAGGCACTCCGCACAAAATATCTTCAAATAGGCACAGAAATGGCTTGATAGTTGTTTTGACATGTAAAGTTGGGCGTATGAAATTTTTTCGGAACTACATTGGCAGCTCGTTTATGTTTTTTCTGCATTCACAAGTGGGAGTCATTAATAACTTAAGTTCACTTATCGAAGAGCACTGAATGGTTGTAACACTCCTCAATACTGGAACGACCACGTCTGAAAACTTAGAGGCTTTATTATATGAAGCATTCCAAAATATTGCAACTGTGCAGTATTTCTTGAGCCTGCAATTACAAACAAGTCAGTATTTCCCGAGTTTGAATGATTTCCTTGGCATTTATTACCTGACAACCATTATTACCATGTTTGAGTCGTTTTTGTGAAGTCAACAAAGATAGGTGTTGGGTGAATCACTTCTGGTTTTAAAGTTTCACAAACATATAAGAATCAACAGGGAGGTATAAATACAGGAAGCATTAATTGAGGTAGTTGCTCAAAACAGTGTGTAACCAAAATCAATTTGAAATCAACATATCACTGCATATTGGTATTTCTAAGGCCTTGCGTTAAACCATGGTCTAAGTAAAAGATGGAAGGTGTGTTGGAAAAGAATTTGGAGACATCTTGGATTGCAGACAAACTGGTAATTAATTGGTAGCCAGAGCCTCCATATATTGCTAAGTTGAATATGTCAAAGACTTGCTTGTGTAGTAAGAAACCTCTCATATTGACCAAGTGTGAGGAGATTGTGTACAATCAGCTGGGTGTTTTCAAAAGATTGGATATACAGCAGATGCTATCAGAGAGAGGTTGGTCTATTATCTTCCTAGTGTAACTGTGTAATTGTGTTGCTCTGTTTCTGAGTAACGTATCAATAAAGTTGAATATTGTTACTAATAATTTCATAGCTTCAGTTTAATCCCACTAAAAAACCACACTAGTTTATTTATATTTAATTCCTTATGCAAGTATCAGAATTCTGAGTTTTTTACAACGAATAAAAGCATAACCACATAAATTACTGCAAACTGGTACGTCAGGGAAAGAAACAAGAAACTCAATAAACAATAATTTCATCAAGCACTGCTTGCTATTAAGTAATCCCTAACTGACAAGGCGAAGGATTCAAGGATTAAATTTATTGACATCAGCAGCTCAAAAGTGGAACTGGATATAGCGTTGCTACTGTAAGCATCTGATGTTCTTATCAGTAATAATAAACTGGGTTTTTGTTTGATTCAGTAATATGGAAATTTTGAAAAATAAAATTTTCTCCACAGAATTCAATAACAATTTTAATCACGAACAACTCAGAGACCAGCAGAAAAATAAAGAATTTGGAAATGGACTCTATATAATCAGATTGCAATTGGGTTCCATGAAACCTTTGGAAGGTGTACTCTCGAATTTGGAAGAGTTAGATGCATATCTATCCAAAGTGGACTAGTCTGATTGGAGGCTATTAAATTGAACCTTGCAGCCTTCAATGATTTTCTTTATCTAGCACAGGCTAATGGAGCATCAGAGTGAAGATGTGAGGTTAATAGTTGCTACTTGCCTTAGTGAGATTATCAGGATAAATACTCCTATTGTTCCTAACGATGATAGCACATTGAAGAAGGCATTGCAATAGATTGTGGACTATTTATATGGACTACATGACATCAAGGTCCCTACCTTGGGTGAGAAGGTAAAGATCTTAGAACTCATGGCAAAAACCACATTTTTAATTCTCATGTTAGATATTGGTCGTGAAGAGATGATCCTATAGTTGATACAATGTTTCTTAAGGGAATACTAGAAACACCCAGACTGTCTGAGAGCTTGCAAAATAACCATTATGTCATTAATCCTCGACGATGATGATGATGAAGTATCTAAACAATTACAATCAAATTTGTTGGCTCTATGGAGAAGGAGGAATAGAATCTCACCCATGGCTTATGAGCTTGTGGAGGAATCGATTGGACATTAAGTTTATCATGTTAAAAGAGTGTATGAATGAGCATGAGCTAAGGTCAACGGGTTTACAGGATGCAGGATCTCTGTAAATGAGTACGAATCAAACAAGGAAAGAGCAGCTTTGTTTCACTTGCCAACACGCTTGGTCGCATTTCTGAGTTCAACAAAGAAGAAGAGGCAGCTCAAGAAGTGCAGATCAGCATTGAAAAAGTTGAGAACTCTATAGTTCAACTTCCACATAATGAAACCCATAAGATGGAACCAAATACGGATGTTAGTAAGGATTCTACGAGCATCTTACTTGGTGACTTGGAAGTGGTTATTGAAAAGCCTTTTCATGAGAATGTCTTTCTACAAGATATTTCCAAAGATGAAAATGAATCTCTCCATGAGGATGAACTATTTAAAAACCATGATGTCAATGTTGATGAGACAATACATTCTGAGTTGGAGAACAATTCTGAAAATGGTGCAGCTGAAAATGAAAATTCTTCTGTATTCAAGAGCTAGAGCAAGATGAAGTTAATATAGAGTCTGATTTGAAGGACCGAACAGAAATTTTTGGTCTAGATGATGAATTAGGAGTACATGATGAAAGTATCAGATGATATGGTCACTAGTCACTACAGCCTTAGAGCATTCTATAAATACTCATTAAAATATTGAAGAGACCTTGTGGGTAGTTCAAATTGAGGAAATAAATAAAGGAATTATGAGTGGAATCAATAGTGAATACCTTCACACTCTTAAAAAGGCTGTAGAGGGAATTAAATCCGATACCTTGAAATCGCTCCAAGATAGAAATATAGCCATCAAACATGAAGAAGATAAAGAGGAGGCAGATGAACATTGTCTTCAACTAAGTATGGCATATTACTCTTTATGCCAAGCTGAAAATCAGACTTCTATAGCAGCCACTTACAAAGAAGATGATCTTAACCACGCCCTTGGTGAAAATGAAGATGAACTCAATATTTCCATTGCCCCTTATCCAATTGAGACATTCTATGCTAAAAGTCAACCTCATGAATTCTAATTTTACATCAGCAGTTACACATCTTCACAACATAATGAGGACGATGGTGATTCAAGTGAAACTAGTTCTGACACTTTGTGTGAAGGTGATTATTTGATTGATTACACTTATGGTGAATTGGAAAATTCAGAGTAGTCCTTAATGCATTCTGAAGGTTTCTATAATCTAGCTAGTGATTTGACACTTGTTTCTTATGATATTGAAGCTATCTATTTGTTGATTGGTGATTTTATCTTTTTGCCTACTTCAGTTATCACTAGCTGTCCTGTTTGTTCTACCATTCTATTTTCAGATTTAGCTTGGTCCGAAGGGGTTATAGAGTTGCATGGGTGTTCATGAACACATAGCCATGTGTTAGATAATGTACATGAGATAGATTTCTTCCATACACAGGTGCACAACACCTTCAGTATCATACCTAACACTAGCATATCTTATAGCAGCAGTATTTGGCAGCCTATTGGGTTGATAATCAAGCATATTGGAGGTGTATTTGGCATCTATTGGGTGGATTACTCATTCCAATGGTTATTACAGGAAGATGGTAGAATGATACACATCTCTTTCTACTCCAAGGATCAGATGGATAGACTAGTTAGGGATCCAGGAGTTGACTGGATGAGTGCTTTACCTTTTGTGGTTTGTGACAAATTGCTTCATAGTTTGGGGCCTAGAGCAAATGTAATCAGAGTAATACAGCATATAGGCGTAGTTGTGTTTTACAAATTGACCTGGCATTTAGGGATCCTACTAATGGATGGGCTACATCTTTATTTTTTGTTCTACGGCATGGCACCTCTTGATTATATAATTTTCAACATGAGCTATAGAGTGGCTACAGATGGATGCGGGATCCTTGTATTGGTCTACGGATTCATGATTGCTTGAGGGAAAGCAATCTCGAGGGTAGATTGTAATGCCCCCTTTTGGTTTGGGGCCATCTGTAAAATATTTTGAAGTGACTTAATTGGAACTAAAGGCAGATTATTTAAAGTCATTTTTTAAATTAAAAAGGAGATCAACAGGTGACGAAAGAGGAAGAAGATGAAAGACAGAATGGGGAATGTGAGGAGTCACCAGGTTAAGCTTAAAGAAGGGAGAGGAGCTCTTTTGCAGCTATGCTTGGATATTGTTTTTTATTTCATATTTCTTCTCTTGAAGAATTGGAAGCTCAGCTTCAGCTAGCTTGAGGACGGAAACCCTCCAACTGAAAGTATGCTTAAACTTTAATTCTACTCTCCAATCAGACTTTCTATTCTGCATATACAATTGAAGCTGAAAACTATTCTGCTGAAGAATTTGATTGTAATATTCGTTGACAAATTATGTTGCTGCTGGTTATTTGTGTATTGTTGGAGGTGAAATAAAACATAATTAATTTTCTTGAGGTTATTATTTGTTGGATTTAATCTGAAGTTGCAAAAAAATTCTGTTATAATTCTCAATATTATTTTGTGAGGAATTTGGTTAAATATCCCGGGTGGGATATTACACAGATTGAGAAGGATGGCACACTTCTAGGATTGGTTGGGGTTTAATTGGTTAAGACGCTTATCCTAGCAGTGACTCAGATTCTAGTTCTGATTTTGATTTAGGATCCTAAGGCTACCATGTGTTGTTTATAAACAGCCATATATATTCTTAATTATATCTTAACATTACTATTATTATGAACAGCTGATTTTGAACTTCTTTGTTTACTATTTATTAGTTTAACATTTACATTTTGATTTTATGTCATTCCATGTTTGAAACTTGGAGCCGTTGGGCCCTTTTGCTAGATGTATATCATAAACTGACAATGAAAGCATCTAAACTTTGTTAATTTCCTTATTGATAATTCACATGTAAAATCTCAAACCAAGTCTAATGCTATGCATTGAGATTCTAAAATGACTATGATGAATGCTTTATCAATATTATGATATGACTATTTGAAATTTCTCTCTATACAAATATCCCCCTTTTTTAAATCGCCATAGCCAAACTAGAAACATGTCCCCTCATCCCCTGTTGTTCACATTCCTATCTCCAAAAATCTGTGGAGCATACTGAATTACCAGAAATTTTACAACATGTAGCAATAAATTCTAAAAAACAGATAAAGAAACAGAAAAGTGCAATTTCCTCAGAAAATGGAATCAGAAAGAGCAACAAGATGAAGCCAAACACATTGTGTTTCATGCACATTGTAAAAATAGACCAAGTTTCAAGGAATGTACGTTCCTTCTCAAACACTGTATAAAAACAAACTCAAAATTAACTGGAACCTAAAAGTATATTTTTGCCTAATAAATTTCACTTCAAAAATAAGATAAATAGAGGATAAAAAGTATTTCAGTATATGCATTAGGGCATACCATCTTCAGTGTACAGTTTGGTTGAGACAATAAAAATCTAGCAATTTCTAGTATATTGCCAAGAAGGCAGGCAGGACCAGGAAGCGCTGGAGATATATCTGGGGGAAGAAGATCCAGATGACCAGGCAAAGCAGATGCTATCTGTTGAATATAGAATGACCAGAGAGCTTGACTCATGACCACCTAAAATCACAGACAAAAATAAGAAACATAAATCCTTTGGAAGGGTACAACAATGCATCACAATAACACAATTACTTGGAAAAACATGCCAACGTAAATTCACAGTCTATGGAATTTTCAGCATATCTCTCAATCATAATGCACAATCATTTCCACATTTCTTAGTAGCACAACATCTCACAAAATATAGTAGTTTCATTATCTAATAGTAAAGTAACTTGCCACCAATGAATGGAATAATATACTTGGGTCAATGAGCATATAAGAAGAAAACACAGTTGCCGAAAACAAAAACTGCTTTCCTTACCTGCTTCAGATTTGGGAACTGCTTCCATAGAAAAGGAATCGACATAATTTGTGCTGGAAAACTCAAGTTAAGGGGCAACTCATGGCCAGTGTAATATATCTGACTGGATTGGGAAGCAAGTCTTGTAAGCACGCACTCTAGACGAGATACCCCAGCTCCAGAAACGCTAGTTTGTCCTCCTTGTGACTGCAGCAAAATATAAAATATCGAAAAAATTTAAGTCTACTATTTGATATTGAAGAATTTCACTTCCCTTTAATACAAAGTAATCAAATATATGGAACACTACTTCCAGTGTTTCATCTATACAGAAGGTGAGTTTAAAACTTTTATTCACAATACCACTATTTTTAAAGGACATACACTTTGATCAATAAAATTCCAAAACTATTGTATGGTACACGAATGACATAAGCCCCTTGGAATACAAGCTTTTTTAAATATAGTGAACAAGAAAATCATTGTTATTCAATGATATTTCTTCAAATATGTTCACACCTACATAGAACAGTATACATTGGAACCATATAGATACATGCATTTATATGTACAGACATACACACACACATATATATATACACAAACACACATGTATATATATGCCCACACATCAAGTCAAAAATATGAAAGGACGGACAAAGAACAGAGGACAAAAAGGAAATGTGATCACAAAAGCTTTTAACTAAAACAGAGTCCAGACATCCAAAAAATTCACAAACACTCAACTGTAAATGGCAAGCTAACTTAAACTGCATAGAACAATTATGCAGTCTTTAGAAGGAATAACTATGTACATAGCAAATATCATATCTTTGTACTGAGGAGGAACACCACAGATACCAATATATGACAATTGCACAAGCATCCTAAGCCTTTTCTCCACGTACATAACTCCATACTTGCAAGGAATGCAACAAAATACAGACTTACCACAGTGAGAATAAGCTCGCGGAAATGTCCAAATGTATACTTTTTCAAAACAAAGTCCAAAGTATTTCCAGCCCAGGGAAAGGAAGAATCTGTCAAAATTACGACTATCTCCGACAATAACAAAGCCGGAAAATCAGCAGATCCTGAAGGAGTTAATAGTTGAAACTTGAAGTGTTCACTGTTAAATCAAAAGCAGTAGAAGAGAAAATCAGTCAATAAATGCAAAAGCATTAAATCATTGTTTACTTCAATCATAAACCAAATGATTTTTATGACAGGAATCGTTGTAATATCAAATGTTTGCCACTAAAACAGATATAATTTATAAGATCCAAACATATATATATATATGGAAAGTTTTTAGAAGCATTTCACCATGGAAACCATTCGTTCTTGAAAATTTGTTTTAAAAAAGAAATTAAGCTTGGTATTGCTAAATGTAATTTAGATCATGTTAGTGCGTGCAAACATTCACTAGTGATGCCATGAGCTTTAACCATGCAACATATATCAATATCAATTGCTTGATCATCATAGCCCACTGAACCAATCAAGCTTTTCTGTGATTGGTTTACACCTCATTTCAGCTTTATCACACACATCTTTGTGTTTATTTCACTGTATAAGTAGGACTTTGTTAGCCTGTCAAGTGTTTGTATGCCATAAATGTTTCTTTGTGGAGTAACATTTAACTCATTTTTTTATGGTTTGACCCAACTGATCACCATTACTTATATTTTGTTTCAGTAAAACTGGTATTTGTATTATTTAAATGAAAGTATACAAAGTTTCTATAAATTTGGATAGAGAGATTGAGATACTAACACTTTTCATCTTGTGACACCTGGAACAGTTAAGGTGTATGCTAATATGTGTATTTTGTATCCCTATAGCGGTGTATAATTCAATATGTAGGAAGCATTTCCTCAGCTGGCCTCTACATAAACTGAAGTGCATGAATAGGATATGACTAGCAAGTAAAAATCCCAAATACATAACAAGGTGAAAGAACAACTTATAGCGTAAAGTGACAGTGCCCATTGCCATATCCTTATATTGTGAGCATCTATCGTTTATTCTATGAACTACTGAATAACTCTTGGCGGATATGCCTCAACTTCAACAATTATTATCTACTAAAACATGTATTGACTGTGGGAAGTAGATTGACAATTGTTTCTACTAAAACATGTATTCGAGAATTGGCTGCCTTAGCCATTACATATTTATCTGATGAAAAATATTATAATTTGATACACTGTAAAAACATCTTAGTTGCATTTATTGCATGCATTCCAAACTAATCCTGACTTTATTGGAGTAGGAATTATTTCGAAGTGGCTCACTGCTAATTTCTTATAAGTTCTTTGCTACTTGATGAACTGATTTAATCTAGTGCTATTAGAGCATATATCTCAAATAAACTAGCTTTATAATGTGTCAAAAATCTTCTATTTCTCAACTCATTTATTCCTCTATTGCTTTCAGCTTCTCTTATAGCTTGTTATAAGCAAGTGAAGTCTGATTGTTCAAATTAGGCATTTCTATCTTCATGCAAACAGCTTTTATGGTTTGTTGTCCAGCATTTTGTCATCACAAAATGTAGGTAATATTACAATAATAGATAAGTCGTCTATTATTAGTTAATGGTTATCTATTGTAAATATCTAATTAAGCTTTAGTTTGCTTTCGTATTTGCTTTCTCTAGAACAGAATGTTTCTATTCTTTACAATCGTTTCCTAAGGAAACATCTTCTCATTCTTTTGTATAAATTTACCGTCTGGTCTATGTTAATATCAAGCAAGTATTTACCAATTACTTCCGTAATATGGTATTACAGCATATTTCTTAATTTTTTTGAAAATTATAATTTCTTTTCTGAAATTATCAGAGCCAATTTTCGAAATTATTCTGTGATCCTTGCTTCCTAATCTCAAAACCCTGAGATTTTCAAACTGGAGTTTTTTGTCTGAGTTTTTTAGAAATCGTGGATTTTTTTCTTGGAAAAATCACAAATCGCGTATTGGAAAAATCGAAGACCAATCTGCCCTAACCGCGACTTCAACAAAACGCATTTTTTTTACTACTCCCATTTTTCACTAGTGGCTCAGCTTTGCTACCAAACACAACTCTCTACTACCACGACTTCTCCCATAAATCGTGTCACTGTTTTGCATCATGTTTTAGGAGAAAAAACGTGCAGTTTTTGCAAACAGTTTTCTGCATTCGGCTCTTCAAACTCACACCTTCTACGTCGATTTTTGGTATTTGTTCAGCACTCTCTAGCCCCATTCATCCATGCACATCAATCCTTGAAGAGAACTCAACCATTTTTCCAGAAAAATCAATTGTTTTTGCAAATTCGACCTCCATGGCTGCCGACTAAATTTTGCTCAAAACCCTAATTTTTGGAGTCAAAATTTTTTTGATTTCAGATTCTTGGTGTTTTTTTTTGAGAGCTCAAGTGGGTTTTTGTTTGTTTTTTCTGAGTGCCTCGATTTTCATGCCTTAGTTTTTGAGCCAGCAAATCCAATAAACAACAACATATTCCTTCAAGCTCTCTGCTGGGTCACTCTCTAAATCTTCTAGGTCTTCTGTATTTTTGCCTCAAAGAATGTGCCTTCATAGATTTTCATAGTTTTTCATTGAAAAACGTGCCATGGCATCTCTAACAAATATTCTGCTCGAGCATAACTCCAAATTCAATGGTCAAAATTATGGCACCTAGAAGAAGCGGATCATCGCAATTTTTGAATATCAGAACGCTGATCAACTTGTTTAGGGTGTTACGAAGCGTCCGTTTTCTCTGGGTCCTGATCAAGATACATGGGATTTAAATAATCAAGAGGCAGCAATGCTTCTCAAATTATCCATGGCTAATGATCAGCTTTCTCAGATTCCACCCGACAAGACAGCTGCTGACATCTAGACACATCTCAAAGGTCTTCATGAGACTTTTGACAAAAGCAGAGCCTTCTTTCTAAACAACACTTTGTTTTCTATTGTCATGGATGAGCGCACCTCGCTCCAGGCACACCTAAATCAGATTTAGGAAATCCTTGATCAGTAACTTGCCATCGATCGCAAGATGGAGGAAGAGGATATTGTGGTTATCACTCTTCAGAGTTTACCAAAAATCCTAAGAGCATTTTATCGAGACTCTCAACATCACATCTCCTGGTGTTGATTTGAAGTTCACTGTTCTCTACACACTACTGCTTCAGCAAGAACGGTGGAAACAATTCAATACCAGCTCCAGTTCCACCTGCACTGAACAAGCCTTTGCTACAAAATCCTTTCAGAAGGATAAGGGCAAGTTTCAGCAGCTATCTCAATAAAGGTCTTCTACTCCAACACAAGATGGTTCCAAAAAGAAGAACATTCAATGTAACTACTGCCACAAGTTTGAACATATGAAGGTTGAATGTTGGAAGTGTTTAGCTGCACAGTCTAAGCAATCAAGTTCGCAGCCCAAAGCGAACAATGCAGAGCACAATGAGCAAACGGAATATGCCTTTTATGCCTTCATGGCTAAAAGACCTGCAGATCATGTGAAGTCCTCTGCCTGGTATATTGATTCAGGTGCCTCTATCATTTCACTCACTGCAGAGACTAGTTTACTGACTACCAGCTTTATTCAAACTGTTATTTTTGGTAGGGCAAAGAGTACATGGTTGTCAATAAAGGCAACATTTAGATTCAGTCTGTTGGGAGAAATCTCATATTCCTTGATGTGTACTACGTTCCAAGGATGGAACTAAATCTGCTCTCAGTCAGTCAGCTGCTGCAACATTCTCCACACTTGGTAGTCACCTTTAGTTCACATCAGTGCACCATCACTAATCGGGCAACTAAGTCTACTGTTGCAGTGAGTCTTGAGGATCATGGTCTTTTCAGACTTATTGATTCTAGTGATTCTCAGGACTTAGCTATGGCTGCTCGGCGATCTTCTGTCAGCACACTTTGGCATCAGCGATATGGGCACTTAAATGTGAATTATCTCTCATAGCTTGCTCGGGATGGGCTTGTTCTTGGATTACCAGAGATTCAGACTCAACAACTTGGAGTTTGTGACACATGCCAGGATGGGAAGCAACATTGCACACCTTTCACCACTGGCAATTCATGGTGAGCTTCTCAGGTACTTCAGCTTGTTCATGCCGATATCTGCGACCCTATGGTCATTCCTTCTATTCTTGGGTCTAAGTATTTTCTATTGCTTGTTGATGATTTTAGTAAAAAAATGTGGGTGTATTTCCTTAAAAAGAAATCAGATGCATTCCCTATATTTCAGAAGTTTAAACCTTTAGTTGAAAAAGACTCTAGGAAATCTATTATTACTCTTAGATTAGACAATGGGGGTAAATTTTGTTCTAATGCTTTCTCCAACTTCTTACATACACATGGCATCAAACACCAGTTAACCACACCCCACACACCACAACAAAACAGTGTAGTTGAACATCGGAACAGGACAATCACCGAGATAGCTCATTCCATGCTCGAACACAGACATGTTCTGAAGCAATTTTGGTCAGAAGCAATTAACATTGTAGTTTATCTGTTGAACCGATCACCCATAGTGGCAATCAAAGGTAAAACTCTAGAAGAGGCTTGGTTAGGTCGCAAGCCCAGGATCAGTCACCTGAAGGTTTCTGGTTCCCTTGCTTTTGTTTGGATCCCTGATGCATCACGCACCAAGTTGGATGCCAAGAGTCAAAAACTCATGCTTGCTGAATATAGCAGTCTTCACAAAGCCTACCGCCTGATCTATGTTAAGACATCTCATCTCATCTACAGTCGTGATGTAGTCTTTGATGAGCAGTGAGGACCTTTCATGCCTGTTTCTCCTGCTCCTGATCCAATAGACCAGCCTATGATGGCTCATGATTTGAGAGTTCGGCTTCCATTAGGTCCACCTGATGGGACGGCTCCAATATAGCTCCTGCAGCTCCAATTATACCAGTGGTACCTGTATAGACATCTTTGGTTTCTCCTGTAGGATCACCTTGCTTTTTAGATGCTTCACCTGAGTTTGATCCTGATTCTTCTAATGAAGATCCTACTGATCAAGCATCTCATAATACTATTGTTGGTCATTCTCCTATCCGGCCTTAGTGGTGAGCTAAGACACTTGCTGATCTTCGTGATAATAAGCTCATTGATGGGAGAATTGCTCGAAAAAAGAGCAAAACTACAGATTTTGTTAACTTTGCTCTTATGGCCAACATTCACAGTGTGTTTGAACCACAAACATATTGCGAGGCTAAAGGAATTCCAGAGTGGGAACAGGTCATGACATCTGAACACTAGAGCCTGTTGAAGAAAAACACCTAGGTCCTTTCTGATCTTGCACCAGGGAAGAAACCCATTGGCTGCAAATGGGTCTACAAAATCAAATACAAATCGGATGGTACATTGGATAAGTACAAAGCTCATTTAATGGGGAAGGGCTTTTTTCAGTGTCAGGGCATTGATTATGAAGAGACCTTTGCTCCTATTGCAAAGATGAGCACCATCAAATTAGTCCTAGCTATGGCAGCACAGTTTGGCTGGAAGGTCCATCAGATGGACGTCAAAAGTGCTTTCCTAAATGGTGATCTCAATGAAGAGGTCTACACAACAGAGCCTCCTGGTTTCAAGGTTGTTGGTAAAGACCATCAGGTTTTCAGATTGCTAAAAGCTCTCTAGGGCTTGAAGTAGGCCCCTCAGGCATGGTACATAAAAATTGATAAGTAACTCAGTGATCAAGGCTTCAAGAGGAGTTCTTCAGACTCAAATTTGTACATCAAGACTACTAACAGTGACATCATCCTTCTGGTTATTTATGTGGATGATTTGATCATCGCTGGCAATTCAGCATCTTTGATTTAAGGAATCAAATAGAACTTATGCTAGTCTTTTGATATGACTGACCTTGGGCTCATGCATTATTCCCTAGGTGTTGAAGTTTGGCAACAATCTTCTAGTATATTCATCTCTCAGTCCAAATATGCCAGGGCCCTATTAGACAAATTCTGCATGCAAGATTGCAAACCTGCATCCACACCTATGGAGAAAGGTCTCAAGTTATCAGCAAAGTCTGATTCTCCTTCTGTCGATGATACTATATACAGACAGCTAGTAGGTAGCCTCATCTACCTCTCTGCTACTAGGCCTAATATCAGCTTTGCAATCAGCTATATTTCACGCTTTATGACAGCTCCTAAGGTTGATCATTGGATGACAGCAAAGCGTGTGCTTCATTATGTGAAGGGCACTTCAAACTGTGGACTTCTGTACTCTCGAAGTTCTAATCTTAAACTTAGTGGGTTCGCAAATTCAGATTGGGCACGCTCTGTTGATGATAAAAGGTCAACATCTGGATTTGTGTTTAGTTTGGGATCTGGTGAAGTCACATGGACCAATAAGAAGCAGCAAGCAATTTCTCTCTCTTCTACAAAGGCCGAATACAAAGGGACTGTTAAGGCAGGATGTGAAGTTGTTTGGCTTCATCAGATGCTTGGGGATATGCAGATGTCACCAGCAGAACCAACTACTCTGTTTGTTGATAACGAAGGCATTATCAAGTTACCACGAAATTCAGTCTCCATGAACGAACCAAGCATGTGGATGTTCAATGTCATTACATACAACAGCTGGTTGAAGCAAGATTGTAGATTTGTAGTATGTTCATACCACAGATCAGACTGCAAACATTCTCACCAAGACTCTTGGTCTTGATAAGTTTGTCAAATTCAGAGGACAACTTGGTGTGATAGATAGATTAACCATTAAGGGAGGGTATTACAATAATAGATAAGTCATCTATTATTAGTTAATGGTTATCTATCGTAAATATCTAATTAAGCTTTAGTTTGTTTTCGTTTTTTGCTTTCTCTAGAATAGAATGTTTCTATTATTTATGATCATTTCCTAAGGAAACATCATCCCATTCTTTTGTATAAATTGACCATCTGATCTCTATTAATATCAAGCAAGTATTTACCAATTACTTACGTAATAGGTAACAATACGAAACTTTTTCAAGCTAGTTTCGCACATCTCTAAGCTTAAATTTGATATTCAATTGCTTAATGTTAATCGATTGATCCATTCCAATTCGTATATCAAATCTTTTTACTGAAAGCCTTCATCAAGTCTTTTTCATTTTGCTTTCTGTCAAGCCTTTGCTTGATTTTTGAAGCCTTCATCATTTGTTCTTTGCTTTTGAATTTGCGTTTGTTGGTTTTTAGTCTTTTGGTTTTGCTCATGTCATGGCTTTCACTTTTCCCTTTGATTCGGTCTAACCTAAAGCTCAATCGAAGTTGTTAGTCAAGAGATATGCCCGTTTTAGTGCCTCAAAAGTGGACCTTTTTAGTGCAACACCACGAATTAAAAATATGATGTTATACTTTTAATTTGACTTTCACTTTTTGATAAATATAACTTATATTAACTTTTTGTTATGCTTTTAAGTTACTTTAACTTTAAATTTTTTAACTCAAAGTGACTATAGTGCACTTTATCTTATAGTGCACTTTTTAATTTTAACTTAAAGTAACTATAACTATATAGCTCCAGTTTAATTTTTAGTTTTTAAATCAAATGCTTATTTAAATGTTACTTTTTAAATGATGTTTATATGTTATATTTTTAAATATGATATATAGATATTGTTTATGGCCCATTTAGTAACATTTTTATAATTTTAAGTGAATTAAATGATTTAAAGTCTTCGAAAGTGGACATTTTATATGCAATTACATGTAAAAATTCATCAAAAGTGGACATTTTACATGTCATTGCATATAAAGTTCATTTTGGTGGAGCTTTTTGATGTCATTACATCAAAAGTCTATTATAAGTGGACCTTTTTGATGCTGCTGCATCAAAAGTGAAGTTTTTATGCTTTTACATCAAAAAAGTGAGATGCATTTTAAAACATGCATCCTCTCTCAAAAGGTCTGATTTTGCTTATGTGCATATTTTAAAACATGCAATAGCACCCAAAAAGTGTGATTTTGATGAGATACATATTTTAAAACATGCAAGTGACCCAAAAAGGTCTGATTTTGACCAAAAACATATTTTAATATATGCAATGACACTCAAAGAGTCTGATTTTGAAGAAGAACATGTTTTTGCCCTCCAAGAACCCGATTTTGATCATGAGTACAAATTTTCTCAATGCATTTGCATGAGATTTCTTCTATTAAAGGCGTTCTTGATTGGCAATGATTTATCTTGCATTAAAAATGGATTCAACAAGCTAAAAAACATTTTTGGAAGCTCCCATCTAGAGCACGTTTTTGGATAAATTAGCAAACAAATGCATTTCTGCTCCATGTTTTGACTCCAAAGCAAATTGATTTGGCTTCTTTTTGGCATTTCATTACATATTGATGCATATTTTGGCGTTTAAACACCAAAACGTTTAGATCTTGCATCATGGTGAAACATGTTTTTTGCTAAAAACGCCCCAAGCATGTGTTCTTCCAAATGTTGGATCTTGGAGTGTTTTTAGAGCATGTTTTGGTATCTTTTACCAACTTCTCATTGACTGCTGCCTTCTTCCATTTGAATTTGTGAAAGTTTGAAAGGTTCAAACATTTTTGAAGAATTTTTCAAATATTTGAGCATCTTTTCCCTTCATTTTTGGCACATGTAAGTGGGCTCTTTCTTTCTTGCTTTTAATTCATGCTTATCTTGCTAATTTTCTGCATGCAATTGCTTAATAAAAGCCACTTGTTGAAATCTTTGGCATGGAAAGTGCATTTTTCCTTTAAAAATGAAGTTTTTGTTCTTTTCCATGTTTTTGGTTCTTCCCCAAGTCCCAATTTCGAATTTGTGTGTTGAACTGCATTGCATCTTGGCATGTTTGAGTCACTTTCCAAAGGTACAGTTTTTGTGTTTTGTGCTTTCTGCTTGCTTGCTGATTTTCTCCGCTTGGATAAATTGCAAGTTCTTTCCCAAAAACTTGGTATTGCTTCATTACATGCGAAAGCATCATCACGTTCCACTTTCTGTTTCCGTGTCACAACATCTCATCTCTCACTTAAAAAATGCGATTACATGTTTTCCATCTCATTCACCACCCGCACATGCATGTAATCTCATTTATTGTTTCCATTTTCACTCATTTCACTTTTTGCATCCATTCGCACAACACAATTACACAAAATTTCTTACGTGTAATTGCATCCAAAAGGTCCGATTTTGATTAAAAGTCACTTTTTGAAAAGTCAAAAAGATGTCATTTTCATCTCCCATGTACTTTGACTTCCCCTTTTCACCAAAAGTGACTATAAAACTCATTATCCCGCTTCCATTTTCCATTTCCATTCCTCCATATGCATTTGCACCTCCATGAGAAAATACATGTTTCTGCATTTTTCCATGCTTTTCATCTCATCCTCCATTCGCACTTACATGTGAAGTGCATCCTCCACCCGCATTTGCATCTCATCTCACCTTCCATCTCCCACTTACATGCAATATTGCCTTGAAAACCCTGTCACGTGTGAAATCAACAATCTTCATTTTCACGCATTCTTATGCATTTCACCATCACACATTTTCATTTCATTATGTTTCATTCCATCATCCATATTTTCACTGTCATAACACTTCATTCCACATTCCATTCATTTCATTTTTCATCCATTGCATATACATATGATTTCTCCGAAATCATTTTGTTGAATCTACCAAGTCTCCAATTTGTTTCCAAATCTTTGTTGATCACAAATCAACTTGTATGGCGATTCCATCTGATGTTGTATTTATGTTTTGGAATTTTTGTGTTGCAGTACAAGCACAAGAAATGTCCTCAACATCAAAATCCAAAGGCAAAATGAAATATCAATATGATAAAGAATTGGCTCATGTAGCTCCATCAATCATATCTATTGCTGATAACGTGATGGATAGAAAGATTGATCACGTGGACATGGTTGTTTCTACAGAGAGTTGAACCTCCAGCTAGTCAAGAAATTAAGCATATCAGTAGAAGCAACATTCACCAGATGTCTACATTTCCTATGGCGGCCATAGAACCTAGCTTCATTCTTGGATGTGCACAACGTTTTACTCCAAAGACAAAGACTATCAAAGCTGCTGACAACAAGTTTATCATTAGCCTTGATCCTGAGGTCATTGAACAAATCTTCGAGGTTTCACATAAAGCAAAATGTGCAGATTTAACCAAAGAATCATCTTTGGCATGCCGGAATAGGCAAAAGGGTGATTATCAGAAGTATGTCAACCTTTATTGGTTAGACAATAAAAGAAGTAACTTTTTCAGATGGCCAAAGACTGTTCATTGATCTAATTTCAAACAAGAATATAACGATCTCATTATCCTTCTCAGCAGAATTTGTGGCCTTAAAGATTCTATTGATCTTGAGCCGTGGATGTATAAGTTCATGTTTCAAATCATGGAGAATAAAAAACACATCTTTTGGGAAGAGCTCATCAGCACTGCACTTTGCCAGCAGATAGGCAATGTGGGAATTTCAACTCCCTTCTACATGAATTCTTATCTTGTTTACATTGCTACTGCAATGGGATCTTTCTCTAGTCTTTCAACCAAGGGAGATCATCTTCAAGTTCCTATTTGGTATTACTATGACCAAATCACTTTGGCAAATAGCAAATTCCATTATAGAAGAGTTTAAGATGCTTTCATTGGGCATTTCCGGTGTTTGTTCAATAAACATTTCTCTATTAAAAGTATCTGATGTAGCATGGAAGAACGTGAACCAATACGGTTGTATTTTCATTCAGTTTCCAACTTTCACATAATTGAGAGTTGGATATTTCAAAGGTGAGCCATATAACTTACCTAAGTATCCTACAAATCGAATCATCTTGATGGAGCTAGCTAAACAGCTCATGGATGTGCAGAGTGATCAGCATGCTATGCATAGGCCTGGTTTCGGCATTACCTCAACTAAACCTTTGGCTATTGGCAATTATTCGATCATTTATGTGCCTAAAGCAAAGATCATGGAAGCAGAGTTGCAGTTGATCACCTTGAAAAAGTTCAAGACCAGATTTGATTTTGACTACCGAGAGATGAACTCTCAAATGAAAAGAGTCTACACTCATGTTCATTCCATCGAGGACATCTGGATTGATATGAGGACAGAGCTTGACATCATGAGGATAGACTACTGCAGATTAACCCTGCAACAGATAATTGATTTTAACATGTTGGAAATCGCTTCAAATTTCCAAGTTGAAGATAATGGCAACATCCTTGATCCGGAGTTTCATCAAGCCGGCTTTGATAAGAAGTGTCATTTTCCTATTCAGTGACAACAAAAGGAAGGTACATCTATCATGGATAGGTTTCAATCCATTTTAGCAAACACCAATAAATGGTTGAAAAGTAAAGGCCTTAAAAGAGTAAATCCTAAGATGGGCTTGGATTGTGGAAGTTTTGGTCCTCCTGGCAAAAAGTCACAACTGGAAATCGCAGGGAAAGATGGTGCCTCATTCAAATTAAAGGGCGGAAAAGTAGCTAATTCATCTCAAATTCCTGAACCAATTCAAGAATCAGTGGAAGAATCGAAAGAGGAATCATGAAGGAGAAATCATGATCATATCACCTCCAAAACCTGCACAAGCTTGTACATCTTCTATACATGAAGAACCTTTTTCTGCATGAAGTAGATGACGATGTGGATTCATTATCCATCGTTTTCACTCCTTCCATTCCAATTTCGGAGGTTAATACCATGGCTCTTCCTATTTCCTCTACTACTCGTCGCATCCCTGCACATGAACAATATGAACATTTAGCAAATGTGTTTAAGGATTTTCCGACTCTTACCAATGGTCAAGTTTCCCAACTTGATACATCTTTGACAGGGTTTGAGCTTTTCATGACTGATTTTTCTCAACATGTTACTATGCCTTCAGTTGTGCAAACTGAATCCTGCTCTGTTACAACGGAAATACAATCAAGATCAATATCAATGATCTCCATTGTATCTGCTTCTACGGAAGAAGGTTTCAGCCTACCTACATGCTTGAGCAAAATAACAACGAAGAGGAGAAAAGTGGTTCCTCCGGACAATCTTCTTGTTAAAAAGACCAAATACAAATCTTTGAAAGATAAGATTGTTTCCAGAATTTTGATTGATTCCGATAACCAAATTTGTTGAAGTTGTTGAGCCCCTAGTAGATAAACTTGTTGAGGAACTTACTCATTCTGACTACAAGTTTACTAAGGTTGAAATCGGAAAGCAATCACGTTTGAGTTGTTTGCAAGATGCTCAAAATGCATTGGCTAATGTATCAAAAAGTAATCCTGAGCTTTGGGAAAAGAAAAATCAACTAAAACAGGAGGTCTCTCGTCTAAATGAGGTCATTCAGAAACAATCTTCTCAGAGTGTTGTTGTTATGTCTCAAACATCTAAAGAGAGAAAGTTGGTTGAAGCCACCAAATCTTGGATAGAAGAAATCATTTATGAAGGAGTCGTAACCATAACGAAGAGATTTACAATTCTTCAGCGCGTCAAGGAGATGAATGAAATGGAGCAAAACTTAATTTCTTCTTTGACTCAAGAAGCAGATAACTTGAAGGAAATCCTTGATGATTGGGATGAAATGGTAAAATTCGATCTAGATGCCTTGGTCTCATGTGACATTCTTCCGTCATGTGAAACGTTCTTCAGATTTCAAGAGTTCATTGGTTACAATGAGGAGACATTGAGGATGCTTATCACAAAGTTGTAGGTGGCCTTTGGAGATTGTCAAGCAATTGAAACACAAGTGTTACTTGTGATTTGGAACAGATGGGATGAAATGTTACTAATGAATCTGGTAACTGATGAATTTGGTAATTTCATTGCAGTAGAGAGAGTAAACTCAGAATATGCAATCAGGATCAATGTTGATGTAGATTCTGACGACTTTGGTTCACATACAATGAACAAGTTTGTCTTGTATAAATCCTTGACAAAACATTTGTTAGATACTACAGCAGCAAATTCCAGAGTTGTGCAATCAGCATATGCAAATGCAGTAAGAGTAGAGGCCATATCGAAGACCATGAAAATTGTTGATCTTCCACAGTACATAACATCATTGTCAAATTCAAGACACTGAGAAACAATCTTTAAGATTGTTGATTTTATTTTTATTTCATGTTAGGAGTTATAAAGGATGCATTACATTAAAAAGTGTAATTACATGTAATGCAAGTTACATGTATGTAAAAGGATGTAATGCGAGTTGCATGTGCAGTTGCATATAACCCTTTATTTTCTCCTGTAATTAGAATAGGTCAATGTTGGTTGAGTTGCTCCCACTTTTTCCTCCACTTTTTTCTCAACTCCTGTGCCTACATAAAGGAGTGCCCCTTCATTGTAAAATCATCATTATCTTTATGCAAGAGAGCTCTGGAGAAACTGTGCCAGCAAAACTTTGTTTCTATAAACACTATTTTGAGAAAAAGTGAATACAAAGTAGCATTTTAAACTTAACTTTGATTAAGTGAGATTGTTGCTTGCATGAGTTATAAGCTTTGTCTATAATTCATCAAGTATATTTGATTCATGTTACCTTATGTTCTTGATAATTGTATCTCGTGAATTGAATAGAAAAGAGTTAATAAGCAATTGGAGCTAGAGCTTTGACCAGGGCAATTGTGGAAATATATAGCTAGAAGCTTTGTCTATAGCTTATACTTCTTTCTTAATTCGCAAAATAGTTAAGTTATTTTTACTTTTTAGGAGTCTTTGTGCCCTAATTGTAAAGTTTTTCCATATAGAAGAACGACCGGACTTAGAGCCAAACCAGTGCATTTTCAGCTAGCCTTTGAGTTAGTGAAGGTTTATCGGTATCACTGTTTCCAACTCTTGATAGAAGTGTAGTTAGAGATTCACCCTACCCATTACTTGCTCCACGAGTAAGTGGATTCTTTCTTGAAGGATAAGAAGAAAGGATGGTAACACCGATTTTATAAAATCTCTCAACTTCTTGTTTACCTTGAGTTGATCTAAAGAACGGTGAGAAAGGGGAGCCTTCACTCTAAGGTAGGAGAGACTCTGTCTCACACACCGTGGCTGGTCATCCTATTTTGCAACTGGATTTTTACCCAAAACCGTCGGTTGCAAAATATCCACCCAACATAGTCAACGTTTAACAACCCAAAATGCAAAGGGCGCTCTTTTGATTTTTCTTATTTCTTTTCCTAATTGAAACTCTTGGAAAATATCTGAATTTTAGTTTAATTTCCTTGTTTATTGAATGACTGCCCATACACTATTGAAAATGTTGCTACTCCAAGTGCTTGTGCTCCCAAATATTTCATCACTTGTGGCAGCTGATCATTTGTCACTGAAAGCTTGATAAGCATGACCATCTCTCGATTGCGCTTGTCGAACTTATCCTAATCTTGTCCAATGTCATTAGGACGAGATTGTTTCCCCAAAAGGAGCTCATCGAGGCCATTACTCGAAGATAGTCATCATCCACTACTTCCATGTGTTGTACCTTTTGCCAATGCCTTTCAACATTATGTTAGTCAAAGACTCGATCTACATGTTTTCCAAGACATAGAAAACAAGAAATTCTAAAAAGGCAACAAATAGATTAGAAAACCTAAGGCACGGATCCCATTGCACGAAATAGAGGCACATTAAAGTGTAGACTTCAAGAAAGATGAGGTATGGATGGCATCAATACCAATGTACGGATTTTTAACAGATACAGCAAATTTCAACAAAAACCCAACAATCTCCTCAAAAATCCTATGAAGAATATGTAGATCAAAACAAATTCTGCCCAAAAAGTCAAAGGGTTTACAAAACCTAGCCAACTGAAATTACAAAAAACCTAGGCCGTACTAAATAGAGAGATCTACAAACACAAAAAAAATGGAAAAATTGTCACTGGTTGTAGAAAAACCCACCACAAACATTCAATGAGAATTTCAAGCCCAAGTAATAGACTAAGAAGAAACAAAATCTGCAAAAAAAACGTATGCAATATCATCTAACCAAGGAAATGGCCATGCCTCATGCAGACTAAGGAACTCATAGAAACGGGTTGTAAATTTTAACAAGAAATTCCTCTCATTTCCAAAAAAATCTTATTGCAGAAAGAAAACATGTTGGCAAACATTATAAAAACCACAATAGAAAAGAGCTCTGCCAGTGAGAAAATTTGTGGGGGTTAAAACCAAAGACGACTGAAGATTTTCATTCCAAAAAAAGAGCTCCAAAAAAACGTAAATAGAAATTGCATGAAAGATCAGTGAAAAACGCAGGTCACCATTGAATCAACTCATGGAAAATCCTGACGTCAGAGAACACAAACCAAAGAAACTCGGAGGAAATCCCATGCGGGCTAAGAAAAGATGTAGTTTGTGGCCAATATTTTCTTCAAAATGAACGTGAATATACTCGCATCAAGCCAGAAAATAGGAGCCTTTTCACATCTCTACTAAAAAACTCAAAAAAACCTAGGCAGCACGATTCCTGGAAAAAAAACTCAGAAAATTGAAGCCTATTAATTTCAAAAAGAACTTCTAAATTTTTCAAAAATAATTGATATTGCTCGAATAACATATTTTGGTAGATAATTGAATCAATTAAATGAACCATCAAATAATCATTTATAGCAGTTGCGAAGATTATGTTTCTATAAAGAAACAATCATAAATTAGAAAGTGTCTAATATTTACATTATTTACAATATTATCCATTTAAATTATTTATTAGTGTTGGGCCATACTAAAAGGGGCATGTACTTCTCTCCATACTAGTACTGTTTCTGCCAAGAGAAAAGGATATCAATCACATCGGCAGATCAATACTCTGAACAATACACAAGAAGGAAACAGTATTATACTGTTATTAATATCTAATATTATTAGATAGTATTTAGTCTGAACATATACATTAGCAATTGTATCAGATATTCAATCTGAAAGATATTCAGACTTAATCAATTAGATTGAAATGACAAAAGTAAATAGAAGATCTATTTACAAATCTCTATCAGAGATCCTTGAAACATTTACAAAGATGACAACGTTTATCCGCCTCACTGCAAATCTAAATATCAAAGATATTCATAATTCTTGAATAACATACAATGATTAAATTTATCAAAGATATTCATTTACAAGTGGTATATGTAAGAGCCCAGCAGACTCACACTACTGTAATTGCAATGCTGGATAGAGTGTTTAGGTTTTTGCATATTGTTTTGTTTTTTTGAAATATATAATCTT
Organism: Cupressus sempervirens; assembly: GCA_028749045.1. Taxonomy (NCBI): domain Eukaryota; kingdom Viridiplantae; phylum Streptophyta; class Pinopsida; order Cupressales; family Cupressaceae; genus Cupressus; species Cupressus sempervirens. Next base: position 525,702,505 of record CM053783.1, on the reverse strand, counting down.
TTTGTATTTTCAAATACATATAGAATGCTAATATTAACAATTAGAGACAACTACCTATATTGCCAATAGAAAATTGGGAAATTGCAATGTTATTACAAATAGTCCTCTTATAATTCATGAAATAAAATAGGAACCTGTATATGAATGACGTCCAAATTAGTTGCAGCACACCCAAGGAAATGCAACACCAAACTTAGTGTAGAAAAGATTAAAGAGGTAAGGTTATTTTGCAGCAATATTTGGTCACCTCACAAGTCAATAATTACCACAATTTCCAACGCAGCTTCTTGCATCCAAATGCTGCTATATAAATTAGATAACCACATCCTCAAGAATGCCTAACAGTGGCATGTAATAGCAGCAGTCAATCGTCTTAACCATTCACCAAATTCTAGCCACTTATAATGTCTGTGACTCTGTATTTGCAGGCTGAAACACCAATGTGCAGGAGCAAATCGCCTTCAAAGTCACAGTATGAAACAGTAATGAAGTCAAGGCAAAACCATGCCAAACCTGATATGAATTGCAGCTCTTCTTGTTCACCACAAATGCCTAGCAATGGCATTCCCAATCAGCTACAGACTCATGCCAAGAAGAGTACTGTCAATACATTCAGGATTAATCACCAAATTATCAGAGCACAATTTACCATGATATTTCGGTGATTCAAAGTACAAACAAAGAGGAATCAGTCCTCAAAAACTTGTTGAAACCCTTTCAGCAAATATTTTCCTTCTCACAAAGCATTGCTTTTATAATAAATAAAGATGACTTCTTCAAGACACCTTTCACTTAAAAGCCCCTTTGCTTTAAACTTAAGCACATAATTGAATAATACAATTTATTAATTTCCTCTAGCTCCAAAAATGACCTTTTCAACCATATTATGATATTGACACAAAAGGTCATTTTTTGTGCCCAAGATATAAGAAATTTCAATCCAGTTCCAATGAGCTATGACACTAAGATGGCCAATATACAACACCAGCAAATATAGCAACCTCGCCATATTTAGTTAAATAATAATTATAATTCACTCTTCTTACGAAAATGTCAGAAGAAGCATCAGAATCAAAATATGGCAACGCATGGTAGATCCAAATTAAGAAAGATGATGAATGAACCTAACAGGGTGACTTACTAAAAATAGATGCTCCTCCAAGATTCTTGGAGCCCAAAATAGAAGCTTGAAATAAAAATTGAGCATTACTCAACTTCTATAACTCATATGAGCTCCTCGGAACCATCCGTGAACTTACTATAAATAGTATGTCTCAAAACTAAGCCAAAACTCACCATTGGCCACTAGAGAGCTTAATAACTCCAAATAGTACGTCTCTCAAAACGGAGCCAAAACTCACCCTTTGCCACTGGAGAGCTTAATAACTCTACAACAAGGTCATCTAAACAACAAAATCAGCCTACAAGGACCCAATGATAGACTGAATCGATCAAATCTGTGGAAACCCAAAAATGGAGACATTACAATCCGCTCTCCCTAAGATTGCTTGTCCTCAAGCAATCACAAAGAAAAAACAAACATTCCAGTCCATATGGATTCCAAGGGTAAAACTATGTAATATCCCTATTGTGCACAATCGACTCCTGTAGCATCAGCAGCCAAATAGCTGACATCAATAAAAAAAATCATCTGGAAACTAACTATAGGCATTGATGGAGTAGACATCTCATCAAAACTCAACCCAACTAAAGCACCAACTCTGTCAAAACTGAGTCTCAATATAATTGACACACACATCCAGCTGCAATGCAAAGATAGTAACAACCATAGGTGCCTATGACACAACCACCATCTCCATACTCTATTGAGTTATCTTGGATGTGTTGATACTACAAGTGATCTAACTTGAGGTTGTCAATTCCATCTACAAAAGATGGTACAAAACTGGTGCCATCCCACAATTGCGCAAAAGCAAGTCCTCTACCTATGAGTCTAAAGAGAAATGGTGAGCACTCCTCATTGTGTTATTACAGTAAAATGCTCTAATCTATTTCAAAGGCTCATCAACACCAAAACAAGAAACAAGAGATGGCTCCAACCTCTGACTCTAAGAAACTAGTCAAGCAGGAGCCTAGGTAACCCTCTCAGTAAACCCAACCACAAAATCCCTATGGGGAAGCATTATAGCCAAAGTCTCTACAATCTTTCCCACCAAACATCGAATACCATGAGAACTCTAGACGAGAGTACCTAGAAGCTCTGTATGGTCCCTATTGCGATTTTGGACTCTCAAGCAAATACTCCATAGATGACCCTGTGCAGTAGAAATTATATAAAGAAGCATCAACCCATTCCCCTACAATCCATAGCTGATCTCTCTGAAATTGTGGCACTACCAACTATCTAATGCTATAAATTGTATAAGATGAGGTGATAGATTTTCTTTTTGTTAGAATAACTGTTGTCGTTACACCAAAAGCTTGAGCTATCAATGAACATTAGAACAGCCAGAGACAAGGATCCAGGGGAGGCAATTAAGCATATGTCACAAATCCATCAGTCTATGCTGAACGGTACCTTCACCTGGAGAGGATGGAGGCACCAACCTCCCCACAATCCCACCCTCAGCATGACCTGAGCAATTCGAACACATAACCCAGCACTTTGGTACCGATTGTTGGAATCATTGTTGTCATTACACCGAAAGCTCAAGCTATCAATGAGCGTCACAGTAGCCAAAGACAAGGTTCCATGAGAAGCACTTAAGCACATGTCACAAATCCATTAGTCTATGTTGAACGATACCTTCACCTAGAGGGGACGGAGGCATCAACCTCCCAACACTTTCAACATAAAGAAACAAATCCCCATGAGAGCTCGTCTCCAAATCAAATAATACCTTGGCCAAGTTCTGTAAAGAAGCGGGAGTAGTGTCGAGGACTAGTACACAACTCTCTGAATAATCCAATACTCTCAATAACCAGGTCAACATCATCTGTCAGTGTGCTAGCTATTGGGGAACTCGGTACAACAGGAAGCTCTCTACAGTCCTCCACTGATGCACTCATCTCATCTATAACTACTACACTCGTATCAAGGATGGATGTAATTGCATCCTCATCACATCCATCATCCCTATCCATAAAAGTCAACTCACCACCAAGCACCACTATGTGTAGCTAAATTGGATCTAGGGTTGAAATAGACTATATATGCTCCAACTCCACAATAACCTCATCCAAACATCACTGTGACTCCTGGAGGGCCAACTGAGTACACTATAAAGAGTCCATGGTAACCTCAAGCCCATGGGTGAGCTCATCAATGTAATGTCCCTAGCTAGAGTTACTTAGAAATCTGAGACAATTATTTTGAATCCTCTACTCTTGTTATGAATAATTATTTATAACCTATTGTATTCAATAAGATATGGGCATTGGTTATATTGTTTTGATACTGAGGTGTATATATTAGGTGTCTTGTAGTATGATTGCAATATAATTGCCGCTATTGGATGATTATTCTTGCTATTAGATCTGGACTGATAAATGTGTAATATTATATTTATATCTCTGATGCAGTCTTTAGGTTACATACTACTGACTTAGCAAGAGGCCATATGCTCTAGAATGATAAAACCATTACTAGATAATTTATAAAGTAATCTCCCTTCCTTATAGGGTCAATTGTTGTGAAGGTTTCTATACTTTTCTTATTGTTGATACCATGGAATGATGCTAACCTCGTTGTTACTGACTTATGCTACAGTCTGCAAAGTTACCTTTCCAATCAAATGCAATTGCCTATCTCCATTTATGCAGTTACTACCCAATGATGATTGTGAATGTCAACTTCATAACTAGCATATATGTTCTTGCCACATGCGGTAGCAGTATATATGAATAATGTTTTGGGTGGTATGTTTTTCCTATATATTGGTCTATGTCATTTAGAAATATGTATTTTATATTCCCCACATTATTTAGTCAACGGCAGATGAATATTTGTTTGTATCTAAACTCCTTGTTCCATAATGTATGGGTTCAACACTAGCTAGTATTTTGTGTTGCTTGAGTGTTCTATCTGCTCAAATTGTTGATTTAGCCCAAAGCTCAAAAACTCTTGGAGCTCCATACATGGAATGAAGAGATAAGTTCTAATTGTTCTGGCCATTAGTGATCCCAACATGGAAAGTCTATTTTTGTAGTCTTTGATTGAGATTTTGAATCTGCCATTCCAAGCGGGAGTTGTCAATAGTCTTAAACTGTCGTCAAAACTATGAGCACCTAACCTATATGTAATGTTTCCTTCCAAATTTCCCTTACCCGCTCTCTCTGGAATGATTTTTTGATATTATTGGAAGCTATAGTTGTCGATTTGATTCCCTTATCCTCCTCTCATCTACTAGTAATCCTCCGATATGCACTTTAATCTGTGATTGTCGAATATGTTTTAATAATAGAAAGAAATAGAATATATTAGTATGTTCCTATGCATTGAGTGTCTTATCCCTATTGTGTCATTCCCCCATTCCCACTTTCGTTGAAATATGGGATTGACCGGCTATGTCTTGAGGTGAAAGATGAATCGACAAGTTGGAAGGGACACACCCATGTTCATGGATTAGAAATTTAAGCAAGTGATTGAATATGCATTCTAACATAACTAGTTCTAGATTGGTTATCCATTAATTGTAATTATCGACCACTTCATATCAATTTCTATTATATTCCAGATATTGGTGATTTTGATCTCTTGGTGATGGTCAATAAGAAGCAAATTCATTGATTCACTTGTGTCCAAGGTCATTAGATGTGTATTATAACCATAGTTGGAAAACTCACCAAAGCCAAAAACTCGCCAAGCCCCCCAAAAATTTAATCGGAAAAAACTCTACCATTTTTTTAAAAACTCAAGAAAACTCGAGAACCTAAAAAAACCGCTAAAATTTAATTCAAAATATTTCTTTTGCAAATTTCAATGAGAAGATGCATCTAATGAGTTCATTATAGAGAACACAAAAGAAACAAGCAGGAGTTTAGATATATATAAATGCATAGTGGCTACAAAATCGCATTCTCATGCGAAATACTGATGGCAGAAGCATAATAGTAAATTGTTTGTGTCAAACTAGAAGTAAAAACATCATTACAATCACATCTTCCTCTTCCTAGCTCTACTAGCATACTGTAACTCTATTTTACATAATATATATAGGCTCTTTGCCTTTTGTTTTTAACAAAAAAAAATTAATATTAAAAAAAAAATTTAATTTTCAAAAAGAAAAAGAGTTTTTGAAAAACTCGCTGATTTTTTGCAAAAACTCGGTGATTAATCGGCAATTCTTTCTATAGTCGAGTAGCGATTAAATCTGTGAAAAACTCGCCAGTCCCAAAAACTCGATGATTAGTACAAACTCATCGATTATTTGGTGATTATGCCAACTATGATTATAACTACTCAAATATAATCGTTATCTTCTTTTTTTAAATGATTTCGTTGCCCTATTCAAATTGGTTTATCTTCGTACCATAGGTTGATTTATAATCTTATTTGTTATTATTATAAGAATAACTATTATTATCATTATTATGATAATGTCAATGATAAATTAATTTGGATATGTATTTATAATATTCATTAGAAAATTATTATTTATTTAATAGGATATTATTATTTTATTTTTATATTGATTATTAAATTCTATTATAGAAATGGGGACATTACAGTCAGCCTCCTTTCCCCTCAAGGCATCATATCATACCCAATCTCTCTTGAGCAGGAAATCTCGATCTACTAACAACTATAAATAATTACGTCTCATAATCCTGATAGCCTTTCGGAAAGCATGGAACTCCTCAAGAGAAAGACCACCATCATAGTGCTCATCTCTCATAGGCATGCTCCAACCATAGGTAGCCCTCATCTATTGAGCAACATCAAAATGCTCTAAAGTTATGGTAAACATGCTATCACTAATCTTCAGCTAGCTAATCAAAGGATAAGGAACCTGTAACCGCTATCTCCTACATGTCCTCTGACCCAAACTCGACACTGTGATAGGAAACTACATCTCCACTACTCACCACATGATCTGTCTCCTTAGTTCCACTAACAACCTCACATGTCCACCAATGAGAAATGGTCACTGGGTACCTCCTCTGAAGAAGTGGAAGTCAATGCCATACCAAACTCCTCGTATGTCTCTGCCTCCCCCTCATCAATAAGTTCCTGTAGATGTCGATCCTGGGACCTATCATCATCAAATAAATATTCAAAGTCCTCATTCAACATCTGATATGATATACCAAACTTTTTATAGCATGAATCATCATCGCATGAAACATCAAAGGTCCCCACATTACTAGTATCAACACCGTCCAATCGAGGCCCCTTTGTTATCGCATGTTGTTAAATATAGGACTCAATGTCATCATGTAGATCAACATCACTAGGGCATAAATCTACATCACCAAAGTCCTTTGTAACACTCAAATCATGAGTGTCATAACTGGGTAGCTCCATGCCCCTATTCGTCCAACCTCCGAAGATTGTTATCTGCTTCATTGACTCAACTCTATAACAACTGTCGTAAAAATCAGAATTACCAGTACTCATATCCTCAACACTGCCTTCAAAAACAACACCCTCATCAAGAGAGACTAAACTAACAGTGGTAACAACTACATCTTCTGCACTTGTACTATCCGCAACATTATCAACACATGCACATAAGGGACTACTATCCTAAAAATCAGACCCTCTATTACCCATATCCCCACTACTACCAATTGATATAAGACTACCATCAAAGGTAATTAGGATGTCCTCAGTATTTTCCGAAGCACTAACTCTAGAATCGTCAAACTGTTGGAGCTTAAAGATGTTGTCCTCTAATGAAACAGACACATCTGTGTAGAATCTCCAACATCATATGTTACATCCCAATTTATTCCCTAAGATTTTAAACTGATTATAGCTGTTGAACCAAATTAATTCTTCATGTTCATGTGAAATTGAGATAGTTCATTATAGCCGTTGTTATAACATATTAGTTATAGGTGTTACTTATTTCTTCATGTTCATGTGAAATTGAATCAATTAATTTTAGCCGTTGCATCGATCTAATTATCATATGAAATTGAGTCAGTTAAATCTAGCTGTTGTGTTAATTTATTTTCATGTGAAATGGAGTCAGTTAATTTTAGCCATTGCATTGATCTAATTATCATATGAAATTGAGTTAGTTAAATCTAGTTATTGTGTTAATTTATTTATGATCATGTGAAATGGAGTCAGTTAATTTTAGCCGTTGTATATACATGATGAATAAGTTAGTTATTATGATGATATTCCTAATGGTCACTTGATGATTTTATTTAACAAATTATGAATCTTAAATTGATGTCTTGGCGAGAATGTTGTTTTAAATGTTCATAGGATGAAGACTAGAGAGAGAGGGGAAGCATTACGAAACGAGGTCATTGGAAGGGGATGGTCATAAGGTTCAGTCATCAGGAGGGACAGGTTTGACCTAAAAACTGCCCTGGCAAGGTTATTAGGACTCGACAATATATTTCATGGTGGAACCGCATGAGCTATAAGTAAAAACAATATAAATATTAAAAATAAACAAAGTTCTTACCTTTAAGAAATTATCAAATAATAATATCATTTAAATATTATTTTATTCGCTTAACTATGATCATAGATAAATAATTATAAAGTGGCATCATTACATTAATTCATTAATCCAATTATGCCACCTTACAACTATGTACCAATAAACTTAATCAAGAAAATAAGATAATATTAATAATATTAATTATTTAAATAAACTTTTCATCTTCTTTCTTTTTAATTTTTCCCTCCTCTTTATTTTCTTTCTAGCCGATTGAATAAAGAATCGAGTATGATCTTTTGTAACTATTGGGTAACCGTAAGGTCGGCTCAAACTTATTTATGCACCCTTTGTCGTGTATCGGAAACCACTATTGAATCATTTACCTTTCATGCTCGAGTTGTCACTGTTTCCAAAATACTGTCATTAGCACCGAAGCCTGATAGCATTGCATTCCTATATATTACCAATCAACACTGCATACAGAATACAGAGGCGAATTAAAGCCAAGCGGGAGTCTTCTCTAACTACGGTGACAATGTGTCACGTAAGAAGTGTTCTTCATTTTTCCATTTAATATCTGCTTGTTATGCTGAGTCAGCTTATGTGAATCCAACATAGAATTCATTGTTTCCAAGTAATAATTGCAAGATTGCCGTTTTTCCTCTTTTGAATGAAAACTCGAACTGTATTAAGGTCAAACGCATTTCATTCAGTCCAGTTCCTAAATGTTAATGTTACATGATAATAGATGAAGCCGACTGCAGTCATTAATCTAGTTTAATATATCTTTCAAGATTAATCGACTACCACAGTATTGTTTTAGATATAAGATTGTCATAATCATAATATCTGAACATGTAATACTTTGCAAATTTCTTAAATGATTTTCTTCTTGATAAAAGATGTTATACAATATGGAATAATGTTCAAATCTGAGATGAGTAACAAATCCAAGTACCAAGGAATTCATAGGCTAAGAGCCAGAATACTGTGAAGAAGGTACAAGATATATTTTAAAAGTTAATTGATGGCACCAAGGAATCACCGGCTAGATGGCCTGATTATGGTGAGGAGGTGTAGATGAACCTGTAAAAGAAATATACAAGAATGAAATCAGTAACCACTATTGCATAAATAAACTAACACATTTAGCTCATGCAAGTTCCACTTTTGAAAATAGTTGTCAAGCTGAGTGGTGGAGATCGGGTTATAAACTCACATTTCGAAATCCTTGGCTAGGGTGGAATTAGGCAGACTTGCCAAAACAATTGATCTTGTTGTTGTCCAGATGCTTCAGTTATTCTGTCGAATAACTGTTGGGAACTCAACCCACCTAGATACTCTGATGGTTGGAACAATGAACATCCCAAACCCGACCTCGGGGTAGGGAGGGTCGTTCTATTAAATTAAAACTTGTGGGGATAAGTAAAAAGTCCGCGACTAGAAGGTTAAGCCTATGTTAATGCTTCTCCTCTCACCAAAGCCAGAGCTTGAACAATCTATTAAGGAAGCTTTACACAAATCTGAATGCTCTTTATCAAATCTGTAAGTTTAGTATTTCTTTTCAAGTTTATTAGTCATTTACATTAAAGATAGATATTTTAAGATTAGAACGTAGTTATCTCTGTTTTCCTTTCATTACATTCGGTTGAATAATAGAAATAGATAATTATTTATTTTTCATCTAAACAAGTAATTTATCAGTTATTGTTATCAATGTAATTCTTGATAGATTAGAAATGCAATTTAGATTTAATTCTAGTTTAAACCGTTAATGGAAACTTAGTCATGTGAATGAGAAATAGAAACAGGATAGTTTAATAATGAAATTTAGTTAGAAGGAACCGGATGTTACATCATAAATACAGATTAAACTAGTGGCTGCCCCACAAAGCACAAGATCATCTTCCCCGTGATAACTAGTTGCTGAAAACTCATGGTGAAGACTTCTGGATGTCTCACCTATGAACAACTCTAGTTTATCTTCTTGCATTCTCAGTGAAGGCCTTTTAAAAATGGAAACAATATAAAGCTGCCCTATCAATTGCCGCCAGATCTTACAGTCTTGCTTCCATCATTTCCTGATTTTGTCTAAGCTTTTCCATACTTTCCATCAGGGCATTTGTTTGCTTCCTGAGATTACTCTTTTTATTCAACTTGTTTCCCTATTTACTAGTTTCTTGTATTTATCCATAACTGAAACAATTGTAAGAGTATCAGTCAATCAAATAACAATAAGGCCAAAATAATAATAAACTTCCTACCCCACAAGATGGCAGGAAATCACTGAGATACCACTATAAGAGCCTTGTTAGCTCACACTACTGCAATGTTGGATAGAGTGTTTAGGATTTTGCAAATTGATATTATTTTTTAGAAATATATAATTTTTTGGTATTTTCAAATACATATAAAATGCTAGAATGAACAATCAGAGACAACTACCAATAATGCCAATAGCAAACAAGGAAACTGCAATCTTATTACTCACAATGTTATTACAAATGGTCCTCTCATAATTTACGAAATAAAATAGGAAAATGCATATGAATGACATCCAAATTAGTTGCAGCAGACCCAAGGAAATGCAACATCAAACTTGGTGCAGAAAAATTTGAGGACAAGTTATTCTGCAACAATATTTGATCACCTCACAAGTCAATGAATACTACAATTTCCAACGCAGCTTCTTGCATTCAAACACTGCTATATAGATCAGATAACCACAACCTCAAAAACGCCTAATAGTGGCGTCTAATAGCAGCAACAGCTTATATGTTTGTGTATTTGAAAATGAAATGATTTTTATTAACGTCCACGAGACCAAAGGTCAATAGGACCAAAAAGGGGGATCCACTAAATATCCTGCTAGGATTTTTCCAAGCTGTCCCTTCTTTTGTGGAGCTGCATTAGCAAGGCGGCCACCTTGTGAAGTCTTGGTCCCTCAAAAAGCTCTTTTATATTGTTCACTTGTATCATGTCCATGAATTGGACCCAGATGTCTTGATATAGTGTCATTCCGTCTCCACTGCACCCTTGTTACAAAACCTACAAATTCTCTCCTCCCATCTTTCTTTAGGGATCTTCCATCTGTTGGTTTCACACCTGAAGTGATGTGAACCGGACCTCAGTTGAGCTATCAGGATTCTTGCCTTTCTTCTAATGTTGGCTCCTAGATATTCTTTGTCACCGTGCTCACAAGTGTGGTTAAATTTGTTGACATAGTAAGCTTTTTTTCTACCTATCTAATTTGTCCACATGGCAGTCCTAACTTTTTCTAATACCCACTTTTTATCTTTGTGTTGGTTTCTAGGCACTCTTGATAATCAATGTTCTGTTTGTTAAGCCATTTATTATTTTGTTTCCTCCATGTATTCTTTCAACGGTCTAGCTTCTCCCCAACCACTAACTTAAGCCAGTGGTATGCATCCATCTTTTCCACATTTTTAAGATAGCTGAGCAAGCGAATAACTACATAGGCTTCCACCAAGAACATGCCTGCTTCAGCCAAAAGAATCTCATCGGGAACCGTTGATTTGACTTTGAGGTTGGTGGTGATGAAATGTTTTTAAACTCTTTCTATTTGTCGCCATTTATGGTTTGATATGCTGCTGCCCCATATTTCACTACCGCATAGGACAACCGAAATCACCAAAAGCCCAAATAGGATTTTTCGAGTCTTTCAGTCCCACAACTCCACTTTCCTGCACCTATTCTGAAAGAGGTAAGAAGCCTTCCATCCCCCTTGTATCCATTTTGATCTTTCCCAACCTAGCTGATAATGGAAGTCAACCCCTACATACTTGTATTCTTTCACGATTTCTAATGTGTTACCCTTAAATATGAATGCATGTTGTTGTTGTCTTTACTTTAAGGAGAAGATTATGATTTTGGTCTTAGATGTGTTGATTTTCATCCCTACCTCCATGCATAAGGTCTCTAGTTTACTCAAATGTTCCCTCAAACCTCTGGCAGTCTTAGCGATGAGGATGAAGTCATCCGCATAAAGAAGCAATCTAACCACATAACCAACAAGTTGGATACTTTCCCCCTTGGCCTTGTTTATCCATTCCTCCAGCTTGTCTATATAAAGTCCAAACAAGGTAGGGGAGAGTGAGCATCCCTATTTGACCCCAATGTTACTCCCGAAGCACTCTGACATGCCCTCTTTAGTTCTGATTTTCGCTTTAACCTGTTCATACAGCTTGTAAACAGCAGCCCTTTATTCATTTGGCACTTCCAGTTCTTCCATTTAACTCCATAGTTTATCCCTCGGGACAATATCGAAGGCTTTCTTAAAGTCGAGGAAGCAACAAAAAGCTTTGTCACCTTGTTTCTCCCATACCTTCTCTATGAGGTATCTCAAGGTAATGCAGTGATCTATGGTGGAGTGTTTTGGTCTGCCCCTTCACTCTTTTTTCCTCTTTTTCTGCCCAACTGCTGATTCTACGCTCTAGCATACTCCCAAAGAGCTTACCCAAAAGAGGATTCACCATCATGGTGCGGTAATTGGAGGGATTGTTGACGTCCCCACTTTTGTGAAGTGGGATAACTACGTTGGTAATCCAATCTATGGGAAAGTAGCCTTGAGAGACTTTGTTGAAAATGTTCTGGATGTGTGGTGCCAATAAATCTGCCCCCCATTTTAAGAATTTTGCCTGCAGCCCGTCAATATCTTGAGCTTTGCCACTTGCTAACCTCTTTATCCCTAGGTTGATGTCTTCTATTGAGAATAAGTCAATCGAGCTGCTAATTATAGGGGGGTTGTCTCTCCTTCCAGTCTCTCATATAACAATTTTGCGTATTCCAGCCATTGAGAATCCGTTGTAACTCTCTCTATAATCCTTTAGGATTAAGTTTCCCTAACTTGATTAGCTCCTTCCTTCGGTTTGTCACATACTCATCTTTTTTTTATTTGACCAATTTTTTGTACTCCCTTACTATTGCTTTGTTTTCCTTTTTCCCTTTAAGACCTCTTTTTGTAGCCTTACATTCTTCGTCATACCACGGATTAGATGGGAACGTGTTTCAGATTTTTTTTTGGCTCTTGTTCTCTTATAACCTTTGAGCTTTTTGGATTAGAGTAATAACCGAGCTGCTGTTGATATACTCTTTCTTATTACTGTCCTCAAAATTTGTGTTGTTATGTGCCATTTGAATCTATTGTTCTAGTGCAGCACAAAATATCTCTTTATTCTCATAGTTTATAAGTATTTTTCCCTCTTTGTGACCTTTTGTGTTGTCTCCCTGGTGTTGAACATTGTATAGTCTATTAACTCTAATATTGTACTTAATATAGAGAGGCATATGGATTGAATTTAGCTCTATAGGGTAGGGCTTGATCCTGAAGTCTAATATGCTTTGTCCATTGTAAGTTTTACATGTGATTCTATTTGATTTTGGTCATCATTGCATGCCATCGCAAATAACCAGCCCATGAAGACTACAGAGCTCCAATAACTCCACTCCAACTTGGGATATGCCACCTTTCTCATCCTGTGAGAGCCTTTTACTACTGCTGTCCTCCATTTCTCTTAGCCACAAAGGATTGCTGTCCTCCGTTATGTCGTCGCTCAGCTAAATAGATTTATTGTTCGCTGTCCTGGCATTAAAGACTCCCATTAGGATAGTATCCCCCGCAGAACTATAAGAGAGAATGTCTCTTTTTAGTGCAGCAAATGGATCTTCATTGTCTAGGTTTCTCCTTTTGTAGAACTTGGAGATTTTAGGCGCAAAATAGCATGCTGCCAACCATGTAATCTCCTCTCCATCATCAATCTTTAGCCATATGAATTGTTTATTTGGGTCTTCTTTCTCCACTTTGATGTTTTTATTCCATGTATCTTTTATCAAAATAGTAATCCCTCCGTGCCCTTTGCCTGTTTCCGTTTCTTCATTCCATGCGGATACTTTATTGTACCCTTCAAATTCTAGAATTCTACAACCTTCATGTTCATGTGTTTCTATGAGGCATATAACGTCTTGCCCTTCGGCTATGGGCCCCAGCCCCGGTCCTCTTCTCCATGGGTATCCTCTACAATTCCAGCTCACCATAATTATATGCTCTTGTGGGGTCCTAGATTCCTATTGTTGTGCTGCTAGTTTATCAACAAATTGTGCTCTACCAATTGTCACCCAAGCCCATTTGCCTACTACCCTTGCTGATTTTACTTTCTACCATTCCTTTCTTCTATCCTCCTATTGGTTGATTGTCAGATCCTCATCTAGGTAGATTTGGATATCTTTAAGTAGTCCCCTGTTCTTCATGATTGCTGTCTTATCCTCTATCTTAGTAAAGGTGACTCTCACATGCCTATTTTTCCCCATTCCCATACTCCTGCCAATCTTGCTTGTCTTTTGTATTTTCCCCGTCCAATTCAGCTTGTCTCTAAGGAAGTCGTGCCAAATTTTCTGGCTTTTCACATTCTCCATAGTCTTTTAGGCCTTTAATAATGATGTTTAATGTTTTTTCTTGTATTTCTTTTTATTCTTTGATTTGCCTCCTAATTTTCTTTTCAACAGTTTCCTTTTGTCCGAATGTCAATTCGCTGGCAACTTGCGCCCATGATTTGGCCTCTTTGATTTATTCTTTTAACTCACTCTCTCTCATCGCCATATCTGCTAAGGCTGCTTGGACCTCTTCTATTTTTGTTGTGGTATTTGCTTTGATCGTTGTTTCCGAGTTGCCTTCTAGTGTTGTTTTCCCCTCTCCCATTGCTTGTTTGAGATCGATAATCTCTTGCTGCCCCTTCTCAATGTCATCTTGAAGGTTTAAAACATGTTTTTTCAACCATCTGTTCTCTCTTTCAAGTTCCCAGCTAGTTACTGTGACTTCCTTTAATTTCTCGCTCTCTTGTTGTCCCTTCTTTTCCAAGGCTTGTATACTTCTCTTCATGTCCATAAGGTCATTCACATACATCTCTAATGACCAAAGCAGAGGTGAGGATGAGGGACTGTAGGGAACCTACAAGAAACCTCCCTCATTAGCTGCCTTGTTAACCTCCTCTATTATTTTGGGAGTTTTTGTTAGTCTCCTTGGTACCTTCATGTAATTCCTATTCATTTGACGTTTGCTCATTAGTGCAGTTATCAAGAGAGTATTGGCTGCCCTTGGTAAGATTGTGATATTTTTTTCCTTTTGTAGTTGCTTTTTCTTCTTTCGAATCTGTCTCCGTTTGAGTGTCCCCAGGAATTGTTTTTCATTTGCGAAGATAAGCTTAGTGTTTGTGTCGTAAAATTCCTTCTGTTGAAACTCCGGTATCGTGTTCTGCTGGTTTGAGTTGATCCCTAGTAGCATGCCTCTCAGTTGAGGATTACATAGTGCCCACTGTGCCCTTCCCAAGGTGTTCAAGTAGATGTTCAAGTTTTCAAATTGGGTGTTGTCACCGTCTTTTTTTGCTGATGGAGGACCTTCTAACTTTAACACCATATTTTTCTGCATGACTTTATGAGGGCTAAAGTTGAAGAGACCCCAAAAATAGACAATGCCCTTTTGTTACCCTTCTGAGCCCAAATTATACTGACAAGAAAAGGAAAGACCCTGCCTCCGTGGTGAAATGTCAATCTCTCTCGTTGAGTTTTAAATGTATGTTTGAATGTTCCAATTTGATGTGATAAGATGGTAAAATGTAGTCAGAGAGAAGTGCTTGATGGGCATATATTTAACAGGATAAATAGGAAAGAGGAAAGAGAGGGGAACAAGGTAGACCCGGTTGAAGCCATCAACATCTTTGCAAGCCCTAACCGTCTCTGTTGTGGATGCTAACCGTTGTCAACATCTCTGAAGATTGAAACACCAATATGCAGGAGTAAATTGCCTTCAAATCGCTTGGCAAGTTTTTGGCTTTGGCGAGTTTTCCAACTATGATATAGACAAGTACATATCATAAATTTGTCTCATTATATACATCAGATTTGAAGTGTGGTTCAAAGTGGGAAGTCTCCTAAATTTAAATAAATCAGTCTTGAATATCCTTAGATTTGGACATGGGACATTACAAATTACAAATAGGAGAGAGACTACAATGAGTAGATAAATGTAAAAGATAAGAATACCTATTTGTACATCAACATCCTTTATCTTAATTTCTCCAATGAAGTTCCATATGCAATAATTCAGCAAATGTCTCCAATGGGAATGAAACATTGGTTAGGATAATTATTTACCCCCCTCAATGTAAAATTCCCACATTATTTATAGAGTCAGATTATTTCTTCCAATTTGCTTTAGATATGAGCCTATAATCCATCTGTGACCTCAATGTATATTTGCTTTGTATATCATCTCATCCAGTAAGCTATATGTATCATCAACTTTGATTGTCATGCAAAATCTTCATCAAATCTAAAATCTGGTAAGCATCCTCCAATCCTCATATAATTTTCAGCTTCCAATATTAGCTCAAATAACATTTGGCAGTCTTCGCAAATCTCAGAGGTAATATTAATCAACCAACCCTATGATATCACAACAACTCAACAGGATCATAAACTACACGATCCAAATTGAAACCCTTTTTGCAATTAATAAAAACATTCGTCTGTAATGACCCCTTTCTAGTCTGATAAAACTTGTAATGGATTTCCCTAATTTGCAAGAGATTTCTTTCTTTGGATACTTACAAATAAAAAGCTGATTCCCTCAATTTTAAGCAATGTTGTGTCTTACTGTAAGTCCCTCAAAGATGAATCAGATGTATACAGTTTTGAATTTGTTGAATTTTCTTCTCTGCATGTTGCATAGGAACATAGAAGTCTTTTATCAATGATTATTCACCCTCCCAACTCATATTCAAGAGGAATGTAACTCCATTAAAGAACTCTTTAACCAACACATGCAATTCGATTCACAGCCAAGAGCTCATGGTTGTCTTACTGATCAGATCTCATGCTTACACTTTATCATTTGGATTAATATTTTCTCTTTAAATATATACCTTTAATTATTAGGGATGCTTGTTAACCCTACTATGGACATGTAGTTGACCCATCTTATGTCTGATATAATTCTTCAAAGAAAAATACTTATTTGTTGGCACAAAGGATATAAATGTCCTATCTCATTCTTATGTAAATCTTCACTCAACGATATCATCTTCTCCACGTGATAAGTCAACTTGGGTGTGTTTGATTTGAAGATATTTCAAGACTCTAATTCATGAATTCTCCAATGAGAAGCCACTGTGATAGTAAAAGAGGGGCTGAGCTATGACATTTTTGTTTTATTTTTAAAGTCAGCTGCTATGCGATTCTCAATCTGTGACAATGCTCACTGTGGCTCGCTCTCAAATTGAATGACATACTAACCTTTGAAGATGATGCTTCTCGAGAAGCTACTTATTCACCATCGGATTCGATATCACAATCCCATGACTACCTCTCCATTTTGTGTCTTCGAAGAGATTGTATCGTTAATTTCCCACTAATAATGACATGACTTTATGATTTGAACCATTAAAAATCATGTTGGATGACTATATACTCAGTGTCCTTCAAGGTACTTTGCATTTTCAAACCCCTCGATTCAGATCCTCATTTTCTGGTCAATCAATGCATCTGGAGGTGATGGCTCCGCTACTCCATTGTGCCGACGACATCAAGAACAATGTAATTTTCACTATCGAAGACCTGATCTAATCCCAAAATCCTTACTGTGTTGTGATTACGGTTTTGAGCTTGTCAATAAGATCAAGCATTCCATAGTTGTATAATTTTGATTGAACCCGATGATTACATGATCATCGATGTTTGCGATCCTTTTATTTTTCACAAACTTTTGTACTCAATTTCCTTCTTGCAAAGTATTAAGGAATATCCCCTACTCTTATAATCCTCCCACGATCACTTATTATGGATTGATAATTGATTATTTTTCTATCATTCGCTAGTTAGTAATGGTCTTCGTATCAATTATACTTCATAACCACCAGTTCCTTATTACTTGATTTAATCGAACCTTCCCTTCCAAGTTGATGGCATATTTATTTTGCCATATTAATGTCAATAGAAATCTGTTGGTAGCAATAATCTAGTCACGGCTGTGGGTCATTGGTAAATAGTCTATGTGATCGAATGCCAAAGTGTTGCTTGTATGAACGCATTACCTTACACATACTTCAAACATATTCAATGATAGAGCAATTTCTTCGGTCAAAGTTTCTGTCATTTATTACCACTCTTTGTTAGTTGCCAATATAATTGTTCCATTCAAAACTAAAGTTGTTGTCTCTGGTGAAATATTTATATCTTTATAATCTCCACCATAGGGAATATGTATTGGTTTAGAGATATTCTGGCGCCGAGTTAATCTCCTTCATTCCATGAGCCTTTCTTTGACCCATCACCCAAACTATATTATTCCTTTACACATTTCAATTGGTGACTGGGCATTCCTTACTAATTGTTTTATGTTTTCTACGTTCCAATAATAATGAATATGATGTGGCGTTTGTCCACAATTATGTTCATAACTTTCCTCTAGTCTTGAATACGTTCAATCACAGCTTAAGCATGTATGCATTTGTACCCTAACGCTCTTCATGTATTCATATACTGATCCTTATGAAATGTTCTTCATTCCACGCCATGCTCTAGACTAAGATACTAATGCAATACTTTGATAACTTGGACTATAATAAACTTATATATCTGTCTGATAATCTGGACTAAGACACTTCCAATCATTTCTTTCTTATGTGGTTTGTATGTCGGGATATTTAGAGAACATAATCCATTCTTCCCATTGTCAACAATTTCAATCAAGTTGGGTCTCATGCACAACTATTTTCGTCTTTGTTGACTGGCTGAATGATTTCAAATTTCAATCGATAACGTGGAAGCTAAAGAAGAACGTGGAAGCAACCTATGAATTTTGTCTTTGTTGACTCTATCATTGGGTTCGCAAGTAAAGGATGTGGAGAAAACATATCCATTTTTAAATTTCTTCATTTACCATTTAGTCCCTCTTATTTTCTACACTTGCAACCTGCAGCTCTGATACCATGTTAATTTCTAGGATCGCTGCAAATGTACTACCAATGCAATATTTATTGATTGTTTTCCAAATGCAATTGAAGGCTTATTAAAATCAGAGGAAGAGACATGTCTCATCATGAGACATGTCTCTATGGTTAATCATCACTAGTTAACATAATATTTATATTAGTAATATATATAACCATATATATAATATATTATTATGTAATATGTATAACAATATATATAATATATAGAGTATATACAATAATATATATACATATATGTATTATATACAATAATATATATATTATTTAACATCGATAAGTATATATAGGAAATGACAATTTACCAATAACAATAATGTATATCAGATCGAATAATCCAGCTGAAGCTACAACTTGAACAAATCGCAGCTCTTCTTAGTCACAAAAAATGCCTAGCAATGGCATTCCCAATCAGCTAGGAACTCATGCCAACAAGAGGAAATGGTTGGCATCCAAACCCCAAATTAATCTTCAGCAAAACTTAATTCTTGTATACAACAGCACCAAAATTACCATAATACAATCAGAATTAATCACCAGATAATTGGAGGACAATTCACCGCGATATCGCAGTGATTCAAGGTGCCAAAAGAGAGGAATCAGTCCTAAAAATCCTTGTTGAAACCCTTTTAGTAAATTCACAAAATAAAGAAGTCAATAGGCAAGAGAATGATTTTCTAATGAATAAAGATGACTTCTTCAAGACACATTTCAATTAAAAGCCTCTTTGCTTTATACTTAGGCACATAAATTAATAATACAATTTATTAATTCCCTTTGGCTCCTAAAATGACCTTTTCAACCATATTATGATATTCTAACACACAAGGTCATTGTTTTTTGTGCCCAAGATTTAAAACTTTTCAACCCAATTCTAATGAGCTATGACACTGAAGTGGCCAATATACAATACCAACAAAAGTAACACCCTCAACATATTTAGTTAAATAATAATTATACTTTAGTTAAATAATAATTATACTTTACCCATCCAGCAAAAATGACTGAAGAAGCGTCGAAATCGAAATCTGACAACACATGAGTGATCCTAATAAAGAAAGATGATAAATGAACTTGCCAAAGCGACTTACTAAAACTAGATTTTCCCTCCATGATTCTTGGAGCCCAAACCAAAAACTAGAAATAATAACTAAAAGCATCACTCAACTCCTCTAACTCATCTAAGCTCGTCGAAACCATCTATTGACTTACTTTAAACAGTAAGTCCCTCAAAATAAAGCCAAAACTCACCATTGGCCACTAGAGCGCCTATACCACAGCAAGGTCCTCTAAACACCAGTATCAGCCTCCAAGGACCGTATGATAGATTAAATCCATCAAATCTGCAATAACTCAAAAAAGCGGACATTACAGTATATCATATAGTAACCAAGACTATCATATTATAAGTAGTATCGATTGTATATGCTAACGATAATTATTTATATAGTTTATCATAATATATGATCCTTATCCTAAGTGGCATCAACTATCATCAATCTAGTTTTGCAAGGGATATTTAGAATCTTGTTTGAAAATAAGTCACTTGCAATTGATTTTGTGAGTTGATAGTCCCTAGTTCCTAAGAATTTGCAAAAGGAGGCATTCAAAGGGATGGCAGATCCGCTCTTGGGCCTTGGGTAGAGGATTGAATTGGGCACCCTATTACATTTCTTTATCCACGCTCTAATATAACAGAGCCAAATGAATTTGATTTGGTACGACTTAGAGTATTGTGATTATATATGTTCTTTAACACTAGTAATGGTTGATCTTCAATATTTGTCGAACATGATTTGCAGAATCTCAACAAGGAATCATCATTATTAGCATTCTTTCAAGTAAAGTTATATGTCTAACTCTATTATGTCTGACTTAATTCTATTGTTCACTTTGAGGCACTTTAGTCACCTAAAATTCACATTTACAAGTTAATATACATCATCTTTTAATTCACCTTTTGTCATCTTGACAACCTCAATACTAATTTATTTAATTATTTTTAATATTTTTTGCACAGCTACCCAAAGTTGAGGATAATACAAAAATAGCCTAAACATCTGTAATAACCCCTGCCGGTTATGTCCAAAATAATTCTAATTTTCTTCACTATTCAGTCATTTGACATTATGTCAAGCACTTGGCAAGAAAACTTATTACCACTGGATATGCTGATAGATTTCAGATTTCATACATCTTTTTGCTTGTTTATACTTTGGATTTTTGCATACATAAATATAAGAAAGAAATGATAGTGCTGAAAATATGTTAACAATCAGATCCAATGTGCTTAATACATAAATGATCATCAATTTTTGCCAACTATATTATGACAATTCTGCACATAGAGTAAATAGCAGCCAGTTCTGAAATGAATTTCAAGTGCAATCTTATTCATATGATTCTAATAACCTTACACAAGAGTCTTAACAAGTAATATGAAACATGAAATTCCCAGCTTTAGTCAACTTGCAGCAATAATTCCAACACCAGCCTCACAGATCCAATTTCGAACTCTATCAATTTCTACAGCAGTTCCCAAATTCCTCTTCCATAGATCCACAAGGTACCTCCAGCAAACACAATCTCCTTAGACACGGCAAGTACAGTAGGAAAAAAATGTAATCCAAATCACACAATTCACAATTCTTCAACAACAGAGCCCTCCTTAGCCACAATAAAATAGTAGGAGATATGCAAAATGCTATACAGCAGTAGAAAATTGCAAGCCAACCTTCAACCAATTCTCAGATTCGAATCTACAATACTTGAGCTGTAGATCCAATGGAACAACTTAGAATTCAGACCCTTATATTTCAGCAAGAGCACCAAAATTAGAACTCAGAAAAAGCCACAAAGGCAACAAAAGCAAATAGATTATCCAAGCGTGTTTTTCTCAACAAATGGGCTTGTATTTATAACCTCCAAATCCCTTTTTGTTGCCAAAATGTAACTTCACTCAAGAAGCTTCACCACGCAACATTAATTAGATGCTTCCTTTAGAGTCTCTCACTTGGCTTAACTAATTAATAAATGGGACTTTCCAATGATAGCTCAACTCTCAAGTGAAATTATAAAGTTAAATTATAACTTTATAATAAGTCATTTAATAATTAATAATAATTTGACCACAAAAAATATAATAACTCCTAAAATACTCATCATTTAAATGTCGTCTGAAATAGGAGTCATACCTATTATTTCTCCATGTGACCAAATGCACTTTTCAAAAATAGAAAGGAGGGACACCAACTTAAATAGTAAGTACACAAAACTAAGCCCAAACGAAGTCCGATCTGAGCCAAATGAAGACCAACCTGTAGCTTACTAGAATGTGGAGAAGATAAGACCCTCCCAAGCCAAGCCACTACCATCGAAGACCCTCTATCCACAATAATTAACCTACGAGGATCACAATAATAGGCTAATCCCTAAAACTCTGATGCCAACAAAATGGGGACATTACAACATCAATTCTCAATGAACAAACATACTTTAAAACTCATCGAAGCCAAATTTAATTAAAACTGTTAGTTTCGAAAATTAGAATATTCCTCCTAAAGGTTTGGACTGAATCCAAAATGACACACTGCTGACAAAAAGCATCAAGGGATTCAACTTGATCCCCTAAACACAATGCCATTTTCTGAACTCTATTTCAAAAAGAATTGTGCTTTTCAAGAAACTTGGAACTTACAAATATGTTGAAAAGGTTATAAATGAAAAAGAGACATTACATCATCATATGCTGATGACTCAATTTAACATGGACTACACTATCCCCCATATGAATATGGCTAAAGAACAGAAGTAAAATAGAATATATGATCATTAATTGTAAGTAATCCTGAATTGGTGGATATTACAGATTTTTTTTAAATAATGATACAAAAAAATTTGATAATTTCCCCCTACAAAAATTACAATCAAATCATCTAAATTTTGTCCAATTGCATGTTATCCCCAATTTTGACTGATTTTGGCTCGGCCAGCAGTTCTTTTGGGACAGGGCTTTATTTTATAATGCTCCAATCTTGACCACTAGTTGAGGAAGATCCTAGTTCTTGATGCAACATGTCTCAATGTCAATACACTTTCACTTCCATTCAAGTTCAATTACCCAATTGTACAGTGGCAATTAACTTCGAACATACATTTCCAAATAACAGGATGAACAAGAAAAATTAGGAAACAAAAATTCATCCAAATACTATCTACATGAGAATATGGAAAAGGCGCTTTATTCAAAAGCAGCGTTCAAGAGAATGTAAGAACTACAAGGACCTATCATAAAAGTCAGCACCATTACCACAATAAGTGTGCACTGTGCTATTTTAAAGGCCAATGGTTGTGGGTTATGACACACCCAACTATCCATAACCATCATATAACTTACACTACCTAAGCCAACAATTAGTCAGCAACTAAGAATTTTGTTTGTTAAATGCTAAAAACCATTCTAGAATAAATCGCATTTAATACTTCAAAAAGGAATGTCTCCTAGGGTATTCCTAGTCCCATGTGAAAATTTTGATGATTTTTTGTCCTAGCTTGATTACAAGAGATCTAATGATTGGTAAACGTCAATCTCCCTCTAAATCTCAGACTCGCTCATTTTTATCTGCAAGAACATTCTCAGAGGAAAAGATCAAGGCATATAGCTCTTATAGAAAAAAAAAAATCACATCTAATAATTATTCTCAATAATGATATTATTATTACAAGAAAATTAGAAATACTTAATTCATAATGAATTAATTCTATCCCAACTATCAATATAATTTTTATAATAGTTTAACCATCTTAAATCTTGGTAATAAAGAAAAGAACCTCAAATTAGACCTTAAATGATGGTTGACCATCAAATCTTATGAAATTTAGAGTTTGATGAAGGGCAGATTTCATTTTCATTACTTATCATCTTATTTTCAATATCTATTTCCTACTCCTTTTATTATGTCTTTCCTGCGATTTTTTCATAGGTGACATATCTCTTACCCTCTAAGACACTTAAAGCAATATATTTCTTAATAACATGAAATGTAATATAGTATATATGCTTACCTTTCAAGAACCGTGGCTTGCAAAGTCACCTCCACAGCATCTACTAAAAGTATGGGTCCCATTTTTTTTTTTTTTTTTTGGTTTAACATGCCAGCTAACGTAACTCTTACCTTGCAGTTGATTTGACGTTATCTACCTTTATTCACAATGGTGCTAAGTTCTATTTTATTGGCTTCCTCCATGATTTTGTATGGGGTTTTCCTTTCTATTTGGGATGCCATGTTATGTGCGATCAGGCATGTGGTTGGAATTTTCTGCATTGATATATCAGCGGGTCCCTCTGTCTCCATTTGGTGCATACAATCCTTTTCCTTATATTCAACGATTCCCCTCTATTATGTAGCTGACTACGTATATTGATCTCCTCCTGTCCTCTTCATTCTTTTCACTGACTAAATTCCTTTTGTGCTCCTCATATTGGTCTCTCCTCCACCCAAATGGTGTATTTAGGTGACTAATAATTTTGATTGCTACTCGCGTTAACATCTTTTATTATTGGCTATTCCAAAGATTATTGACAAAAGAAAGGAATAATGAATTGACTTGACTATTAGATGTCTGAATGGATTTGGCAGTCCCAGAGACCAATGCCTGGTTGAAAGTAAGGTCTGAATGCACAGTCGAATTGCAGATTAGCTCTAATTAGTGAGCTTCTTAGTCTCAATGCCTTACATTGATGCAACTCTTCTACTGTTATAGAATCATACTTGTTGATCCAAGTTGCATCTCCAACTCACTTGAAAGTTGAATTTAGAACTTAATCCTTCTGTGAAGGAGCCCACGTACAGATTAGCACAATTACATAGAATTTTTTATGATAAGTCAACAATATCCTTGATACTAATGATTTATATGAAATCAGAAACACAAATCTGGAGACAACTCTGCAACTTTTTTATTAATCTTCATGAACTATTTGAGTAGTAACACAAGTTTGTACAATCAATCTTCTTGATCAGAGCAAAAGTCTACTTGATCTGCCTCCAAGCCAGCCCAGAACTTCTATATTATAGCAGTTCCAAGGAACTACACATTTTCATATATTTTATTATCCAAGTATATGTCTGAAGCCAGTACTTAAACCAAGTATGGTTGAATTTAATTGCTTTCTCCCTCAACCTTGTGAGGATTTATTGACACACATATTTTATGTTGATATTTTCGCTTCAATCTTTTTACTCATAATTATCGAGACAATGCCAAATATTATCGATACTTCTGAGTATTGTCGACACTTCTGAATCTCTTGTGGTGTATATGATTTACTACATTACTTTTGACATCCTTTCCATATATGGCACATTGATGATGAATTGCTGAAGCATAGTGTTGAAATTTATTTATTTTTCCTTTAAAACATCCCAATTAAGGATAGTGTAAACACTGCAGAAGTGACAATAATATCAGGTTATAATAATCTCCCAAGAAACTCTGTTGATCCTATCATCTGCCAAGAAAGCATATACTTGATCCTGAATACTTTCAATGGTATTATATCACTTTCAACAAGATATTATTGCTCCAGCAATAACCTTACATTGCAGACATACTATTACAATTAATGATCCCAAAATCTTTGTTGTTGGGCATCCATGATGTTGGGTCGCTGATGGAATTGGTTTCTCTTAGCTTTTGACTAGACGCTAACTGTCCAAAGTTGAAAGTGTATGTTGACTAACAAGACATCGACTGCTTACCTAATGACTCATTGAGTGCCAAATTTCTTGACTGTTAAATACTCAGGTTTCAATTGAATTTTTCCGTAATCAATGACTTGTGTATCATGTTCCCATCAATTATCCTCCTTGCTGACTGCAATCATCCCATGTTTTTCTTTTAATTGCAAAACTTCATTGAAAGACATGAGTGGGCTCGCAGCTAAGCCTTTCCAAGCACTCATCTCACAGAGAGCAATTGCAAAACAAACAGTTGCCTCAACTTCATTATCATCAGTGCTCTCAAGAGTCCAACTATGCGTAGACAGGACATATACAGTGGAGCATAACTCAAACTCTCGATTCATGTGGCAAGGGTCAATTAGTGGCGTACCCCATGGATTTCTAAAGGGCAGGAAAATAGTTTGATGAATTCGCACAATGCATTAACCAGTCTGACCCTGCCCTTACTATGGACAGCCTTGACTAATATTCTTTCTCAACCTTTAAAAACCTTTAAACACTTTCTTACATTTGCAGTTTGGCTTTGATACCATGTTGGAAAACATGGATTGGTTTCTGCAAATGTAATTACATTGCCATTGTTATAGGTGTTTTTCAAATGCAGATCCCAATTTCTTATAAATATAAGAGTAAAAGAGACATGTCTCTATGATTAATCATCATTATTAGTTAATATATATTAACAATATAAATCACAATACAACATATGTATTATATATATAATATATAATATAATACATTTATAATATTATATGTGTGTGTGTGTAGTATAATTATAATATTACATATATATGATATATTATATCAACATTGTATCTTATGATTAAATCAATCTGACTGTAGCTATAATCTTAACAGTATCCTCTTACCATTAGTTTTCTGCAGACATAGATTGCATATTAGTGATGTCTTTTATCTCCTTCACCAAATCTGCATTATATTCTTCTTTCAAAACTTCATACATTCATACTCACCAATCTTATCATTAACTCTTCATAGATCTACTCATTAATTTTTCACAAATCTGCCCCAATATGCTTTAATTTACTTGTATTTCACTCAAAAATCTCACAAAAATGTCTCAGACCCGTTCATACTAATTTCATATATGTGAATATAAACTTCCTCTCTAATTCTCCTCATAAGTTTCCCTCTGATTTTTTTCATAGATCCTCTCTTATTCTGTACACACCATTTTACTCAAATCTGCCTTTTAGGATTCCTTGATTATGTACTTCAAAAGTTCTCCATAAATCTTCTTTTAAAGTTTTCATATATTGTTGTGTATATATAAAGATTAAACTTCACACACCTCTCTCACACATGCAGAGTCACTCATATGGCTGGTGAAGCAAGCGGAAGACCGCAGCCCAGGGACCCTGCAGCCCTGCATAAATAGTCTTCAGTGTGGTGTCTATATTTCATTTATTATTTTATTCATTACACGTCTTATTTACCTTCCCATATCATGCTTTTTTATATCCAACTCCATAGATCTCAGTTCTTCATAATTTCCATCTCTGATTTCACATTTATGATAGTGAACTTTGTCTTTTGTATCTTTAACATCAATGGTAGTAACTTATTTCAATTTGTCATCAATGACAATATTTCCATCAGGTCCTTCTTAAGACATTTGCATGTCAGCAAGCATCTTTCAAAGCCAAACTACCTCTCAAGTTGCCTTAACAGTTCTCCAATATTCTACTTGGTCAACGGAAGAGCTACTTTCTACTGCTTCTTGCTGGTCTATGTGGCCGCACATGTGCCCAAACTGAAAACATACCCAGAAGTACACTTTTTGTCATCAACACAACCTGCCCAGTTTAAGTCTGTATAACCAGCGATCCTAGGATCTTTGCTTCTATTGTATAGAATGTCAAAATTAGCAATGCCCTTCACATATTTCAACACACGCTTGCTTGCACGCCAATGTTCAGCTTTTGGGGCTGACATGAAGTGAGAAGTGTAGCTCACAGTATAACTAATATCACGTCTAGTGGCAGTGAGATAGATGAGGCTACCCACTGGTTGTCTGAACGTTGATTCATCCATCACCAGTGAATCCAGTTTGGCTAAATTTTTCAGCTTTTTCTCCACCGAAAAGTTATTATTCAAGGTTTTCTAAGAGACAATTTTGTATTTCAAAGGGGGTCCAAACTGATAGACTTGGTGAGGATATTAGTCTTTAGGTCATGGATACATAGAAGATTGCCTCCTTGTCATGAATGCATAGAACGTCCAATATGAGCCCGTTCTTGAGACCCTCCCTGATTATGCAAAACTTCTAGAAGTGACCAAGATAACCGAAATTGATGCAGGAGCATCCTGGGTTGCCTTGTTACCCTGCTCATTTTTGTTCATGTTGCATGTGTGTGCCGAGTGACTCTTCATTTGCCAAGTTACCCAATGTACGCCAAGTGACTTTTCATTCGCCAAGTTACCCAGTGTACCCCAAGTGACTCTTCATTAACCGAGTTACCCAGTGTACGCCCAGTGACTCTTCATTAACCGAGTTACCCAGTGTACGCCAAGTGACTCTTCATTCGCCAAGTTACCCAGTGTATGCCAAGTGACTCTTCATTCGCCGAGTTATCCAGTGTATGCCAAGTGACTCTTCATGTGCCGAGTTCCCAGTGTATGCTGAGTGTCAGCATTTGGACGTGATTCTTGCGAGCCAAATTGGGAGATTTATTTTGATCGCGACATTTATGTTAAGATCTTTTCTTGGGATGCATCCAGACCATTGTTGGGTCAGCCTTCCTCTTACGTTATGTTCTAGAATAATCTGTAAGCCATTTTGGCAAGTATATATAGAGTGTTTAGGCTTAGAGTTAGGCAAGCTTTTGGGGAAGAAGATTAGCGAGCAGAACTTAAGGTGCGAATTTGCAATTGGATCCTTGAATGTGAATGTATTTGTAATTGGCCGTAACCCAGAAGGCCTTACAGTTGGGCATGTATGAAGATATTTTGATAAATCAATAAAGTATTTCACTCTTCTTCCTCCTTTGGTTGTTGTTCTTTGTGTTTGCTTCCGTTGTGTTAACTCTTGCAAGGTGGTTTGGATAGCTAGGTGAGCCTCTGGCTCTAGTTATTCATCCCTTGCCTACGTCAGTTGGTATCAGAGCTTGAAGTTCGTCCTTGTGGAGATTAGATCGTGTAAAACCCTGATTTGGATTTGGTTGTAGGGTGGCAGATCTACGGATTTGACCTATAACTTGCAAAGGGTTACGATCTTGCAAGAACCTGATTTGTAAAGATGGTTCATGGTAAAGGAAATAATGTTGATAATGCTATACTGGATCAGTTGAGACAAATTGCAGCTAGATTAGATGCTGTGGAGACAGCCCAGAGGAAAGGAGCACATCTTGATGATGTATGTGATGATGAAGCAACAGCACCAAACCATTATCCACAGCCTAAAGAAGATCAAGATGAGGAAAGATTGTTGCAAATATTGTCTAGGGCAAATTCAAAGCCTGCTGTAAAAGTTGTTCCTTATGATGGAAAACTAGATACCAATGTTGTGTTGGATTGGATCTCTGATATGGAGAAGTTCTTTGAGTATGAAAACACTCCTGATAATAGAAAGGTGAAGATTGCAGTCACTAGGTTGAAAGGTCATGCATCACTATGGTGGGAGCACTTGCAAACTGATAGACGAAGGAAAGGAAAGGAGAAGATCAAAACTTGGCCAAAGATGGTGAAAAAGATAAAGAACAAATTCCTTCCTGCTGATTACCAAGTTAGCTTGTTGAGAAAGATGCAAAATTTGAAACAAAAGAACATGACTGTGAAAGAATATATCGAGGAATTCTATAAATTGGACATCAGATCTGGACATGTGGATGATGATGTGGAGGAAATTGCAAGGTACATTAATGGATTGAGATCTGGAATTCAGGATGAAATAAGTTTTGTGAAGTTGGAAAGTGTAGAAGAAGCGTATCAATATGCCTTGAAAGCTGAGGAGATCTTGACAAAGAAGCATGAACAAAGACAAAGAGGTAAAGGTGGTAGATTCCAGAGAGGCAGAGGTAGATCTTATGGAGAAAGTGGCAAATCTAATAGTTCTATGCAAGATAAAGGCAAATCTGAATGGAAGAATGATGACAAAGGCAAGACCAAATGAAAAAGTGGTAATTCTTACCGAGGAGGCACTAATTCTTATCGAGGAAGAGCTAATTCCTATTCTAAAGGTGGATTTCATGATTATTGTTTTAGATGTGGTAAAGAGGGACACAGATCTTTTGAATGTAGATCCTCTGAAAGTAGGCAAGGCAACAGAAATGTTGTGATTCAAAAAGATGATGAAGGTTCACCAAGTGGACCTGAGGCTGGAGAAAATTTGATGGTGAGAAGAACCTTACGTAATAAGGGAAGTGATGAGGAACCTGTTTTGATGAGAAATCTTTTCAAGACCAGATGTAAGATGGCCAGAAAAT
The DNA here is from genome assembly GCA_028749045.1 of Cupressus sempervirens. NCBI lineage: Eukaryota > Viridiplantae > Streptophyta > Pinopsida > Cupressales > Cupressaceae > Cupressus > Cupressus sempervirens. The sequence continues at coordinate 525,672,710 of CM053783.1, read as the reverse complement.
GCTGCAAGGTGATTATTGATAGTGGAAGTTCTACAAATTTGGCATCAGAAGAGATGATTACCAAGTTGCAATTGCAGAGGCTGAAACATCCCAAACCTTATAATGTTTCATGGATCAAAGATGAGCATAAGATATTGGTAAGTGAGCAATGCCTTGTGAAGTTCAAAATTGGACCTTACTTTGATGAAGTTTTGTGTGATATTATGCCCATGGATTGTTGTCATATTTTGTTGAGTAGACCTTGGCAATATGATAGATATGTTGTACATGATGGAAGATTGAATCAATATACTCTTTGGGTAAATGGGAAGAAACAAACATTATTGTCTTTGATTGAAAGTCCAAACGAGGTTAATTGTACTGCTATAAAAACTTGCATGGTTAATGGGAAACAATTTGAAAAGGAAATGAAAAGGAATCAAGTCTGTTTTACCATAGTTCCTAGAGGACCGAGTGTTGGTAGTAATGGTCAGGCAGCAGAAGCTAGTAATGACCAAGTGATAGCAGATAGTGACAGCCGAGTACCAACAGAAATTACAGAACTGCTGAATGAGTATAAAGACATTATTGCTGATGATATTTCTGATGGTTTACCTCTAGTAAGAAGCATAAGTCATTGTATGGATCTGCTTTCTAGAGCTAGTTTGCCAAACAAAGCACCATATAGATTCACAACTGCAAAAAATGAAACACTTAACAGACAAGTGCATGACTTGTTGCAGAAAGGTTTGATCAGAGAAAGCTTGAGTCCATGTGTTGTACCTGTTGTATTAGCACCTAAAAAGAATGGAGAATGGAGAATGTGTACTGATTCCAGAGCCATTAACAAAATCACAGTGAAATACAGGTTTCCTATGCCAAGGATGGATGACATGATGGATTGTTTGAGTGGAGCAAAGTATTTTACCAAGATTGATTTAAAGAGTGGCTATCATCAGATCAGAATCAGAGAAGGTGATGAATGGAAGGTTGCTTTCAAGACAAAAGATGGTTTGTATGAATGGTTGGTTATGCCTTTTGGTTTGACTAATGCACCTAGTACTTTCATGAGGTTGATGAATGAAGTTCTGAAAAGATTATTGGGTAAGTTTGTGATTGTTTATTTGGATGATATTATGAGATTCAGCAAGACTAAGGAAGAACATCTTGAGCATATTAGACAAGTATTGCAGAGGTTGAAAGAGGAAAAGTTGCTGATTAATCTGAAAAAGTGTTCTTTTATGCAAAAGGAGATTGTGTATTTGGGATTTGTGATTTTAGCTAATGGATTGAAGATGGATCTTGAGAAGCAATTTTGGAATGGCCTACACCTGAGAATGTGGGTGAGGTAAGATCATTTCATGGTTTGGCTAGTTTTTACAGAAAGTTTATAAAGAATTTCAGTGCTATTTATAATGCTATGACTGAAACAATGAGGGGAGATAAAAAAGAATTCAGGTGGACACATGGAGCTGATAAGAGTTTTGAGACTTTGAAACAAAAGGTTGTTGAATTACCTGTATTGGCTTTGCCTGATTTCAACAAAGTATTTCAAGTTGAATGTGATGCAAGTGGTAATGCAATAGGAGCTGTATTAAGTCAAGAAGGTAAACCCGTTGCTTTCTTTACTAAAAAGTTGAATGATGCTAAAAGGAAATATTCTGTGTATGATCAAAAGTTTTATGCTATTGTTCAAGCCTTGAAGAAGTGGAGACATTATTTGATTCCTAAAGAGTTTGTGTTGCATATTGATCATAAAGCTTTACAATACTTGGGAAGTCAACATAAATTGAATCAAAGACATATGAATTGGGTTGAATACTTGCAAAGTTTTACATTTGTGATCAAGCATAAGAGTGGAGTTACTAACGGAGTTGCTAATGCATTGAGTAGAAGACATTCTTTGTTGACTAAAATCAAGGTTGAAGTTCTCGGTTTTGATGAAATGGAAGAATTGTATGATGTTGATCCTGATTTTTCTGAAGCGTGGAGAGAGAGCAGAGCACCAAATCAGACTGACCACATAAGTAAGTATGATGAATATTTCATTCAAGACAATATGTTGTTCAAAGGTATTCAGTTGTATATTCCTAGAAGTCCTATAAGGTTGAATCTTATTAGGAAAAACATAGTGGTGGATTAGCTAGGCATTTTGGAATTGATAAGACATTGAGTTTGCTGAAAGAGAAGTATTATTGGCCACAAATGTATAAAGATGTTCAAAAATTTGTGTAGAGTTGTGGAGTTTTCAGAAATTTGTAAAGAGTTGTGGAGTTTGTCAAGGTTTGTATACACCTATTACTATTCTTGAGAAACCTTGGATTGACATCACTATGGATTTTGTTCTTGGATTGCCTAAAACAATGAAAGGGTATGATTCCATATTTGTTGTAGTGGACAGATTTTCTAAGATGGCTCATTTCATACCATGTAAGAAGACATCAGATACTGAGCATGTTGCTGAACTTTTCTTTAAAGAGAGTGTAAGATTGCATGGATTACCAAGAAGTATTATTTCAGACAGAGACAGTAAGTTTGTTGGCTATTTTTGGAAGACTTTGTGGAAGAAGATGGGTACTGAGCTGAAGTTCAGTTCTACATTCCATCCACAAACAGATGGACAAACAGAGGTTGTGAATAGAAGCTTGGGCAATTTGCTAAGATGTTTAGTTGGGAATAAGCCAAGTAATTGGGAGATAGTATCGGCACAAGCTGAATTTGCATATAATAATTTTGTGAATAGAAGTACAGGGAAGACACCTTTTGAGATTGTTACTGGAATGCATCCTAGAGGTATATCAGATTTGAGAGCTATTATTGATGAAGAAAAAAAAAGCATTGCAGAAGAAGAATTTGTTGATTTTATGGAGTCTTTGCATAAGGAAGTGAAGTTGAGGTTGGAACAAACTAATCAGAAGTATAAGGAGAATGCTGATCAGTCTAAAAGACACCATGATTTTCAAATTGGTGATGAGGTGATGGTTCCTCTAAAGAAAGGAAGATTCCCAGTTGGAACATACAGTAAGCTGAAGATGAAGAAATTTGGACCTTGTAAGATCTTGAAGAAGTTCGACAGTGGTAATGCTTATGAAGTTGAGTTACTTGATGACATGGATGTATCTCCTATATTCAATATTGCTGATTTGTATAAGTATCATGAGTCAGATGATGAAGTTGTTGTATTAGAAGATTATCCTAAGAAGCAGATTGAAGAAGTTGAACAGATATTGGACCAGAGTTGGCAGGAGCACAAGAGGAAAAGATTACTATGAATATTTGGTGAAGTGGAAGAACAAGCCTATTGAAGATGCTTCATGGATTTCTCAATCCGAGTTGGATTCCACTCAGATTGTGACATCTCAATGATTCAGGAGAATCATTCCTTTCAACCCCAGTTGTCTGATGTAGGAACATCTTGGGTTGCCTTCTTATCCTGCTCATTTTTGTTCATGTTGCATGTGTATGCTGAGTGACTCTTCATTGGCCAAGTTACCTAGTGTACGCCAAGTGACTCTTCATTAATCGAGTTACCCAATGTACACCAAGTGACTCTTCATTAACTGAGTTACCCAATGTATGTCAAGTGACTCTTCATTCGCCAAGTTACCCAGTGTATGCCAAGTGACTATTCATTCGCCAAGTTACTCTGTGTATGCCAAGTGACTCTTCATTAGCCGAGTTACCCAGTGTATGCCAAGTGACTCTTCATGTGCCGAGTTCTCAGTGTATGCCGAGTGTCAACATTTGGACGTGATTTCTACGAGTCGACTTGCGGGATTTATTTTGATCGCGACATTTATGTTAAGATCTTTTCTTGGGATGCGTCCCAACCATTGTTGGGTCAGCCTTCCTCTTATGTTATGTTCTAGAATAATCTGTAAGCCATTTTGGCAAGTATATATAGAGTGTTTAGGCTTAGAGTCAGGCAAGCTTTTGGGGAAGAAGATTAGCGAGCAGAACTGAAGGTGCGAATTTGCAGTTGGATCCTTGAATGTGAATGTATTTGTAATTGGCCGTAACCCAGAAGGCCTTACAGCTGGGCATGTATGAAGATATTTTGATGAATCAATAAAGTATTTCACTCTTCTTCCTCCTTTGGTTGTTGTTCTTTGTGTTTGCTTCCATTGTGTTAACTCTTGCAGGGTGGTTTGGATAGCTGAGTGAGCCTCTGGCCCTAGTTATTCATCCCTTGCCTGCGTCAAAAATCCTCATCAAGTCTCTTAGTCCATAAAAGTTTGTCAAATTAGGGGGCAACTTGGTGTAGTTGATAACATCAAAGGATCAAACAACAAATGAAAACACCTTCCACAAGCAAGGGTACAACAATAAAGAATTGACATCTTCCTCAAAAGAAAAAAAGTTACAATATGCAAAATAAACGATTACAGGATTGCAAGGTTTTTCATAAGAAGTTTTTAACCTAGCTCTAACACCATGAAAAATTAATTGCATGAAAGTATTAATGAACATACAACATATAAATAGCAATTTACAAGAGGGTTTAGCAACCACTAACTCAACCTTCGAACTCAAGCTAAAAATAGTAACTGTGTCATTTAATAAAGAAGCCTAAAGATAATATGAAAATGACCATTAACAGACCAGACACATTCATTCATTCATCCTCAACATTTTGATTGTCACATCTCGATGGGTTTATAACAGCTTTCAATTTACCTACTACCCAAACCACACAACAACTAACATTATTACTTGCAAAGACTTATTGAATAGATTAAGATTAACACTTTTATTATTATTTATTTTCTCTACATATTATTTACATACACACACTGATTAACCAATAATATTGTGGAACGAAAGCAAACTAAAACTCCCATGTGAGGACTATTTCCTAACAGAAGCACAAAAATGTCCCAAGATGTCACCCATCCTAGTACTCCCCTGATGCAACCACACTAACCGTGGAGTTTCCCCCACAATCAAGTCCATTTAGTTTGCTACCTCAAGCTACACTTATGGAGGACAAAAATATAATTAAATACAGACTGTTACAGATTAATCCCCATCTTCCAACCTCATACACATCAATCAACCAGCCTCATTAATAAATCTAAGAATGCCATTGTCCAAAGAAAAGTATAATCTTGGCAAGAGGTGTTTATTGGATAGAAAGGACAATCATAGGCAACCATAATTCATTATTTTCATTGGTTGCATCTCCTAGCAGAGCAAGCGACTGTCTCACAGAAGATACCCGGTACCGGTAAACTGCACACCTTGTAAGACATATTGATATAGACTTCAAAAACACCTTCAAATACATCTCTTCCACTTTTTAATGGCTGAATATCAGGTCTGATTTTAGGAAGCTAATGGAAATGTGAGATATTTGCAAATGGAACAAGGAGGAAATGCCATATCATTCAAAATATAATGCAGAAAATTGTTTCTATGAACAGAGTTATAGACCTGCCCATCTCCAATTGTAATGACTCAACTCTTATAACACAGCAACAAGTATACCTACTTCTTTCCTTTTGAGTACTACGCAATTACTGAGTGTGGGGTTGCTGATTTATTCTTCCAGAATGTTTATAAGATTCATATCATATGTGATTGAAATGCCAATTTAGATCACTCTTTAGTCAACACTGTTGAACTTATGAACATGGATAATTTGAATACAATCCTTGAAGCAAGCCATGAAGTGCTGACTCTGGACAACAGCTATAGTCCTCAAGGATTCCCATATATACCCAGCAGTTGCCAGAAACTGACTAACAACTCACTTTTAAAATCTTGTGCTTTTATTCATTGTCAGAATGCACTTACGTCAACATTACTGACAGCATAACTAAGCATCAAAGACAAGATAAGAGGGAGCTCAGGAGTTTGGACATGACATTGCCTTCACATTTATTTGTTTTAAAAGGGAAAAATAGGTTAGACATTCTTAATCGTGAAGAGAGGAAAAAAATAAAGTCTGTGACAACAGAAAACAAAAGGCAAAAAAGGCAAAAAAGTGACTACTCGTTCCACAAGATAGCTTCAAATAGAAGATTCAGATTTCTTTAGTGTAATTTCTAGGAGAAAGTACCAATCACTAGGTTGTGTAAAGTACAGATCTGTATCATGACATGCAATCCCAAAAATTACTCGTTTGAACTTTCAGGTATAAACAAACTGAGTTAATTTGTTTGAATGTGAAATATGAAAAATCATTACTATTGTTCATTGTGAGCAGAAAACAAATTGTTAGAAGAGCCATTGTCCATATTACAAGGTAATTGGTAAATACTTGCTTATTAATAACAGAGACCGAAAGGTCAATTTATACAAAAGGAAGAGACGATGTTTCCTTAGGAAATGATCGTAAAGAATAGAAACATTCTATTCCAGAGAAAGCAAAAAACGAAAGCAAACTAAAGCTAAAGATATTTACAAGATAACCATTAACTAATAATAGACGTCTTATCTATTATTGTAATACCCTCCCTTAATGGTTAATCTATCTAACACACCAAGCTGTCCTCTGAATTTGACAAACTTATCAGGACCAAGAGGCTTGGTGAGAATGTCTGCAGTCTGATCTGACGTAGGAACATACTACAGATCTATAGTCTCGTCTTCAACCAGCTGTCGTATGTAATGACAATGAACATCCACATGCTTGGTTCGTTCATGGAAGATTGGATTCCGTGCTAGCTTGATAACGCCTTCGTTATCAACAAACAGAGTAGTCGGTCCTGCTGGTGACATCTGCATATCCCCAAGCATCCGATGAAGCCAGACAGCTTCACATCCTGCCTTAACAGTCCCTCTATATTCAGCCTCTGTAGAAGAGAGAGAAACTGTCTGCTGCTTCTTGCTGGTCCATGTGACTGCACCGGATCCCAAACTGAACACATATCCAGATGTTGACTTTTTATCATCAACAGAGCCTGCCCAATCTGAATCTGTGAACCCACTGAGTTTAGGATTAGAACTCCGAGAATACAGAAGTCCATAATCAGAAGTGCCCTTCACATAACGAAGCACACGCTTTGCTGCCATCCAATGATCAGCCTTAGGAGCTGTCATAAAGCGTGAAATATAGCTGACTACGAAGCTGATATCAGGCCTAGTAGCAGATAGGTAGATGAGGCTGCCTACTAGTTGCCTATACGTAGTATCATCAACGAAAGGAGAATCAGACTTGGCTGATAACTTGAGACCTTTCTCCATAGGTGTAGATGCAGGTTTGCAATCCTGCATTCGGAATTTGTCTAACAAGGCTCTGGCATATTTGGACTGAGAGATGAATATACCAGAAGACTGTTGCCAAACTTCAACACCTAAGCAATAATGCATGAGCCCAAGGTCAGTCATATCAAAAGACTGGCATAAGTGTTGTTTGATTCCCTGAATCAAAGATGCCAAACTGCCAGTAATAATCAAATCATCCACGTAGATAACCAGAAGGATGATGTCACTGTCAGTAGTCTTGATGTACAGATTTGAGTCTGAAGAACTCCTCTTGAAGCCTTGATCACTGAGGTACGTATCAATCTTGATGTACCATGCCCGAGGGGCCTGCTTCAAACCATAGAGAGCTTTTACCAATCTGAGAACCTGATGGTCTTTACCAGCAACCTTGAAACCAGGAGGCTGCGTCATGTAGACCTCTTCATGGAGATCACCATTCAGGAAAGCACTCTTTACGTCCATCTGATGGACCTTCCAGCCAAACTGTGCTGCCATGGCTAAGACTAATCTGATGGTGCTCATCTTTGCAGTAGGAGCAAAGGTCTCCTCATAATCAATGCCCTGACGCTGAGAAAAGCCCTTTGCCACTAAACGAGCTTTGTACTTATCCAAAGTACCATCTGATTTGTATTTGATTTTGTAGACCCATTTACAGCTAATGGGTTTCTTCCCTGGGGGAAGATCAGAAAGGACCCAAGCGTTGTTCTTCAGCAAGCTCTGGTGTTCAGATTGCATGCCCTGTTCCCACTCTGGAATTCCTTTAGCCTCGGAATATGTTTGAGGTTCAAACACACTGTGAATGTTGGCCATAAGAGCAAAGTTAACAGAATCTATAGTTTTGCTCTTTTTCCGAGTAGTTCTCCCATCAATGAGCTCATCATCATGAAGATCAGCAAGTGTCTTAGCCCACCACTTAGGCCGGAGAGGAGAATGACCAACAATAGTACTAGGAGATGCTTGATCAGCAGGATCCTGATCAGAAGAATCTGGATCAAACTCAGGTGAAGAATCTTCAAAACGAGGTGATCCTGCAGGAGAAGCCGAAGGTGGCTGTACAGGTATCACTGGCAGGACTGGAGCTGTAGGAGCTACTGGAGCCCTCCCATCAGGTGGACCTAATGGAAGCCGAACTCCCAAATCATGAACCTGCATAGGCTGGTCTGCTGGATCAGGAACAGGAGAAACAAGCATGAATGGTCCTCGCTGCTCATCAAAGACTACATCGCGACTGTATATGAGACGAGATGTCTCAACATCAATAAGGCGGTAGGCTTTGTGAAGACTACTATATCCAGCAAGCATCAGTTTCTGACTCTTGGCATCCAACTTGGTGCGTGAAGCATCAGGGATCCAAACAAAAGCAAGAGAGCCAAAAACCTTCAAGTGACTGATTCTGGGCTTGCGACCTGACCAGGCCTCTTCCGGAGTTTTACCTTTGACCGCCACTGTGGGTGACCGGTTCAACAGATAAACTGCAGTGTTAACTGCTTCTGCCCAAAAACGCTTCGGAACATGTCTATGTTCGAGCATGGAACGAGCCATCTCAGTGATTGTCCTGTTCCGACGTTCAACTACACTGTTCTGTTGTGGCGTGTGGGGTGTGGTCAACTGGCGTTGGATGACATGTGTATCCAAGAAGCTGGAGAAAACATTAGAACAAAATTCCCCCCCATTGTCTGATCTAAGAGTAATAATAGATTTCCCAGACTCTTTTTCAACTAAGGGTTTAAACTTTTGAAATACAAAAAATGCATCGGATTTCTTTTTAAGGAAATACACCCACATTTTTCTACTGAAATCATCTAAAACAACAGAAAATACTTGTACCCAAGAACAGAAGGAGTGGCCATAGGGCCGCAGATATCAGCATGAACAAGCTGAAGTACTTGAGAAGCTCGCCAAGAATCGCCACTGGGGAAAGGTGTGCAATGTTGCTTCCCAGCCTGACATGCGTCACAAACTCCAAGGTGTTGGGTTTGAATCTCTGGCAAACCAAGAACAAGCTCATCCCGAGCAAGTTGTGAGAGATAATGCACATTTAAGTGCCCATATCGCTGATGCCAAAGTGTGTTGATGGAAGATCGCCGAGCAGCCATAGCTAAGTCCTGAGAATCACCAGAATCAGTAAGTCTGAAAAGACCATGATCCTCAAGACCAACTGCAATAGTAGACTTAGTCGCCCGATCAGTGATGGTGCACTGATGTGAACTGAAGGTGACTGCCAAGTGTGGAGAATGTCGCAGCAACTGACTGACCGAGAGTAGATTTAGTTCCATCCCTGGAACGTAGTACACATCAAGGAATATGAGCTTCCTCCCAACAGACTGAATTTGAATGTTGCCTTTACCAACAACCGTGTACTCTTCTCCACCACCAAAGATAATAGAATCTGAATAAGGCTGGTAGTCAGTAAACCAATCTCTGCGATGAGTGAAATGTCGAGAGGCACCTGAATCAATGTACCAGGCAGATGACTGTACATGATCTGCAGGTCTTTTAGCCATGAAGGCATAAAAGGCAAATTCCACCTGCTCAGTGTGCTCTGCACTGTTCGCTTTGGGTTGCGAACCTGATTGCTTAGACTGGGCAGCTAAGCGTTTCCGACATGCAACCTTCATGTGACCATACTTGTGGCAATAGTTGCATTGAATGTTCTTCTTTTTGCTACCATCAGATGCTGGAGCAGAAGACTTCTGCTGAGATGGTTGCTGAAACTTGCCCTTATCCTTCTGAAAGGATTTCGCAGCAAAGGCTTGCTCAGTGGAGGTGGAACTGGAGCTGCTACCGAACTGTTGTTTCCACCGATCTTGCTGAAGTAGAAGGGTGCAGAGATCAGTGAACTTTAGATCAACACCAGTAGATGTGATGTTGAGAGTCTCGATAAAATGCTCATAGGAATTTGGTAAACTCCGAAGAGTGATTACCACAATATCCTCTTCCTCCATCTTGCGACCGATGGCAAGTAACTGATCACGGATTTCCTGAATCCGATTCAAGTGTGCCTGGAGCGAGGTGCGCTCATCTCTGACAAATATTCTGCTCGAGCATAATTCCAAATTCAATGGTCGCAATTATGGAACCTGGAAGTAGCGCATCATCGCAATCTTCGAATATCGAAACACCGATCAACTTGTTCTAGGTGTTAAGCAGCGTCCGACTTCTCCAGGCAAAAATACGGAAGACCCAGAAGAATCAAAGAATGACCCAAAAGAGAGCTCGAAAAACCCAGAAGGAATCTGCTGTCATTTTCTAAATCCGCTGGCTCGAAAATCGAGGCACCCAGAAAAAACGGACGACAACCCAGTTGAGCTCTCGAAAAACCCACCAAGTAGGGTTTCGAAAAAAATGGCCCTAGCTGAAAAAAGCTTGAAAAAACTTCAGATTTCTTGATGAAAAATGGTCGAATCTGCTTCCCAGAGCACGATGACAGACTGAGACGGCTAAGAGCATGAAGATTTGATACAGAAACATGCAGATTTTCACCCCAAAAATGCGAGTCTTCAAAAAATGGCCACGATTTCCACGCGATTTGCAGACCCGTAATTCGGGAATTTCTCCAAGCAGAAAAACCCTAGGTGGGTTTTCGAGAAATTAGCTGAAATAATTTTGGAAAAATTTAAACAAATAATTTCAAGAAGAAATTATAAATTTTTCCGAAAAAATTTAAGTATTTAGCTCTGATACCATATTACAAGGTAATTGGTAAATACTTGCTTATTAATAACAGAGACCGAAAGGTCAATTTATACAAAAGGAAGAGACGATGTTTCCTTAGGAAACGATCGTAAAGAATAGAAACATTCTATTCCAGAGAAAGCAAAAAACGAAAGCAAACTAAAGCTAAAGATATTTACAAGATAACCATTAACTAATAATAGACGTCTTATCTATTATTGTAATAGTCCAAACATATAAGTTCATAACCATGTTCCCTTATCCTTGACAGAAGAAAGCACTGGCCATTTTGAATTTATTTTTGTCCAAGAATTAATATTGGATCCTAAACTGGTTATTACAGCTAGCATATAAGAATACATTAACACTGCATGAATGTGGGGCCAAATGCTTAATCAATGGGCTAAGTATATGCCTAAGATGAGAAATTTAATGTCATACATGGTACAGAAAACCTATACAAAGACAGGATCATTTTAATAGACAGGACAAAAATCACATAAAGCTTCAAAGTATAATTAAATGAAAGCAAAGATTACCAAGATGACTGTAGAAAGAAATTTAAAAAATATTAGTTTCACTTCTTGGTAGGTCTAGAACATTACAAATTGATATACAGCAAAATATGTATCTTAATATGCACCACTTACCGGTTTTGGTGCAGTGCTTGGAGACAACAAAGGACAAAGCGTTTTACTCTGTATATTACAATGTGTTGATCTGTAGAAGGATTCCCATCTACAAATATGTCTAATATATTACCTGTCATAAAGAAAATATTCTGTAAGTAACCGATCCTGTCAATCATCCCACTTCTGTTGCAATGTGTTGTATATGTATGTGCAAAAGAGTTGCATGAAAAAGTTCATTTTAAAATAGTTTTCCAAGTTATCTAAATGACAGTTCTTATCCCAGAATTAGAACCGTACACAATTAAAAAGAATCTTACCAAAATGCTTATATTAAAGGACCTCCAAAAACATTTAAAATATAAATAAAAACCTATAACAATGCGTTTTTTACCTCTATGTTTCCCATATTACATTACAGAAATTTTTTAAATAGCATTTAGAATATTTCTACAGATATTCTACCCTGTGTGCATGCAAGGCAAAATTTGCAACAAACTAACAAGATTAGCAATAACTCTCTTACAATTCGCTTAGAAAAACAACCATTTCATTTCTTTGCAATTGACATTTTCACAAGCTGACCATTTTCAGTGATTTCAAACAAATAAAAAATAACAATACAATGCACAAAGTTAATTATTCATGTGCACATCAAGCATGCCCTAAGCATTTTGCTTTTAAAAACTTCCTTATTGGAATAGGGGAACCTCTAACCATAGTTTGCAGAATCGAACTCAAAGAGTACTCGGCAAGCCCAAAATTTTCAACTCAGAAAAAACTCGGCATATACTCAACAAAAACTCGGGGAAAACTCAGCAACTCAGAAAGTACTAAAATTTAAAATCTCTTTAAGAAACATATTTTTTTGTAGAATACAATTATAAAATGTATTAAATTAGTAATTGACGTTTCAATAGAGAAAATGTATAGTTTTATAGCACTAAAATGATGTGAAAAATGTATGTAATCCAATGTTTTCCCTGCATCAACATTTTTACATACGTTTTTTAACATCTGTAAATACACGAGAGTTAAACTTGAGAGTAATCGCCCAGCAAAAAAACTTGAGAGTACTCGGAGAGTTTGCAAACTATGCCTCTAACTCCCACACATGAAAGGTGGTTGTGTAATAAAAATGGTTACATTTTAGTGACAGCATTAAATAAAATTAAAGCAGCAACCACGCTTTCCCTACACCATGATAAAGGCAGACAATTAACTCACCCAAGTATTACTTCACCTCAAAGTTTAGATTTAGTTCAGCTCCATTAGAAACATACTTTACATTAACTTTGTTGATTATGCTATCATTGATGCCAAATGTTGATGAACAAGGCCGTATAAATCTCAAAGGATTACTCAAAGTAAATGAAAATTGATTCAGCTGTTTGCTTGGTTGCTTGAGGGGCTTGACATGCTTGACGTGTTTGAGCTGCTTGTCTAGCTGAGTTACATGGTTGTCTAGTTGAGCTACATAGTTGTCTAGTTGAGCTGGTTGAGAGTCCGATTGAGCTGCCTACTTGTCTACCTACTTGTCTACTGTATTGTGCCAAGTCAGTCTAGCTGCCATGTTAGATCTTTGGCCAAGTCAGATGGTTATGTCATTGGAGCAATATCATTGAAGCATGATTAAATTAAAAGGAGAATCGATTAAATAATTCTAAATTAAGGTATCTGGGGGCAGCTTATCTAATATAAGTAGCTTCTTCAATAGTTTGTAATGTTTTTTTGCATTTAAGGGAACCATTTTTGTTCTGCAGGAATCAATATTGCTTAGTCACTCCTGTAAATAGTGTTCATTAAGTCAAGCTGAGTCATTGAGTGGATACATGCTATCTATAAGTGAAGCAACTTAGTACTCCCTTGGTTCAATACTTGGTCATCAAAAAGACAAAAGATTCCTTCAGCAGCGATAACATTAATTACTGGGCGGTTCTTTTATATTTTGGTTGTGACACTACCTTTTTTATTCTGAAGCTCAGGGTTTGCTACGTATATATGTAATGTGCCAGTTTTGGAACATTAGAAGTTGATTAAATAATAAAATTAAGTTGTCAAATTATATCAAGTTAAATGATGACCTCGTTTAATTATTTAATAAAGTATTAAAATGTCTTTTATGGAGGCTAGTGAAAAATTAAAAATGTTATTTTATGTTGAAGACAGAAAATAAAGAGGTGGGGAAAAGCAATCTGAAGAGACGGGCAGAAGGAAAACAAAGAGTTACAGAGAGATGCCATAAAAGAACATTGAAAAACTTATTCTCATATGCTTGGTTTATATTTGGTTATTGTTTTCTCTTGGCGAATTATAGGAAGCTTTGGCTTTCAGATTTGAAACCCTGGGTATTTATAATGGAGTTCACAGCTAGGCAAGATTGTGAAGTCCTAATCTAAAGACAATTCTTGCAGTAGTAGAGGTATTTCATATTTGTTATGAAAACAAGGTTGTAATAATCTATAAACTTTAATGGCAGCATTCATATCTCTAATTTAATGTAGTGCCTCCCGTGTTTGCATTTTGTTCCAAGTGTATTTTGACCTGAGAGATACTTTAATTATTATTACTTGTTTATTTGTATGATAAGATGTTTTGTTGACTATACATTACTTTGATTACCAATATCATATCTGTTAGATGCTAGATGATGTTGCTATTCAATTTGATCATATTTGCATGAAGATGCTAGTGATGTGGCATGATGCTTTATGATGATGTCTGATTTATTTTGTATTTGGACTTAGATTATGGTTTATTTTTATATCAGATGGATGTTGTCTAATTCATTGTTGGTGTACTATGTTTTGGACATTTGTCTTTTACCTTCAGTAGATATATGCTAATATAGCTGTAAATGATCATTTAAATGATGTATCGTGTAATTATATGTTGTTATGTTGTATTGCACCACTACTATGCGTTGTTGCCCATTGGTGCTAGTAGGAAGCGAGAATGGAGCCGTAATCACTAGCTTGTGAGATCTGCATGGTGTCTCATTCTGCTCAACGTGATTATATGTTTTGGTTGTGCTTTAGCTATTTATATATTGAGCATCTATACTTGATGTTTGCTTGTTTACTAAGTAGGTACCAAGTACATTCATCCTAACTACAAGATTTGAGTGTGTACATATATCCTAGGCAGTGGTGCTGGAAGATAGTGACCTTGACCTTTCACATTGAGCCAATGTCGTCCCTGTATGGACGATGTATCCATGTTAATTATTACTACTCCATCTGTTAATGTGGTGAATCCGGATTCATTATACATTATATGACTAGTCCAGTGAGTGTGTTTGCGCATTTAAGGTTCCATAGTTGTCACAGAAAATCTTAAATTAAAATGTTGATTGAATGGTTGTAGGGAAATTTTAATGATTTAATTTATTTATTTTTATTACTGGCTAATTTGTCATAGTTGAATTTCAAATACCTCGAATTCTTATTTAATTTGGGAAAAGGGTCAATTAGTTTATTACGTAGTTAATCTTCTAATTTATAAGTCATTTTTAATTAAACTGATTATATTAGGCAAAAAGTGAATTTTTACGCTCACTTCTCCTTTGTTGAATTTAAAATTTGTGAGTTTGCTCTAAAACACTCTTTGGAGAGTTTAGAGATTGGTTCATTATGAGAGATTTCCTTGTTGGATCACCACGAGAATAGTCTCATTGGATTCGTAACAACAATCTCCATCTCCCCTGCGATTTTTTCACCTTGCTTGTTGTTTTTCTCCAATTATTCCTCTCATTTCCTGGTCTCAAACTTCTAGAGTGAGGTAGGGCTCTCTCATTTCTTTTGTTTGACTTCATTTTAATATCAACCCAGTTGGTCAGGTATGAACATTTGTTTAGTATTGTGATTAAAAATGTAAGGTTATGCCTTGTTATGCTGCTGGATTTTGCATGTGTGCCCAGAAAGGGAATTTTATTTGGTTTTTGAGAATTTGAATGTATTTTGGAAGTGGATATTTTATTTCATTGTATTCTGAGATGTTTGATTTTTGGGCATTTTTCTCATGCCTCATTTTGTGTCGCCCAGATTTGAGCTCCGATTTTGTGGCATGAATATGGATGAATTCTTACCTGAAGATTGAGCTGACATGAATTTTCATATCTAATAGTAACACAGTTAGGAGCATTTCATTCTAGCTATTTTGAATCAGCTTTTGAGCATGGTCCCTGTACTTATTGGTGGGTGTTGGCATTCGAATCAATTTGTCTTCTCAATAGTATGATATCGAACAACTACTTGATATTTGTTGTGGCAAAACAACTCAAATGCCTCAATTTATACCAATAGATGTTTTAGAAACTATCGGTTACACCATACCCAAGAAGAACAAGATAAAGACCAAGTCATTTATTCTGAAAATCCATCCTTGGGACAAGCAATTCATTCATTATGTCAGTCTGTAGATTGAAGTCCTGGAAGGGGTATGTAGCAATATTACCATGAAGGAGGTAGCATCGTGATTTAAGATGTGTGGGGAAGGAAACAAACTTTCCTCTATAACAGCTTCATATAATCCATGAGACACTCTCACATTCACTTGCAACATCAAATCTTTCATTATCGGGCTTCTTTCACAACACTCCCTTATTTGGCCCGGAAACTCAACAAATTAAAATTGGTGAGCTTCAAGGGACAATTGGAACTGAAGCATTGTATAAACACAACACAAATACTTCAGTGTGATAAGTTCATACATTAAGGAAACAGAAAGGAGACATCTTTAGCTTGCCAAGATATGACTGCTTAAAGGCTCACTTCCATGTCATTTCCCAACCTTATTGTACATCATATTGTAATGGGGAGAAAGCAGAGTAATTCTCATCTATGCATGGGAGTGACTAGCTAAAGGACTTTACTATCTGAGATGATGTTTCTTCTTGGTGTCCTCTTAAGCACCTCGTGACAGAAACCAACCCATCATTCTTGACAAGATCGGTGATCTTCTCAAGAGTGTGATCTTCAATTCATTTGTGGAGTGTATTCTAAGCTTTTGAACATCATGTTGGCTTCTTCACCTTTTTGAAAAGTTGCTATTGCATTTAGGGTCTATTTAGTGAAATCTCTGAACTGATGAATGCCTACAGAATATGCTTCAGATGTTTGGTTTGTTGCTTCTTGTTTTTTGGTTGTAAGGATTTTCAAGTATATAATGGGCAGATTGGCTTTAAAGTAGACAAGAAAACCCATTCTTATCTAACATTAACCATTAGTGTATTATTGTTGTTTGATTGAGAATTTAACGTTGTCTCAAAATGTCAGAACTGGCATATATGCCTGAATTTCCTTTTTTATATATAAAATTCAGTTAGAATTCAACCTGGCGATGAACATGGACATGGCACCAATTTAGTTCAGTTTAATATTGATTTTTAGGCCGAGTTCAGTTATTGAGACTAGTTTTCGTTCCAGATTACTAACTTCAAATTGAGATTGAAAACAAAGGAACATTAATGCAAACTATTTGACAAAATGATAAAATCATAAAACTAGCAATCTGGGGCAGTTTCATCAGATTTATAAAAGTATCACAAGGCTTTGCATCTAATGATAAACAAACCATTAAAACTGGAAGTCTGAAACGCTAAGTACAGCAACATTCAGACCTAATTTTTTGTTCTGAAAATTGGATTATGATGTGCAACTCTATTCATGCATCATTCTAGAAAAGAGCATTGTTACATTTACAAGAAGACAATTGAAAATAAGTTTGGGACAATGGAGAATCTGAAAAGTTATCTTTTCTCAAAGGAATTTAATGGTACATTCAGTAGTAATCAGCTACAAGGCTTGCAAGAGGAAAAGGAAATAGGGAACAAATTGTATATCCTTGGATAGCAGTTGGAGTCAATACAATGTAGGGATGGTGTCCTTTGCAAAACTGGAGGAATTGGATTTATGCTTATCCAAAGTAGACCAGTCTGATTGGAGGCTCTTGAATTGGGCCCTGCAGCCTACAATGGTTGTCTTAGCACAACACGGGTTACTCAAACATTTGAGAGAAGATGTGAGCCTATCAGTTGCCTCGTGTTAATGACCTTATCAGAATAACAACACCAGTCACACCTTGCAGTGACAACATACTAAAAGGGGTATCATAGCAGATTATGGACAGCCTATGTGGGCTACATGATGGCAAGGGCCCTACTTTTGGTAAGAAGGTAAAGATTCTAGAGCTCATAGAAAAAACCAGACTTTTCATTCCCATGTTGGACCTTGGTTGTGAAGAGATGATTCCACAATTGTTCAATGTGTCTTAAGAGAATTAAAGAAACATCATCAAGACATTGTGAGATCTAGCATTAAAAGAATCATGTCATTAATATCAGATGAGGATGATGACACATGTAAGCAATTACAATCAAATTTGCTAGTCATTTGGAGTGGTGAGCATAAGATCTCACTAATGGCTTATAAGCTCGCCAAGGATTTCATTGAACATAAAATAGAAAAGTTTCAGGATCGCATAATGGACAATGGGCTAATTTCTATGGGCATACAGCATATTTACACCACCCTGGAGGACGCAGGTACATTTTCTGTAAACTCTGTACATTCGAGTATTTGGTCAATACAATTATCAGTTTTTTCGAGTTTCATTCTCTTTCAGTTTCACTTTCATATTGCATTCTTTGGACAATTATCTCCAGTTTGAATTTTGCAGTTTCTTTATGCGACACAAGAGAAGAACCGAACGCCAAACAGGACAAAAGAAAGAAGCACCAAGCAGGAGAAGACTTAATCCAATTTCTGCCAGAGATAGGAGTGCAATACTGTTATTTATTCTTTTGCTGATTTTTAATTTGGAAAACTAAAATTTATTAAACCTTCTTTTTTAATTTTTTCCCCTGATTACAACACTCCAAGGTAAGCGAAAAGGTATTACTAAACAGTGGAGTTCATCATGAAGTTCAAATTACTAAAACCAAAAGACTCAAGTTTATTAGGAGTCAACGATGGTCTCTACAAATGGAGGATATCAAAGCAAGGTCATGGCAGTATGACAAAATCGAGCCTTTGGTGCACAGATTTGCAATCTTCATTCAATCAATGATTTGGGAACCAGGTAACATAAACCATGGAGAAAACAAGAGGTGAGATGAAGAACCCTGAAGGGAAATTCAAGGGAATCCTTCCAAAGAACATCATTTTTAAAAGTAGTGACAGAGTAAATAATAGAGTCAAATGAGAAATAATAAAGGTACTAAATAGGTATATGGATAAATTGAAATTTTAGGTATTTCAAAGTAATGGTCAATATTGTGACAGCATGTTATGTGCTCAAACATAGGGTATAATTACTAGCACATATATAGATGTTAAGATTTCAAGCATAAAAAGGCAAGAGCCTACAACACAACGGTAACTTGAGAGCCTCTTATCTAGGAGGTCATCGGTTTGAGTCTACTCAAGCTTAACACACAATAATAATTAATTTCAACAAATAATAATAACTAATCTAGGCTTCGGCCCATTGCCTATCAAAAAAACAAAAAAGATTTCAAGCATTAATACAAATGTGGTTACTACCTATGATATAAAGTTTACAGTGCTTTCCTGCTTCAAGTAGAAAAATCTACAAATTCTTTCATTTAATTAAATATCATAGACAAATGGCAGTCTGGCTCAAGAGTTGAATATAAAAAAACAATATATAATAATAATCTAAGCCAGAAATGCACACAGCTAACAAAATATAACATACAACGGGGTAACATTAAAAATTTGTCAAGATTTCACTGGCAAGCATCTCTTTGAAGAACCTACAACATGCTCTGATGGATCTCTCTACCAGACCTTGCTCCACCAAAGCCAAAACAAAAACAAATGAAGCCTCAAGGAACATCTCTTTGAAGGACCTTTATAGGTCCAAAGCCAAAATAATTGCAAGTAATTTCATTGGTTGCAATCAGTGGAGAAAATATTGTCATCTATCCTAACTGTGTCTAAATCTAAAAATTTTGAGTCTTACCAACTAACATGTGCTTACATTTTTCCTTTTTGAAATATCCAAAGGATATATCCTTTCTCAAATGGTTCCATCTCAACTTTACTGTGTAAAGCAAACTAGATCACAAATTCTTCACAGGTATGTCAGAAATACTCTGGGTTAATTTACCGAGAAAGTGAACTACAAGAGGCTGACATTTTACAGTGAGAAAATGCAATTTAAAATTTCTCAAGAAGTAAAATTATGAGGGCTTAAATAACAATTGTATGAATCTTCTAATAACATATTTGATCTTTGCAGTACATCTGAAATGCCATAAGTTATGGCATGAATAGAAATTGCAGGAGTATTTTGACACTATATTTAATCTTAGCAGAACATCTGAAATGCCATAAATTAACATAATAATCTAATTGTTATGTTGCATAAAGCTTACCAGATGCTTGCACAGACTGACAAAGTAACCGACAAGCTCCCACGAGGCGAATAACATCCTCACTGTTATTTGCTCGAAAGAAGAACAACAACTGGCAAAGATATTTGGAACTCGGCTTGAAAGCATTCCTAAAAAAAGCAGAACTTGTTATGCAACAATTTTCCTAAACAAGTTTCTTTAATCAATCAGATGAAGAGCTCAGGAGTCAGTTTGCAAAATAACTTTTGCTATAGCATCAAAGAGAAATTTAGAGAGATAATATTGGTAGGAAAACTAAATGTAGGCATGGATAACTGTCAATAGACCCACCTGTCAGCCCGTTCACCATTCTCTCCAAATTGCATACAAAACTTTTGTCGTATTTCAGACCTTGCAATTGCCACAGCCTTTCTACCTCTAAAGCATTTCTGCCATTCACACACCAAACACAATTAATACACTATCCTCAATACCAAATAAGAAGCTTGTCCTTAATAAGAAGTAAGATATTTACATATGCATGGATGCAAATTTGAGGTCATTGTATAACAACCTTGTTATTTGAAATAAAGATCAATATAACCAGCAATTCTAACTAAATCAACAAAAAAAGATCCAGTGACTAGCAAGCATAAGCATTTCCTATTTGTGGCTTATCCAAATATGAAAACTGTGGTTTATCACAATATGCAAATATACCAAAATCTTTGAACAATTGCAAATTTCTATGCAACATTTACAATTTCCTCACCTTCAATGCTTCTGCACTATCATAAAGGCTAAGTTAAGTTTTTATCCACAAATAATCTTTATTTTAATCCACAAACAATCTTAAATTTTTATTTGCTAACAATCATTACAATTTATTTCCCTTGAATGATATATGCTGTCATAAAGAATAAAATTTACTTTTATCCAAAAAGTGGCTTGCACTAACTATGTTAGACATTGTGGATGCCATGTTTACAGTTATCAAATCAATAAGTTCCTGAACCCAAAAGAAAATGTACATCCTATAGCTTATATGAGGTTTGTTAATTGTATCCAAGACATTTTCATTACATGTGAAAAATAATTTGATAGGAAGATCTCTGTCTGTCTTCTTGAGAGTTTCTCACATTTCCTGCCAATGCAAATGCACTGTCACAAGGAATAAAATTGGCATTTGTCACAACTATCAAAACTGAACTTATCACACCCAATGCTATGGATATCATCTGACCAGGTGCTACAAGCTATGCAGGAGATAATGCATGAATTGGACAGTAGAAAAAATTGAGCATACAGAAGCATAATAACAAACAACAAATGGGCTGGAGGCCTGGCTTGCTTGGCAAGAGCTTTCCTGCAGTAAAGCATGACATTGAAGTTCCTGTGGTAAAGCATGACATCACAAGGCCCAGTCTCCCCCCAGCCCATGTGTTACTGGATGACATGTTGCACCAGTGTCATTAGTAATGTCCTTGGTAAGTTTGGACTTTGGACATAATTATTACATGTTTAATTCAACTTAGCATTATATGTCCTAAGAACAAAATATTCATAAACTGGAAGTAACAATCATTCTTGTATATCCAAATATATTACTATTTGACTTAAGGATGGAAGGTGTGAGTGTTATCCAAGTTGCCTAGATACCAACGCAATGGATTCCCTCAAAGTTTAAGTGTCCAAGTCCGTATCCACCAAGGCTTATGGAACGCTGACCCCTACCATGTCTGGCACAAATATCCATTGCTTGGATTTATACAAGCCCCTCCTTGGAAACATTTTAGCTCCCTTCTCTCAACCCAAAATAGTAATAAGTTCTGAGCATATACATATATATTTTAAAAATATTGTGTATTATATGTATGTATGTATGTATGTTCTCTTACTATTAATGAAAGTATATATATACATATGACCTTTTTGTGGTTCCTCCATCTTCGTGGCTTTGCTGATTCTAGGAAGGGTCGCGAGAGATATCCCTACCTCGCCTATTGTTCATTGGAGTCACTGGTTGCAGTCCCTTTCCAACCAGTCCCGTGGTTGGTTTATTGGGGCTGCCTCCCTTCTAAGTACTATCAAGATCTCAATTGACCATTTGTTCCCGTTCCATTACTCTTTAGGTGCTCCTCCCCATCTCCTTTCCTTGAGGTAGGATTTCAACAAATGCATCAAAGATGATATGTATAGATTGGACATTTACACTACTTGGGTTAACCCTTGCGGAGGCCTTCGACTGAAGATGGCAATCTATGTTGAGCACTTCTTAGAGATTCAGAATGGCATCATTATTTAATATTTGCCCTTCTTACACCTCTTGGCATTGGCAGCACTCTCTTGAGATCCCTTTTGAACTTTTTAGAGTTGGTTCCCAACATCTCCATGTTGAGACTAACCACTTATTGGATAGAGGCGATGGGATTTGTCAGTTGTGCACTCTTAGCCAGGTGGAGTCCGTGAAGCACTTTATTTTCCGTTACCCCATATATGATGAGATCGGAGGAAGGTTCTTTTGTCTCTTTAGATAATCTTGTTCCATTTCGTCTTTCTTCAAGTACACGGATCAGCAATGTATGGTCCTATATGTCCAAGAGGCTACCAGCTTGCGGGACCACATCTTCAATGCCCTCAACATCCTTTACTAGATCAGCTCGTTACCTCTTTCTTTCAAGGATGATTTGGAGCACCAAAAGGCACTTGGAACCGCCTTCCCAATCTAGATCAGTGAGGCCCAAGAGATCCTACTCACAAGGATCCAGTACCAGTTCTACCACCTCTACTAGTAAAGGGCACCTTCAGAGTCAAAGTCAGAAACAGAGATAGCTTCATCATCGGGGCCACTCCACTACCACTCTCATTGACACTTCTACAGACTATCCCTCTATTCGAGAGTTTTTCTCCTCCTTTTCAGCTGCTTAGTCCTATGTGGCGTGGTGGGGTAGTCTTCTTGCCCCTCCCACCCCCCGATTTGTCGAGGCCTTTGTTTCTGCTTGTTGCTTCCTTCCCTCTTCTCTTGTTGTTTTGTTGGTCACCATTTGGTACTCTTGATGTTGGATGTCTTGCTTGTAGTTTTTGCAGTCCTGTTGATTTGTTTTGTGGTCACTCATTAGACATTAATAATTTATCTATTCTTGTTTGGTTATTTATTTTTGTCAACAATAGTTTATTTGATTAATATAAATAGAGAATTACATCAAATTTTAATTCCTTCATACTTCAACCACTTGAATACAACACTAAAATTGCTACAACCTACCATCAACACCCCCTCATCTGTATTGCCTATAACCCTTTCACTAAAATGGAAATAGATGCTTGAGTTCTCCTTCCATCTCCCCATTATCATTCCCTCCATAAACTTCCAAAAATAAAATAAAATAAAAGAAGAAGAAAACGTCCAATGGTGAAAACCTGGCAAACAAGCACGTTGGATAAGTACCATGATGAAAACCTGGCAAACAGGCAGCATATGTAATCCTTCCATCCACCTGCTCATCATACTAGGGGGCATGTAATTCTAGCTAGTCCTTTACTTCCTACTATACCTATCGTATCTTGTCCACTCTCCTATCCTCTTCCCCTTACACTTTATACTTGGGCGTAAGCTTCATCCATAATACATTGCCTTGCGTACCTTTCGTATCCCTTATCTACCATCCATCATCCCATCTAAGTCCATTATCCTCCTTTTTCCTATTTTCGATCTTGACTATCATGTTCCTTTTGTTCACCCATATGCACCATTCATATCCCTTATCCCTTGTTCATTCACTATCCATAATCCCATACATTTCCATCCACTTTTCCTACATTTGATCTTGACATCATATTCACTTCGTCCATCTCATCTTCCTTATGCTATGCATCCACTTTCCACCATCCACTTTCCATAATCCTACATCTGTACATCCTCCTTTCCTATGTCTTGTCTTGATCTTGATTATCCTAAACATTTTCTCCATTCCATTTATCCTATATCCTTTCCATACCTTGCATATCGTATCATTTTCCACTTTCTTTCTAATTCAAAAAGTAAAGGTACTAAACAGTATCCATGCATGCTTTGGATAGTATAAGCCTTCATTTCCTCTATGAACATCCATTGTACTCTATTCATCCATCCATTCATTTGTTATTCACCATAATTTTATAAATTAGTATCTGGTTTAGATACATTACCATCTTCTTCTTGTCATACTATGCCTACAACATGGGAAATGATCTTATATCTTTAATCAAATGTATTCTTCATATTTTATAATATTGTCTTATTTCCTTTTATTTTCTTCCCCTCTTAATATTCCCTCCACCAAAACAGCATTGAGTTTATTTAACTCTGCAAAAACAATCTTTCAAGAAGCTAGTTGCTAAATTGGATTATATACTTTTGCAAAGGGTCACTAATTAGGGTGTTAGTATCTATAATGTTTGTTTTGTATTTGTTCTATGTTTGTCGATAAATTTATTAGGTATATATGATTAATATTATTAATAGTGAATGGGGTTCACCCCATAGTAAAATGGCAAGTTGAAAAGCCATGTTGATACAGCATTCCAAGATCAAAACCCTACCCTACCCTACTCTCATTTGGTGAAGGAAGAAAGATGGTGCATGCCTGTTGGTCCATCTGTGCTACCAAGCTCTTCCCACACACCCGTTGCTGACTTGTCTCATTGTCCATCTTGGAGTATGTGTGCCCAATGTTACCACCACTCACATAGTGAAAAAAGGGACTAGGCCCAATCCCTAATGTTGTCGTTGTTTCTCGGGTGCTCTGCAATCCTCTCACGCATGTTGATATTATTGTTCGGTGTCCACAACAATTGCTTGATGATAAGGCATTTGTTAGAATATATAGTCCACCAATATAACTAAGAGGGGGGAATGAATCAATTATCCAACTATTATCACAATTATCAATCTTAATCAAACTTAACCATGTGAACAATATAATCAAAAACCACAACACAATACTCGTGCACAATAAAACCAAATATGTTAACAAGGGAAACCCTTAATCAGAGGGAAAACCCTGGTGCGGATGGTACCCACAAGATGATGTACTAATATAATAAATATTCCTTGTTAGAGGATGGACCCTATTAGGAGTCTATAACAACATTCAGTATATATCAGTCCCTGTTAGGAGACTTTGAATTCCTGTTAGGAGATTCCAACCTTGTTAGGAGTTGTGAAAGGCAAATCGACCCACTGTCCAAACAGCTTTAAGGGCAAGACCAATGAACCCACTGTTCAAATGATCTTTGTATTATTCCTTGCAAAATAATAGATTTGAATTTTACTTCCTCTTTCTTTGTCCTCTCACCCAAACCTCTACTCCTTCTGATCTTGAAACCAAATCATGAACTCTGAACCAATAATCCCTTGGATCGCTTACTCGCATTCACCAAACACTGCTCCTTTTTCGCACTTCGCATTCAATACTTGATACACATATATTCCATATCATACAAACAAGGAAAACATCTTTCCCTTATACCCTATCTTCAAAATAATTTCTTGAGTTGGCCCTGAGGCTTTCCCAATTAATTATAAGATAATTAATTAATTCGCAATTACAATAGCACTATCAACTCACAATATATACAAAACTTCACACGTGCGACTTCAGGACTTGCGCACTCGCTGACATCACCATCAGACTGTCCTCTGTCATTGGCTGACCACGCATCACCAGATTATATCTCTGCTAGAAGATATAATAAGATCATCAAAAACTGCTTTCCATGCACTCTATCTCTGCACTACTCTCTGCAAGTCACTTATAGCTTCCATACATCTTCGACTTAGACTCTGCACATTTAACCTCGTCATCGGGACACAATATGGAACATGTCCTTGACCACATGTCTCTAGATAATCAAAACACTGTTCGTATGACCACAATATCTATCTGCTACTCCACCAATCTTTACAGACTTACTGCTATGTTGACATCAATGACAAACACAGTCATGAATGCAACATGTCAATCATGCTAACAATCTCCCCAAGTGTTCTAGCAATGCTTCGGATACTCCCCCAAAGGAATACCATCAGCATTCATGCTAACAATCTCCCCCTTCGGCATTGATGGCAACATAGAGCAAAAACATCTAGGTTCCAAGAATATCGAACAGTACTCAGCTACTGTTGCTACTATTCTCATCTTTTCAAATCCTCTTCATCAATCAAATCTAAAATCCTTTGAAACATTGCTCTGTTTTGTATCTTTGTGTTGTATATCTCCCCCATATAGATATTCATGAATCCTTCTAAATCTCCCTATTAAAGTAGAGATTTTTTATGCACTCTTTTCCCCCATACACATTTAGGGCACTCTTCTCCCCTATACACGCTTAGGAGATGTTTTTCATGTATTCTTCTCCCCCATTGACATCAATGACAAAAGACCTCATTATGTCAAGTGTAGCTCAATGACTTTAACCAGCTCAAGTGTCCAAAGACATTGTTCAATACCAAATACCAAGAGTCCTTAATGACTATTTATCACAGATACTCCCCCATATAGGAAGCATCAGCATTCAGTCCAGTCAAACAATAGTGTTATGTACCACTAGACTGATGCAATCTCTGCATCATCTACTCTCAAGTACTCAAATGTATCTTTAGGTAAAGGATTCATAAAGATATCTACAATATGATCTTTGGTACTCACATAGTCCAATCTAGTCTCCTTTTTTGCTACTTTCTCTCTCAAAACTATTTAATAGATATATTCTTAGTCTTAGAATGCAATACAGGATTCTTAGACATACTGTACTTGTGTTATCACAATATATGATAACAGGTTCTGAAAATTCTATCCTAATGTCTTTCAGCATCTGCTTCATCCACATCACTTGATTACAATTATTTGTTGCTACTACATATTATGCCTCATCTGTACTCTGCGAAATATAATCTTGTTTCTTGCTCAACCAAGAAACCAATCTTCCTCCAAGAAAGAACACTCCCACCACTGGCGTTCTTTTTGTCATCCATACTGCTTGCCCAATCCGCATCAGTATATGCACATAGGTGAAATCAATCGATCTGTCATACCATATTCTATAATCAGATGTTCCCTTCAAATATCTAAATATCCTTTTTACTGCTGCATAGTGATACTCCTTAGGATCAGCTTGAAATCTAGCTA
Organism: Cupressus sempervirens; assembly: GCA_028749045.1. NCBI lineage: Eukaryota > Viridiplantae > Streptophyta > Pinopsida > Cupressales > Cupressaceae > Cupressus > Cupressus sempervirens. The sequence goes on along the minus strand of CM053783.1, from coordinate 525,645,690 downwards.
CAATGCCAACTGCATTTGCTATATCTGGTCTGGTGTGAGTCAAATATTGCAAACCTCCAATCATGGATTGGAACTTCTTTTGCAGCTTGAAATCTAGCTACAATGCCAACTACATTTGCTACATCTGGTCTGTGCTAGATAACTTGTGACCAGTTATCATTGGTGTACCAACAAGCTTACAACTTTCCAAGCCAAATCTCTTCAACAAATTTTTCAAATACATAGCTTGTGATATAAAGATACAATCACTCTGCAAACCTAGGGAAAACTTCATTTTTTCCTATCATACTCATCTCAAACTCATTCTTCATTTCTTCAACAAACTTATCACTTGCTTCATCATTACCTCCAATATTATGTCATCAACAAATATTACTATAATCAACAAACCATTCTCTATTTCTTTCAAATACAAATTACTATCTGTCGTACCTTTAGCAAATCCAAGCTTTGCCAAATAGCTATCCAACCTTGCATACCAAGTTCTAGCTGCTTGCTTCAGACCATATAGAGTTTTCTTCAGTCTGCATACCATGTCTTTTTCTTTTGTCAGAGGGAAACCTTCAGGCTACTCAATGTATACCTCTTCTTCAAGTTCTCCATTCAGGAAGGTTGATTTTACATCCATCTAATACATTTTGAATTTCTTGTTCACCGCATATGCCAAGAACATTCTTACTGCTTCCATTCTGGCTAGAGAGGCATAAGTCTCCTCATATTCCTTCTTGCTGTAAATATCCTTTGCACACAAGTCTAGCCTTCTTTCTTACAACTTTACCTTGCTCATTCATCTTGTTTCTGAACACCCATTTGGTTCCAATAACATTCTTGTCTTTAGGCCATGGAACTAATTCTCATGTTTCATTCTTCACAATTTGATCTAATTCTTCCTCCATTGCTTGAATCCAATGATCATCTTTATAGGCTTCATCTGCACTCTTAGGTTCAACTTGAGAAATCAAACATATCTTTTCATTAACTTTGTTTCTTGTCATCACTCCTTTGTCTTTGCTTCCAATTATTTGCTCCAGAGGATGATTCTTTGTGAGATTCCTGTTAGAGGTAGGAGTTGCTAAGTCAACTCTTATCTCTTCCCTTGGTTCAGACTTTCTCATCTTTCTTCAACAATTTGCACATCATTCTGCAGATCATTGTTAGTCTCAAAGAAAACTTTTACATTTTGTCTCACAATTCCGGTATTATCTTCTACTTCATCAGAATTGTAATCCATCATCTTTTCCTTAACCCCAAACTTTTCATCAACTTTTACATTTGTGCATTCAACTATAGTCTTAGTTCTATGGTTAAAACATTTGTAAGCTTTACTTTTCAATGAATAACCAAGAAACATACCTTCATCACTTCTTAGATCAAACTTACCAATATTATCATCTCTCTTTATATAACATTCGCTTCCAAAGATTATGAAATACTTAACTAATGGTGAATGACCATACCTTTTTTGATTTGTACTCTGTTCATAGTGTACACTGTTGTATTCACTGGTTCTCTCCAAAATATCTTTGATACATCATTTTCAACCATCATTGCTCTTGATGCCTTTGCCACTTATTTGTTTCTTCTTCAGCAATCCCATTCTACTCAAATGTCTTGGGTGAAGACAACTATCTCTTGATTCCATTCTCTTCACAAAACATGTTAAACTCTCCTCCTCTATCAGATCTCAAACATTTTATCTTGATGCCAGATTTATTTGCAACTCTATTCTTGAATATCTTAAACAAATGCTTCAAATTTATCTTTAAGGAATGCTACCCACATCATTCTAGTAAAATCGTCAACAAAAATCATGAAATACCTTTCTCCATAGAATCCTCTTGTCCTTGAGGGACCACTCAAATCAATGTGAACAATCTCTAGGTTCTCTATAGTAGTGAAGTTCTTGCTAGGAAAAGATACCTTCTTCTACTTAGCCAAGATACATTCTTTGCAAACAATATTAGTAAGCTTTATTATCTTAGGCAGATCTCTAACTGCAAATGTGCTACTAACCTTCACAATGTTATCAAAAAATTGATATAACAAAACCTCCTATGTCATAGCCAATTGTTATCCACTTTAGCAACCAAACATGGTATTTAGTAGGATTCAACTGAAATACATTACCTCAGGACCTTGTTCCTATTCCAATCAACTTACCATCTTTGTCTTTGATAATGCAAGTCTTCTCTGTGAATTGCAATAGATAAGCTTTATCTACCAATTGTCCAATACTCAACAAGTTATATTTTAATCCATCAACAAAGTAAACATCATCAATGTTAGTCTTTCCATCAAAAGTGATAGATCATATCCTTGTAATGTGACAAGTTGCATTATTACCAACTCTAACAATACCTCCATCATGATTCTTGAATTTAACAAACTTATTCATATCACCAGTCATGTGATGTGAACATCCACTGTCTATTATCCAATTAGACTTCTTTTCAACTTGGGAAACTAGAGCTTTTTCTTCTCTAATTTCTATGTCAATTCCATTTTCCTTAATGGCTACGAATCCTAGCTCATCATCACTTTCACTCTGAACTTTTTCATCATATTCCTCATCTTTATTTGCATATAGACAATTTCTAGGCCTTCTAGGCTTCAACTTCCCCTTATACTTCTTCACTCTTTTAGAACATTTAGATGCATAATGACCAAATTCATTACAAGTCCAACATTTAAAAATATTCTTATCACCTGGTTCTCTTCTTATAAGAAGGGCTATTCCTTCTTCAATCTTCTTATCTTTATCAAATCTTGTTCTACTATTGCTAGCAAAATCTCCATGTGTGCTTGCACTTCTAGTTAGATTAGGCCGAACACTTAAAGCACTAAAAATTGTTTCAACTCTTGTCAACTCTCAAGACTGTCTTAGGCATGCTTTTGTTGATTCCAATCTTCTAAGCAAAGTTTCTATGGAAAACTTCTCAGTACAGGATATCAGAAGGTCAATCATCTGAGTTGCTTGAATGGTGGTGTCAAGGTTTTCAAGATCTTCCATACTACCTCATCTTCTTCTTTGGATCCACCATATGATTTAACTCCTACAACAATTTCAGATATCCTACCAACATAGCTTCTTACAAATTCATCTTCCATCATTTTAGCATCTTGAAATGCACAAATCCAATTTTGCAATCTTATTCTCTTCGTATGTGTATCACCCTCAAAAATAGATTCTAATGCTTTCCAAATCCCATAAGATGTTAATAGAGAATTTATCTAACTATATTCATTCTCTAGAAGGGCTGATAGTAAGGCTTCTCTAGCTCGAATATTGCATATGAACAGATCTCTTTCTACTTCACTGCATTCTCCAAGCTTTTCGTCTTTTACAATTGCCTTGCTGCTTTTCGTCAAAAGCCAATAACCTGGACCCATATACAACAGATGAGTTCATCTTATCCTTCCAATTGTCATAGTTGACCCCATCAAATTTAGGACTATACTTTCTGAAAAGATTCGTTATTGATCTCCCAAAGCTGTTAAGCTTTGTCTTCAACGACCTAATGCTCTGATACCAATTGTCAGAATATATAGTCCACCAATATAACTGAAAGGGGTGAATCAGTTATCCAACTATTATCAAAATTATCAACCTTAATCAAACTTAATCATGTGAACAATATAATCAAAAACCACAACAAGACACTCATGCACAATAACACTAGATATGTTAACTAGGTAAACCCTTGATCAAAGGGAAAACCCCTGTGGGGATCGTACCCACAAGATGATGTACTAATATAAATATTCCTTGTTAGCGGATGGACCACATTAGGAGTCTATAACAATATTCAATGCATATCAATCCCTGTTAGGAGACTTTGAATTCCTGTTAGGAGTTGCGTCAACCCTATTAGGAGTTGTGGAAGGCAAATGGACCCACCGTCCAAATAGCATCAAGGGCAAGAACAATGAACCCACTGTCCAAATGATCTCTATATTATTCCTTGGAAAATAATAGATTACAATTGTACTTCCTTTTTCTCTGTCCTTTCAACCGAACCTCTGCTCCTTTTGATCTTGATACTAGATCACGAACTCTGCATCCAATAATACCTTGGATCATTTACTCGCATTCACCAAATAGTTTGCTCACTTTCACACTTCGCATTCAATACTTGATACACATATATTCCATATCATACAAACAAGGAAAACATCTTTCCTTTATACCCTATCTTCAAAATAATTCCTTGAATCGGCCTTGAGGCTTTCCCAATTAATTGCAATAAGATAATTAATTAATTCGCAATTACAATAGCACTATCAGCTCACAATATATACAAAACTTCACACGTGCGACTTCAGGACTTGCGCACTCGCTGACATCACCATCAGACTGTCCTCTGTCATTGGCTAACCACGCATCACCAGATTATATCTCTGCTAGAAGATATAATAAGATCATCAAAAACTGCTTTCCATGCACTCTATCTCTGCACTACTCTCTGCAAGTCACTTATAACTTCCATACATCTTCGACTTAGACTTTGTGCATTTAACCTTGTCATTAGGACACAATATGGAACATGTTCTTGACCGCATGTCTCCAAATAATTAAAAGACTCTCCGTACGACCACAGTCTCTATTTGCTACTCTGTCAATCTTTACAGACTTACTGCTATGTATGTCAATCATGCTAAGAATCTCCCCAAGTGTTCTAGCAATGCTTAGGATACTCCCCCAAAGGAATACCATCAGCATTCATGCTAACAGCACCATCAACATTCATGCTAACAGCATTGATTTGGAGTGATAAGGTGTTTGTTTAGAGTGACGAGGAGATGTGATGGAGTGATAAGGTGATAGAGATGATTTGGTCATTGGATTCCAATTGTTTGCTTGGTAGGTGTGAATCATGTGCTGGATATTCTTGAGGATTGTGTGTGGTTGGTGCTAGGAATGAATTAGCTATTAATGCCTAAAACTAAAAAATACGATTGTATGATTCACTTAGGGGATGGGGTCCCCCAGATGTGACCTCACTGGTTCAAAGCTTCAATCAAAAGCGATTACCAATCCAAAATATATATATTATTAATAGTTAAATATCATTGTTATATTACTTTATTATACATTATTAATTTTGATACATATAATTGTTACAATATTTATATATTATCAATCTTGAAACACACTATTAATATTATTTTTTATTATTTATTTATTTATCTTTTAAACATTATTTATTTATTTAATCTTTCTTTTGCAGGTAAAATTCTACCATTTTAAAATTATTTATTCTTAAATTCTATATCGAGACAGGGACATTACAGGTGCACTACAGTATATGGGGGAGGTTGCAAGATTCCTCCATTCTTTAAAAAAAATAACAAATAAAATGCAGAATGTACAACATAATTCAACTATAATTGACTCAAGCACAAAGACCTACCATTCAGATTAGAACCAAAAAGCAGTTAACAGATATGACAGGCAACAACATGAAAGGCATTAATCTTGGAGTAGAGATGTGATTGAGAAAGCATAAATATATTGAGTAATGCAAGATCTACATGCACCTATTGATGTAGTAGTGTCCATGTACTCCAATTTTGTGATGGATCTTACCAAGACATTCATGCTAGCCAACAGACTTGAAAGCTAGCAGCGGAATCGCCCAGAGATTACATGGAATGGCGTGTCTTCTAGGGTGTACCATGGAATAACGCAAAGACTAGGGTTTACCAAAGGTTGAAGCATTACTAGAGATTGCAGTGTTACCAGAGATTGCAACAGTGAAAACTAGGGTGTAGAGGCGGCATTGGGTTGTGATGGACCCATCTCAACATTTTGTCGAGTCCACAAGGAACACAAGGAGCACAAGTCTTCATTTCCAATGGATGTGCTGGATATTATACCCTATTTTTTTTGTTATCTCTTTTTCACTTATCATATTTACATGCACTGTTACTACAAAAATAACATTAAAAAGTGGATGTAAAATAAAACAAGATTGGATAACACACAAAACGCTTTTGGTTCAGAACTCAAAAACATTTCATACTTTAACTATACCTGGCACTTTACAACATGGGGCACATTCAAAGCGAGTTAGAGAGAAAGTTAGCAGTCGTTTGTCATGAACCCAACATAGAAGATTCTCAACTGGCAATAGGGAACAAGCTTTTGTTTCAACCAAGCATAATGGGTAATACTAGTTTCAACACCAATTTTCAGCTGTTGGGTCCAATGTTGCACACCCTATATCAAGAGGGATGTAATCAATTTATGAGCGAGCAAACAGGAAGGCATACAGCATCACTACCTATGGACAGCACAAAAATTTTAGCAGGAGTTAGAGAAGTTGTCATGCTAGATTTTCTTCAATAAAAGGGAGGTAATACAAACAAAGGGCTGATATTGGTAAATGCAAAACAATACAAAGGAATTTTAGAAGCAGACAGATCCAAAAGTTAAAACAGTTGCATAAGAAGCATCTTGCAATGATTTTTCCATGAGTAATGGAATCTTAGACAATATGGGCCACTCAAGTGTAGAACATACTTAAATATAACATTTAAGTATATTTCCTTTCTTATAATTTAAGATGTATTTGTATAAATACTATCAGGATGTTTGAGATAGGTTTCAGCTTCATAGGAGTTCATTATGTTTTGCCCCCAGATCTGAGTCCAGTTCATACGGAATTTGGGATCCATATTGATCCTGGTGCAAATTCTGCCGAGGGACATAAGTTTCTTTGCTGGCTTATCCCAGATGAACCCACTTTGTACCTAGAGAAATTTCCAAGAAATTATCTTTTTTTGCTTTTTTATTGAAAAGGACAAACATGGGAACCCTTAATACTGTTTCTGTGTGGCTAAAGAGGGTAGAGTATATGCTGCTAGGTCCGCACTTGACTGGAGGCAACAGGAGAGTTCAACAAAGGAGAAGTGCAGAGCTTCAGGCAGTGAAAAGATGCTGAAAGGGATGCCAATCAGAGACCAACATAAATGCCCATTGAACATTGAGCAGGAGTTCTCTATTAATGTGGGGTGGAGGGGGGGGTGCTGCAATTTAAGAAAACCTGTTAACGTAAGGGGACAAATGAACGTGAACAATACAAAATTTTCCATGTAGTTGTAAAAAACTTTACATTTTGTGTATACTCATGAAAACCTTTACTACACATCAGCATGGGATTTGAGAAATGACTTGAAGTTTAAATAAACAAATCTTAAAAGTTACTAAACTTTGTATTATTCAATAAACAAATCTTAAAAGTTACTAAACTTTGTATTATTCATGATTGATATGAACCATTCCAGTACATATTTAATTTAATTATATCAGCTCATCTTTTATATATATAATTAATGGATTAATTTAAAGATAATAAACTGAAACTATAATTATAATTGTTCAGCATATATATATACATATGTTACATTAAAATCAAGGCCAAGGGTGCTTAGCAAGCAAAAAAAAATTGTTACGTTGGATAAAATTGTAGTTTGAAAAGCCTGCTTTGCACTAAAAGAGGAACATTTAGACACAATTCTACCACATTTTTTTGGACATAGTCAAATTACAAACTCATAATTAATAATATATTCAGACTAGCAGAGACATATACAAACATGGATCTCGTATATTTTCTGATAGAATTTAGTCCCAATAGTTTTTCTTCTGCGGTACCTATCCTTTTGTATTCAGAGACCATCTATCTTTTCCCTCCTCCGGTACCAATCTTTTAATGGTCAGATTCCATGATTTCCAGATTCATTGACTAATTCCCCCTCCTTTGAATATTTAACCATTCTTTTATGCCGCACCAAAATCGTATCATTTATTGCATTTTACTAATTTATAAGAAATTTGAAAACTGACTGGATTCTAATTTTAAAGTAATTAATACTATTTTTTAATTAATTAATAATTACAAAAAAAAATACTACAATTTGGTTGATGCATAGACGTTGCCGAATGTTTATTTGCCTGTCGGGAAAAGGAATTTTTATCCCATGTCCGAGAGGTAACTTTTGCACCAGAATGCGACAGGCGCATGGTCATTCATGCAGCCCCAAAAGCTTAAGAAGTCGCCTCCCACTTTCAAAAAAAAGAGAGAAATTTTACAGAGCTGCAGACAGTGGGGCCGACGGACCATCCCTTTTGGCTTTGGTTTTCTGGACGTTTGGGTCTGTCACCGCATGCGACCCTTCATTGCGACAAATTACGGGTCAACATTGGTTTTGGCTTATTGATCAAAACGTCAGATTCCCCCTTCTCATTCGGTGATATTGATCTTACACAATAGCAGACCAGAATCAGTACGGGGTCCACAAGACACGGGATCAGTGCAGGGGCAGATTTAAGGGTTTGGTCGGTAGTCTTAGCAACCGGTGGGACCATCCAGTACTAAAGGCTTTGATAGTGGCGGGCTTCCAGATGATGATTTTGCTTGATATGGTGTCCCTCTCTTTCAGTGGGCTCCAGCTCGGTTCCATTTGAAGACAACATTATGTGCCTCCAATAGGCGGACAGGCAGATCCCAGGTACGCCTTTTCCCTTTTTCTTGCATCTGATTTTGCACCTGTTCAGGCTTCCTTTGTTACTTCTCCTGGCATTGGTAAATTTACAACGGTAAAACACCATTAAAAACATATAAACAAGGCACCAGTGGGAATGATATGGTCCTCATGGACGGAACAAACGGGGAAATCACAGATACATCTGCAGAGAGGATACTTGTAAAAGTATCATTGACTGATCAACCTAAGATAAGAGAGGAACAGTCAGAACTTGATGGGTCCACCTTGCATAACACAGGATCTGATAGTAACAGGGTGGCAGAGAATCAGATAGTCAGGGCACCCGCAACAGCAGAACAACAAACTAGTTTGGAAGAAGCTACGAAACACAATGACATCTCTGGCAATAGTGGCTTGGTCCTGACATACAGGGATAGTTTAATGCATAGCAGCATCATCAAGTGGAATCAAAGGAGCCTCCTCATTATTCCAGGATCCTCAGCCGAACACACGAGTTCATTCAATCTTGGAGGGACAAATGGTAATTTACCCACAAACACTCTATGCTTATCACAAGCCAGCGGACCACTCACAGGAGGAAACTACATCTATGTGAATGCCAAACAATATAAAAGAATAATTAGGCAGAGAAAGATACATTAGCTTAAAAATGCAAAAAGAGGGAAGTTAGCAGCTTTACTTCCGAAACCGATTCCACAAACCCCAGACAACGCAAGGGAGGGAGAACAAAGTCTGAGGCCGACTGAAATCTCTAAAACAATTAAGCAATTTGATAATATCAGAGATATTAACGGTAAAGGGAAGCCAGATAATTCTCAGGTGATAGACACAGTGGAGGATGGGCTACCGAATAATTACAGCCCCACAAGGACACCTATGACGTGGTATCCAGACATCTTTGTGAATGATTTAGTAGCTATGAAGGAAAGGGTGTGGGCACTTGAAGAGAGGAGCCAAATAGAAAGTATCACAATGAAAAGAGTTACTGAGGATAACTGGAAGCTGGCAGTGGAGGTCAAGTCACTTAGAGAACAAATTCAAAAATTGCAATTTAATATGGAAAAAGGAGAGTATGAATTAATATTGTTAAAGAAAGAAGTAGGGGAAAAGAGGACAGCAGCAAGTACTACGGGAGAAGGAGAGGCTACGGAAGCAGACAAAAACCCGCAAATGAAAAATATACAAGATGCCATGGCCAATATGGAAATAAAAGAGAATCAACTCAGAAAACAAATCGAAGAAGTTAGATCATGGGCTAACATAGTAAAGGGGCCAGCAAACACTCCTATTGACAACATAGAAAAACAAGTTCGGAGACAGATTAGAGAGGAAAAAGAAAGAAATGAGAAAGCAACAAATATCGTTGTCAAAGGGCTACGAGACTATGGAGAACAGGAGAAAACAACGGATTTAGTTAAAGACTTCTTTAAAGACCAATTAGACTGGCATGGAACAACCATACAAGCTCAAAGAATCGGAAAATGGATTAGAGGAGGCAAAGATAGACATGTTAGAGTGACAATGAGGAATATAGGAGATAAAAATAACATTTTCAACAAAAGGAAGTTTCTTAGAGGCACACACATATATCTTGATGATGACCTCACTGTAACTCAGCAAGAAGAAAGGAGGAAGGAATGGGAAAAAGTGAAAACAGCAAGAGGAAAAGGCAAGTGGGCGTGGCTACAAGATGGCAAAGCCCAAATCAGCGACAAAATCACACGCAATAAATAGGAACTCTGGCCCACTCAAGAACATTTAACTATAGTTAGCTGGAACTGTAGAGGTTATCCTTGGAGAAGAGGACCTGGGTTAGGGCCGATAGCTAAAGATAATGACATCATTATGCTTACCGAGACTCATGAACATGATGGATGTAAGGTTCCAGATTTTGAAGGGTATAAGAAGGTATCACTGTGGAATGAAAAAATAGATAATGGTAAGGGGCATGGAGGCATCACCGTTCTAATAAAAGAAACTTGGAGCAGATTTGTAACCTTAGAGAAAGAAGATGTAAACAAGCAGTATATTTGGATAAAAATAACAGAGAATCAGATTTCTACAAGGGTGGCTATATGTTACTTCGCTCCAAAAGGCTCAAAAACATATAAAAAACATAGATTGGATCGAGAAGACCCGTTCGTTGCACTAAAAAAAGACATAGCAGCCTTTAGCTCTTTAGGGGAAATAATGTTAATAGGGGATTTCAATGCTAGAACAGCAAACAACCAAACTCTCAATCTTAAGGAGAGTTACAATGAAAGCAAAGATCCAGTTTGGCTCGAAGAAGAAGGGACACAAAAATGGGAAAGATCTTCGCAGGATAGCATGGGAAAGATTAATCATTTTGGTGTTGAATTACTAGGCTTATGCTGCCTATACAACATGGTTATATGCAATGCTATGGAAAAGTGGCCTAAATCAGGAGGCATCACATGCAAAAGACACAATGGACAAAGTGTTGTTGATTATGTTATATGCTCGCAAGACTATGTCGCAAAGATAATTAACTTTGAGATAGAAGATTGCCCCATAGAGTTAAAATCTGATCATAACCCCATCTTGATAAGGGTGGCCACTCACTTTAAAGATCAACATATTGTCCCAAAACCTTTACAGGAGAGGAAGATGATTTCGACTGGCAAAGTTTTAATGACACAAGAAAACCATGATACTTTTCAAGACTCTCTTTTGCGGCTGTCTAGGGTTCCGGGAAACCATCTTGAGTCTGAAAAACAGCATTTCATGGACAAGGATAATCTTGTTCTTACTATCATTAAAGCATTGGAGGAGTGTAAAAGATCTAGGGCCACAAAAGAAACCAAGAACACTTTTCCGGCCAATCCTTGGTTTGATGAGGAGTGCAAAATGGCAAAAAGGAATTGGAAAAAGAACATGAACAAAGAAAGTATAAAAGAGTATGATCAACTGATTAAAAAGAAGAAAGAAGAGTATGTGAACAAGAGAAGAATAGAGTTGATTAATCTTGGTAAAAACAACCCCAGAAAATTTTGGAAAGAGCTTCAGCAGAGAAAAACTCAGATAGAGAATAACATAACAGGAACCAAATGGCTGGAATATGCCAAGACTCTCTACGAATGTGATCTAAGAGAGCGTAGTACCATGGAAACAGAGACTACAGGGGAGTTATTAAGCGAAAATGATATTATTCAAGGCATTAGGAGGTTAGCTGCTGGTAAAGCGCAAGATATAGATGGGCTACAAGCGAAATACTTAAAATGGGGTGCTGAAATCCTCACACCACACATCACTAAGATTTTCAACAGTCTCAATAGAGAAGGTTTCCCTGTAAAATGGACTACAAGTGTGGTGATCCCACTCCACAAAAGTGGAGATATAAACAATCCTTCTAATTACCGAACCATCATGATCAATCCACTATTTGGCAAGTTATTTGGTAGTTTGGTAGAACAAAAAATCAGCAACTGGGCTAAAACAGAAGGCAAACGTGCAAAAGGGCAAGCAGGCTTTAGACCGAAACACTCTACTATAGATCACGGCATCACTCTCGGGCATTTGATAGAGAAAGTTTGGGACACTCCGGGGAACGAGGCTTTTTGTTGTTTCGTGGACTTTAAAAAAATTTTTGACACAGTGCCACGTAATAAACTATGGGATAGAATGGTAGAGTTGGAAGTCCCTAAAGAACTTAGGTCAACGGTTTATAGATTATATGAGCAGGTCAAAGCTAAAATCAGAACGAAAGAAGGGATATCAGAAGATTTTGACAGCAACATCGAGGTTAAGCAAGGGTGTCCGCTTTCTCCAACATTATTCAGGCTCTATATTGACAAGTTAGAAGAGTGGATAAACAAGACCAATGGTGAGGGGGTGCAGCTGGCCCACTTCGTGATAAGATTGCTCTTATATGCAGATGATCTCATAATTCTTGCTAGAACAGCTAAAGGTTTGAAAGAGCACTTGAAAGCACTAGAAATTTTTTGTCATGATGTAAGAATGCAAGTTAACACTAGCAAAACCAAAATTATGATCTTCTCACTATAGAAGAATAGGGGCATACAAGACAAGTTTCTGTTTGAAAATAGCCCCCTTGAGATTGTGGAAGAGTACAAATACTTGGGCATCGATTTTCATAACAAACTCAACTGGGATACTTGCAGATCGAAAAGGATCCAAGGGGGCTGGAAGGCGTTATACTCTTTACAAAACAAGTGCAGGAACGCAAAATTATGGGATTGGACGACCATGAAAACTCTGTTTGGTTTGCTAGTCACTCCGGTTATTCTATACGGATGTGAAGTGTGGGGCGGTAGTATGTCCAAACAGAAATGGCGGCAAGTAGAAAGAATTCAAAAACACTTCATCACATGCAATCTTAAAGTCAAGACCACAGTTCCGTATGAAATCCTTTTGGCGGAGGTGGGTTCCTTTCCATTAGTAGCCGTTGCATTGATCCGAATGCTAAGCTATTTAAAGAAAACCCAAGGTCTGGAAACACATCGTTGGCCCAAGTTGGTAATAGAGGAAAAACTTGTGAGGCAGAAAAGCACATGGATGAAACAAAATGACAAATGGATGCAAAAATGGGATATCAACATCCAAACTTGCCCGGATAACATTAAAGAAATAAAAAAGTTTGTCAATGAAAAATTTCACAATATTCTGTGGACAAGACACATAAGGCGGAAAAAATCTTATTACATTAAAGAATTTAATCCCACTTCTAGTCATGATAAAAAGGCCTATATAAGGGCACCTATTAATTGGAAAGCAAAAATATTGATGGCACAAATTAGAACTAGTTCGCATCAGCTGCGATGTGAAACTGGTAGATGGCAAGTTCCAAAGGAAGAGTGGGCAGACAGAACATGTTTATTCTGCAATATGGGAACTGTTGAGACAGAGCAACACTTTGTCAAGGAATGCCTGGCTTACAACGACATCAGATCTGATTATACAAAAATTCTGCAGAAAAGGACTTCAACTATTTATTCGAGGAAGATCAAGTGAAGAGAACAGCGGATTTGATTATCAAAATTTAGAGAAGAAGAGACAAGTTAACCAAAACTTTGCAACTGACTAGTTTGGCTCCTGACTCGGGAGGGTGATTGCATGGGTCCCATAGACCACTTTAGTCTTGTGGACGTCATTAAAATCTATCATATCATATCATAACTGTTCCTTACATATTTGTGTTAAACAGTCGTGTCAAGATGGCTCGTAACAAATCTATCTGTAATTTCTACTTGAAGAATTTCAAGGTTCGTTACACTAATTTCTGACTTTTTTCTTTTTGAATAACTCTATCTACGTCCGAGATTATGACAGACTGCCTGAATATCTGTCGCCTAAAGTTTTCACAATCACTAACAAATTCTAGTCAGAATCTTAACTGGATTTCTAATTCCTAAGCTTTCATATTTTACATAACAAACTCAGTAATTTCTCAGAGACAAGATAACTTTTAAGAAAAGTTAACGGATTATGCAATAATAATGAGAATGTGACCCAATTCAAATCGCTGGCTCCAGTGAACATGTGGCAAAAGGAAGTGAGTTAAATAACGTACGGTAATCCTAACACGACCCAGAGTTTAAGGGTCAAGAATTGAATTAACAATTCATTACAGAAAAAAAATTGAGACAAAGAGCTAATTGGCGTATCAGGCATTAAAATTTGCCTACATCAAGAGAATTGTCTCTTTTAATCTTGAATAAATTACCACTGAGGCGGTATGCCCTTGTTTGATATAAGGTTCTGCAAGCAGAAGCCGGTATGCTGTTTAATTGGGGTGCCAATTGGATAAATAAGAAATTTAGGTTAGACAAGAAAAAAGAACCTGAATTTTGATGGCAGTAAGCGTATGATGACGGAATCGTTGGCGCTGCTCGCGAGCATTCCTGGTCTCGTCCAAATATTTCTGCCTATCGCGCTCCCTGCTGCTCCGCCCTCCCAAGTCCACCTTCTTCTGCCTGGACGAGTCCCCCGAGAAAAACATGTTTCCTCTCTTTCTCACTCTCAATTCTAATTTGCTTCGATCCCCTGCACAGTATTGTGGATGCCCTACTCTTCCCCCTTTTTTTCTTTTCTCTTCCAATTACAGTTGCTTCCCAGTACGGCGAGTTTGAGTTCTGGAAGTGATACAGACAAAGTGAGTTTTGGTCTAAGCAGCTGGGGACAGTTTTATAGCTTTTTTCCCGAGCAATTCAACGCCTCCGCGCGATCTACGTTCTCTCGCCACCACTTTTGTGTAGGCATTCCAACTACCATTAATTCGAAATGGACTATGGGGAGGTTTTTAACATCCAGGAGCCCACAAATAGAACAATGGAATGTGGAATTACTTCCTTCAATTATTTTTATTATATTGTTAAAAATGAATTGATTAATTTCTTTTATTTCTAGATTGTGTGCATTTTCTTTTGTTGTAGTTTTTCTTGTTTTTTGTTTTTGTTTTTTAATTTTTAGAGTTTAAGTAGGAAAAAATTAATACTGAGGATTGTGGAAAGAAGTACATTTTATTAAGTGTATTTGTAAATTTTTAACAAAATAATTTTTTGAAATTATCAAAATAATTGACTAAAAACTTTTTAGCAATATGAGTCTTTCTTAAGAATTTTTTTGATCTATAAGATGCCAAAGCCAAGATTAATTATTACTTGCAATAAGCCAAGAAAAATAAAGTTATTATAAGTATATATTGCATTGACTAATTTTATAAATTATATTTTATTGACATAGTTTTTAACTATCTTAATTTTAGTTTTACTTATTTTATATATTTTTCAACTGATTTGTATATTCTAAAATTATTGTAAGTGTTATATAACACTATTTCACTAATCATAAATTTGGTAAAATGATATTGGTACGAAATTAAGCTTTTTTAATTTTTATATATAAATTTATTTACTTCAAACTATTTTTTTTATAAATATATATTACATAATATTCATCATTCACATTTATTTTTATTTCTTTACTTAAGAATTATATATAGAAAAATAGTTCGTTATAATTTTGTAATAAGATATTTTCTGAATTAAAAATAAAAAAATGGTTTTTATAAAAGAGAGTACAAGAGGGGTCTAACCCTAAAACTGGTGATATGTTGTATAAGCAACCTTTATATTAGAATATTTAATAAAAAATCTCATTTGTGTCAATGTTGTACATAACCCTACAATGATTGAGTGTTGTATATTGTTAAAATAAATAATCTTATAAAAAAATTATTACAATTTATAGCCTTTAATCCTCATGGCATAATCATAATTCAAGAATTAATTCATTCGGTATATATTAATAAGGAATCTTGTATGTTAGTTAGACATCCACAAAGCCTACAACAAAGTAGATTAGAGATTTTTATGTAAAACACTTCAAGCCTTTGGCTTCTCTTCTCGAAGACAAAACTTAATATATAATTGTATTTCAACACCCAAAATTTCTCTACTCATAAATGGTATGCCTGAGTATTTTCAAAGGTGTTAGGCAAGAGGACCTGATATCACCTTTCCTCTTCATCATTATGGCTAAAGTATTTGGCAGGGCCATAAAAAATGCACAAATAGAAGGAAAGATTAGAGGCATTAGAGTAAAAGAGGAAGTCCCTAAAATAACTCACCAACAAGTTACTAATGATGTCATTTTACTAGGAGAAAGTACCTTGGAAGATACTCAAAACTTTAAGCAAATAATAAAAACTTATATGGAAGCATTGGGCCAAAAAGGAAATGCAAATATATTAGAAACTTTCTTTATTAATATGAATGATGAAATAGAGGGAAATATGTGCAATATAATGGGATATTATAAAGAAACTTTCCCATGTAAGTATCTTGGAATCCAGCTAGAAAAAGGAGTTGGAGAAGGCAAAATATGTGATTATGGAGAAAATGGATAAGAAAGTGGAGAGTTGGAAAGGAAAATGGTTAACTAAAGCAGGTAGGACAACTATGGTCAAATTAATTATGCCCATCATTCGTACATATCAAATGTCCTAACTTCCCCTACCCAGAGGAGTTACAAGGAAATTAGACTCCAAACTACAAAAAAAAATGGGCAAAGTATCACAAATAAGAAAAAAATAGGCATTGATAAAATGGAATAATATTGTACACCTAAAGAATATGGAGGCTTAGGAATTAAAAATCTAAGCTGAAAAAATATGGCTTTAGGAGCAAAACTATTATGGAGAATATACAAAGAGTGTAATAGTAAATGGGCTAAAAAATTATTTCAATATTTGAACAACTCTAACACCCTATCTTTGTTATGAACTATAAATCCTCCAAATGGGTCTAAAAATTGGAATTTGATGATGAAATATCACCCTTTAATAGTAAATAACCTAACTTGGGATATCGAGCAAGGTTAGGATGCTTTATTTTTGGAGGATTCATGGGATGGAATTCCTTCTCCGGATAGCTTTAATTTACCAACCAATATCAAAAATATCCTAACTATTACCTTGGGACATCGAGTTTGTGATTATAACATTAAAGTAAATGATAACTAGTATAGAGGGTGGCAATTGAAAACCTAAGAAGACATACCTCTATCATCGTAGGAAAAAATCATGCTCACTCAATTTCTAAACAAAAGACAAGTTAATCACAAAGAAAGGGCCAATAAATTAATATGGAGAGCTTCAAAGGATAGAAATTACAAAGTTAAAATAGGTTATAAAAATATTTTAACCTCCCAACAATGGGAAAATATAGATATTCCCCTTAATTTGTGTTGGGATTCGGCATGCCTTCTGAAGGCAAGAATATTTCTCTTCATTAATATACAAAATAGAATCCTAACAATAGACAGGTTTACCAAGATGGGTTTTGAGGCCCCATCAAGATGTCCATTATGTGAAAATGATTCTGAAACAGTTGAACATGTGTTGAATGATTGTCTGTATGCTAGGGTTAGCTAGCAATAGTTATGTCAAAAACTTTACTTGCAAACAATATTTCCTAAAAAATAATCAAACCTTCCAAGGAGTTAGCCTAATTATAGGGAATCCAAGGTTTATAATAACTTATGGAAAATATCCTCCTCCATTCTCCTATTGAAATTACGGGGGAAAAAAAAAAATAGGATAATATTATACAATAAAAGGATGGATTGAACAACCTTTCTTAACAAGGTAGAGATTGGTATCATAGAGGTAGCTAACAATAATCTCTAGAACATATATAAGGAGGAAGGGACTTTTTGCTGAATGAGATGTAGAAATGCATAAGAATTGGTTCAACTTAATCAATCCACCAATGACTTATCCAAAATCAAACAAAGTAGCAAAGGAATAATGCAAATGGGAACCACCCTCAATAGGATGGGCAAAGTTAAATTTTGATGGGGCTTCTAGGGGTAATCCAAGTCTTAGTAGATTAGAGTGTATTATCCACTCAGGTAAAGTTTCTTGTTTAATAAAATGTGCTAAGCCTTTAGGGGTAATGCCTAATAATCTAGCAGAGCTAGAGTCTTTGATTGAAATTTTAAATATCAGCAGATAATTGGGCATTAGTAAACTAGTTATAGAAGGTGACTCATAAATTATCATAAACTCAAATATGCATTAACCATAGTTGATAAATTTGAGAAAATAATTATAAAACATATTTACCGAGAAGGAAATAAAGAGGCAGACAACCTCACAGACAAAGGTGTAGATAGAGAGGACATTTTGCTTAGATTATCTAGCTGGCAAATTGATCTTAAATTCCATGTCTAGATCCTATTCAATTTTAATTTATAATCAATAGACATTATTTTGTAAAACTAGCCAAATTTGATATAACACTAAAAGTATAAATATGAATAATATAATTACAACTAGGCTAGATATAAAGTAACTTATTAAAAATAGACGAGCAACATCAATATACTATTTTTTTTAATTGTACTGACCAAAATAAACTCATCATCACAGGGTAGAAAGTAATTATAGTAATATTCATGAGAATTTCAAATTAAGAGAACTAATTAGTAAGGGTAGTATATTCTCGTAATGAAGGATTTGATAAGAACAAATCCATTGATCCCTTAGAACACTGGCCTACGTGCAAGAACCTGTCACATAGACGCAAAAGACAAGAGAAGGGAAGGGGTTGCTCTAAAATATGCAAGAATGTATTATCAGACAAAAATAATGAATAAAATATACAATGGATCAATCCTTATAGGAGGAGATCATAAAACCTAAAAGGGAAACCTTGAGAGATAAATAACATTTCAAAATTAATATTTAATTATTAAATGGAAAAGCATGTCAATAAAGTGAAATCCTAATTGGGGAGTAGAGATAATTTAATAGATATAATTAAATTAATCTTTTACTCTAACACCCCCTCTTAAGATGAGTAACAATGTAGCTACAAACAATGCATGAAAAGCAAATAAACTACAATGTTGAAAGCATAAATGAGCCCTAACAACATGGTCTGATGAGGTACCCAACACAACCAAGTCTTTGAAAAATAGAGAAATGAGGAAAACCATGTGGGAAAAAACCTACTCCAAAAAGAGATAGAAGAATTCTAAAATAAAATAAGGATTAAAGGACTCATCACTTAGACCCCCCCAAGGATAACTTTCTTCACCCCAAGCATAGAACACAACTAAAGATACTACGGGGATGTAAAAGGTTTAGTGAAGATATTTGTAACTTTCTCAGTAGTGGGAATATACTCCAAGCTAAGAGAGTCATCTTGAATCAAATGCCCGATGAAGTGCATATAAAGCTCAATGTGCTTGGTCCGCTAGTGCTCAATTGGGTTGCACAAAATGTGTATAACACTCTTATTATAACATCAAAGAAAGGTGGAACTATCAAGGGGAATCCCAAACTTAGTCATCAACTTTTGAAGCCATAAAACCTCCTGGCTAGCTAGCACAGTTGCCATGTATTCTACTTCTATAGATGATAATACATGAGCATGTTGCTTCTTGCAAGACCATGTGATAGGACCAAAACCAAGACAAAAAAAAAAGCCAGAAGTAAACCTCATATCATTAAGATCACTAGCCCAATCTTAGTTTTTATAACCAATAATGTGAGTATCACGTGATGTATAGTGAATTCCATAGCATTTAGTACCCTGAATGTACCTCAAGATATGTTTGGTAGCTTGTCAATGACTCACATGAGGATCATGTGAGAATCTAGAGACAAGGCTAGTCGTAAAGGAAAGATCAAGATGTGTGTGCATCAAGTACAACAAACTACCCACAAGCTATCTATATAAAGTGGAATACATTGTAGGAGTAGAGAAAGTGGTAGATAAAACAATGCCCGACTAAAAAGGTGTGGGAGCAGGATTGCAATCAAGCATGCTAAATCTCTGAAGCATATCAAGAGCGTACTTCTACTAGAGTATGGCTATCCCATCCAAAGACTAAACAACCTGGAGGCTCAAAACATAATGTAGAAGTCCAAGGTCTATCATCTCAATATTCTCTCTCAAAGCTCATTGAACACCCTGAATCATAGAGGGTGAGGTACTTGTAATAATGAGATCAACGTGTATCATAAGTATCTATAGATCAACCCCATGATGTTGAATGTATACAATAGGATTAGAATGACAACGTGTGAAGTTTGATGCAAGCAAGAAGGAATCCATTTTCTCATACCAAACTCAAGGGGCTTGTTTGAGACCACACAAGGACCTCTGAAGTCTGCACACCATATAAAGAGTCCTACACAAAAACTGAGGTTGCTCCATATAGACCTCCTCATGTAGGTCTCCATGTAAAAAGGTACTCTTCACATCCATCTAAAATATTATTCATCCCTGAGAAGCTCGAAGAGAGAGGACAAGTCAAATAAAATTCATCTTGGTAATGGGAGAAAAGTCTAGGAGTAATCAATACCCTCGACCTATGAAAAGCCCTTTGCAAAAAGACATACCTTGTACCTATCAATAGAACCATCTATAGCATACTTGGTACGGTACACCCACTTGCACTAAACCAACTTTATTCCTTTTAGAAGGACAAAGATCCCTAGTGTGGTTCTTCAACAAAGAGGAGTACTCCTCGCCCATAGCCCTATCCCAATCTGAGTGTCCCGTCTCCTATGAAAAACTATATGGATCATCTAAAATGTTATGCCTCAATAGTCCAGTACTAGATGTTTGAGCATGAGTGCGATGAGAATCTGAAGGATCTCTTGCCATGGGTTCATCTGCATCAATAGTATCACAATCCCATTTGGGCACTTGTTGAATATCTAGTGGAGGTGGGAAAGGTGGATCATCATAAGGATCATCCTTAGAGGATACATAATCATGTAGAGGACAAGAGGAAGTACTAGGCAGTGAGGGAGAAGCTAGTGATGGAGGACCCATCAAAGGATATTGCTCATCAAATTGGATATCTCATAAAAAAAAGACCTCTTTGGAATCAGGAACAAACAACCTATATGTCTTCACATCCTCACAGTAGCTAGAAAATATGAGTGGTTGGATCTTCCTCTCTATGGCTTTCTTTTGAGCATATGGAACAAATGCCCAAGCCTCACTACCAAAATCATAGAATGTAGAAACATTGGGCTTGACATGAGTCCAAGTCTCCTCTCGAGTCAAATGTCACAATGTCTAGTGAGGCATCTGATTCTAAATGTTGTTGGAACAATTGATATCCTTAGCCAAAAATGAAGGACTCGTAGCTCAAGACTGTATCATACAATTGGCCATCTCTCATAATGTTTTGTTCTTTCAATCAACAACCCCATTCTACACAGGGGTATGAAGAATTGTGAACTAATGATCTAAGTCATGCTCAATGTAGAAATCTCTAAAAGACTAATTCCCATATTGTATACCATTTTTAGTGCATATACACCTGACAGAAAGACCAAACTACTTCTCCACAAATGTCTTAAAGATTCAAAATGAATCAAAGACATCAGACTTGTACTTTAAAAAGTACACCCATGTGCATCTAGAGAAGTCATCTATGGAGGTAAGCACATATCGGGCACCTAAAAAAGATGGAGTGGGGAATGACATAAGATCACTGTGTATCAACTCCAATGGTATCAGAGCAAAAATTGCTAGGAAAAGAAATGTGAGTTTTGTTTGTAGGTGTGACAAATCAGAGCTTGAAAGAATGAAGTTTTCAATCTTTTCTATTCTTATGGAATGCAATCATTTCGAATGGAAGCCACCAGTTATACTTAGGCCCACAAGCAAAGGCGTGTACCAAAAAGTCATGGCAATAAAGGTTGAAACTGAATCTACATTAGGTACAAGTCAAGATCATGCTCTCTTTACATGGATCTTGCCTTCTTTTTCTCTTTAATGGCACCTGTTCTAGTGGACCTATCATGCCTCTTGGTATGAATGCTTCCTTTTCTTCCATAGTTGATCATATTTATAGACGATTAACACCTATATTTTCAATCATTAATTCATTCTTGCATGGTTGAGTAGTGTGTCACTTGTATAGATTTATGTGTAATATGCATCCTTCACAAATCGATGTTTTGCCTTTGTTTGTCATCTATTCATTGTTTTAGGGAGCTATGTAGGTTATTGTCTTATGTATCTTCGATTGATAGATGTCTTGCCTTAGTTTTCCATCTGCTCATTGTTTGAGTAGTGTCATTGGGGGCACTCATGCAGATTGATCCTAGTCTGGAGGTTCTTCATTCAACACTATGACAATACCATAGTCTCCAATCTTATTCGTATTTTAAAATCCAACACAACTAGGTTAATTTAACATAATTGTTCTTTTGAACAGTGATTTACTATTTGAGCGTTAGTTTTAGCTTTCTAAATTCATCTACTAATTTTCTATGCAAATCATACACATTGTAAGATTTTTTTATTATGGAATAGATATTTTGTTTCCTTTTGGAAAGACCTTTTCAATGATATAAGATTTATCAAAAAATTCCTTTGCATGCTCTAGATATTGCAAAAAAATGACTGGTTACTTTGTAAGGTAAAAAAAACATTTTAAGCCGACACGGTCGACATATGACCCAAGGAAAGGCATTTGGGAGCTAGCGATCACCAAGTACCATGGTGGTGGCATTGCGGCGGTGGGAGGGTGGCACTTCGATGACCTATGGTCATGCAGTGGCTCGACCGATGTGGGTAGTGTGTGGGCAACGTGTTGATGACACATTTAAAAAAAATGTGTGGCATTTAATAAAATGCCCTTTTTGGTTATTTTTGCCTTGTAGTATGTGTCAAGGGTCATATGAAAAAAATAATTGATGTGCTCTGAATCCAACTGTGATGTCCATTTGGACTCAAAAGTGATCTAAATTTTAGAGACCCCCTATTTCTACCAAAAAAGAAAACTAAAAATTGTTAGATCTGGTCCAATAAACTCTTGTTCCTATTTTCTTCGATAAACCCAAACAAGGTGTAGCAGATCCAACTCTAATACCATGAAGGATTTGATAAAGATCAAATCCATAGATCCTGTAGAAAACTTGCATGCAAGAACCTATTGAAGAGAAGCAAAAGATAAGATAAGACAAGGATATATACTGAGTAAAATATGCTCAAAATATGCAAGAATATATTATCAGACAAAAATACTGAGTAAAATATACAATGGATCAATTCTCATAGAAGGAGATTGTAAAATTTAAAAGGGAAACCCTAAGAGGTAAATGATATTAATAATTAATATTTAGTTATTAAATATAAATGCATGTGCATAAAGTGAAATCTTAAGTAGGGAGTAAGAGTAATTTAATAAATGTAATTAAATGAATCCTTTACTCTAACACATAATTAATTTGGGTTTATTAATAGTGCAACTTAAACAACCCGATTCAGAGGACAATGTAAATATTAAAACACTTAATCATCATGATAGAGATCATAGGGAGCATCTCCTTAGAAGCAATATTAAGGTTGATTGACCGTCTTGTATCACCTTAATAGTGTGTGGGCAACGTGTTGATAACACTTTTTAAAAAAATGTGCGGCATTTAATAAAATGCCCTTTTTGGTTATTTTTGCCTTGTAGTGTGTGTCAAGGGTTGTATGACCATGGTATGCAAAAAAAAAATTGATGTTCTTTGAATCCAACTGTGATGTCCATTTGGACTCAAAAGTGATCTAAATTTTAGAGACCCCCTATTTCTGCCAAAAAAAAAAAAAACAAAAAATTGTTAGATCTGGTCCAATAAACTCTTGTTCCTATTTTCTTCGATAAACCCAAACAAGGTGCAATAGATCCAACTCTGATACCATGAAGGATTTGATAAAGATCAAATCCATAGATCCTATAGAAAACTTGCATGCAAGAACTTATCGAAGAGAAGAAAAAGATAAGAGAAGACAAGGATTTGGCTCAAAATATGCAAGAATATATTATCAGACAAAAATACTGAGTAAAATATACAATGGATCAATTCTTATAGAAGGAGATTGTAAAATCTAAAATGGAAACCCTAAGAGGTAAATGATATTAATAATTAATATTTAATTATTAAATAGAAATGCATGTGCATAAAGTGAAATCTTAAGTAGGGAGTAAATGTAATTTAATAAATGTAATTAAATTAGTCCTTTACTCTAACACATAATTAATATGGGTTTATTAATAGTGCAACTTAAACAACCCAATTAAGAGGACAATGTAAATATTAAAACACTTAATCATCACAATAGAGATCATAGGGAGCATCTCCTTAGAAGCAATATTAAGGTTGATTGACTGTCTTGTATCACCTTAATAGTACACATGAATTTTGAAGATAAATAGTTTATACTCAATTTAGATAAAATATTCATTGATCATTACTAACAATGATCTTGGTCAAAGAGGTGAGTGTGTGCAAGATAAGTAAAGTAGGCAATCTATTCAGAAGTCAAAGCAACAAGAAGAACACCTATTAAAAAGGAAATCACAAAGATAGTTAAATAAAAATGCTTTAAATTGTGTAAATGAGGAATAATCCTCATAATCTCATTATTTTTTTAAATAAAGGAATGCCCCTATACTTTCTAATTTATCTTTAGTGGACGCAAGTCCTTGGGTGAGACTGGAGGTTTTCTTGACTTTGATCTTTGCTACCAATGCTCACTTGAATGGAGGAATCATGTATAAATTTATTAACTAATAAAAATAAACTTAGCTTCAACCTTTTACTGATAAATAAAATCTATAATTTAATTTATTTATTTATTTTCAAGTATTTATTCTAAGGTGACGTTAGTTTTCCATTAAATTGTGAGCATTTTTTTCTCACTAGATATTTGGATTTACAAAGACCCTTTCATGATGATTATATGTAGGGTGAAATTCTTTAACATAAAATTTCTTCTTTCTTTTAATTTTAGTTGTTCAATATTATTTTATTTCTATTATAAAGTTTCAATGAACATAAAAAAAGATATATTAATTCAAAATTACATCAAATATTGCACTATTGCATGCTCAACTTTCCATTACACCAAGTTTTCAGAAGATTTGTCTCTACATCCATGAGAAGAGAAAAAAAAATCAAAACATAATCAAACTCGAAAGAAAAGATCACACTATAGCACCTTAGTAATTTTCTTAGTCTCGGTCATGCCCTCTATAGCCCCTACCACAAGCTCATCTTGCTAACCATGTCAACCATATGAATAGAGCCAATATTTTAAAAAATAAAAATTTCATCATAATGTCTTTCCTCGCATATAACTACAAATTTTATGTTATAAAAATCTTTATTTATCTTTTACAGTTTGAACATGTATTCATGTCATTACTCCTTTTGATCATTAATTTGATGTTCCATCTCATTCAATTTTTTTCTCACATACAAAATTACTTTGTTGAGAGCTTTGGGATACCTATTTGCATTTATCTATTTTAAATTATTTACATATCCTAAGAGGTCAAGGTTTATGCTATCCAACTACTTTTCCTCTGGACAATTAACAACTACCATTAACACTTTGAAACACATTATGTCTCCAACATAACTCATTATCCCTCCAATTCAATGAAATGCATACTACTTATAACTCATCTACCTTTATCTCTCCAAATCCTTATACCTCCCAATCCATTGTGTCTTTGGTCAATTGTTGGAGTGTCCACATACTTCATATCTTTGGACTAGTGTATGTGGGTCTATGGTTAATAAGGACCAAGTCATTATTCTAGACAATATTTTTAGTGTGGATATACTATGGACATTGCCTTCTTTACACGCGCTCAGATTACTTTGTATCAGGGGTGCATGCATGAGGGGGTGGGATGGCCCTTATAGAAGTTGGGGGAATCAAACCTAAAGTGTTTTTTCAGCATGACTTTGCCACAACAAAAATTGATGTTGCATTGTGGGGTTAATCCACTTGTGATAGATGTTATTGAATCCTTTCAACCACTAAAACTTATTTATAGTCTAAATAATTTTGGATTGTTTTCCATCTTGTAGCTTGGCATCTCCACTTCTATTTTGTAATGTAGAAATTTCTCTTTGATCTCTCAAACTTTTATTTCTTCTACAAGTTTTTTGAAAATTTTACTATTGAAGTTTGTTTCAATATATTCGTACTCAAATACTTGTTTCTAGGGTACTTTCTAGGAAAAAAAAGTCATTTTTAGTTCAATCTATAAAAAAAAACCATGAAATTGGTCTTACTAAAGTTGACTTGCATACCTTCCTCTTTGTAAAGATGTTCTTTCAACCCTTAGAAAAACCTTACAGCCAAAATAATATTATTAACATATAAGTAAACATCACAATATACTCTCTCAAAATAACAACATCCCCTCCTTGCAAACTTAATTATTCTTCTAGTTTTCCCATATACATGTCGAATAAGTTAAGCAAATGTAGGGATCCTTGCTTGTCTCTAATATCATTCCAAGGGTTTTTTTAAAAGCTTGTTTGAGTTTTTTCTTTCTTTCAATTAGAGAAAACTATTATCTTGGTCTCAATAATGTTAATATGGATACTGCCTTTATCTACAAGTTACTTAAGTTCTTTTGCAACTTGACAAGTCTAGTAAATTTTTTTATATAACCTTCACAAACTTTGCTTAGATTTTTCTATTCTTATTATGTTATGTACATATTTTAAGACCTGACACTTGAATCTTTTTAATGATTTGAAGATACATATAATATATTTTGGTGTTCAATAATGAATTTTGGTACCATGTGTATATGCTTGAGTTACATGTTTAATTTGATAAAATTGAATTTTTGTGTGTTTTATGTGATATTTGGATGCTAACATCTCTAGTGGTACTTCAATGCTAGCCAACTAAGTCATCTCTTGAAACCAATGACTATCTAGGCTCATGTAGGCATAGACAAAGTATGTCTAAAATAGAAAAAGGATGAAGCTAATTTTTTTGATAAGTTGGAGGATATGGAGTGCTCAAAGACTTCTTAGAAAGGATAATCCATCATCTCTAATGAATCATAATTTTATTATATTACCTAAGGGTGAAAGCATTTGAATGCAATTTAAATTGGACTTTCTTGTAAATAGAGGTTTTATTTATGATCAATATATCTCCTTCTAAATTTAATGAGGTAGTCATGTGTAGTTAGAAAGTCATTGTTAGGCAAGTTATACATATGAATTTATTGTAACCAAAATGAGCTCAATTTGTTTGATATACATATCTTTTTGTTAAATTAAGTTATATAGTGAATTGAAGTTACATGAATGGATATACAAAATAACAATTTAGTTTATCTCCTTTTGTGTTTTGGATTGTTCCTTAAGGGTCCCACTCGAGGTATACATCCATGCTCTTTTATTTTATGTTCTGATTTAGATATTAGTTTTCTCATAATGATTTAACAATTATGGGATGTCATTGTAGATATTGTGTGAAGTTCTTGTAATGATGACTATTCTTAGCTAGTTTAGTTATGATATATCATTTTGAATCATTTTAAGTGTATTTAAGCTCATAATTTAGTGATTATCTCTTATTACTATTATTCTTCATTAAATAGATAGTAATCTAAGTGAACTTATTCTACACATATAGTGTTGACTCATTCAAGTTCACATCCTTGGGGTGATGACTAAATGTAACTTGTAATCCACTAAGGGTTTCTCAGTTACATATCCCATGTTTGACCTTAGGAAAATATATAAGATCATGGGTGGGTATAAGGAAGCCTATATATTTGGTACTACTATCGAGGATAGTGTTGAACCATGAAATTACTTGGGTTGCTTAATATTTTCCATGCTTTCCTAGGAATATAATTTATTTATTGTATAGATTAGTATTATGAGATATTAAGACTAAATCTAAACTTATCACTAACAAGATGAAGATAAATTGGAGTAAGGAGGTTCTCTTTTGGATGCATGGAGTAAGGGAACCTATTGGGAGCTTCCATCCTTGAGCAACTAAAATAGCTCTAGAACAAATAAAACAATGACACCATTCTTCTACACCTCTCCATCCTCACACATTAGTTCCCATTCATATCATAATTACTTACGTAGAGGCAATATAAGAGATGTAAATAATTATTAATGACAATGTACCCCTACTTTTCATTTTCCCATAATCAACGAACAAAGGAATGCTTCCCTAAAAATATACCAACCTCTATTGTTCAAATTTCCAAGGGCTTATCACTAAGATCCTAACACTTTTCTCTTTGAGTTGGATGTCAAATTATGAAGTTAGGATAATAATACAAATTCCTATAGATTGAAGTGATTCACTATCACCCTTAAGGAATCTATCTTAAGGAGGTTTACATAACCAAGAAGAAATGTGGTGGTTAATTAGGCCTCTGTGAAGGATAGATTACTCAAATTTTAAAAAGATTATTATAGGGGAGGAAATATGTATGGTAATGATATTTTCTAGATGATTCATAAGGAAGGTGACCCACTAGACGATTGTATGGATTACTTCTTGTTCAACTTGAAAAATTCTAGACATATTTAGTTAGGAGATCAATTTCTTAATTCAATCTTCCTTATAAGAGTTCATGGGAATTTATTAGATGTATTGGAATTAATGAGAGGAGATAATATTTTAAAGGTTCCTTAGGAACACCTACTTTAGTTTTTCATAAATTATTTAAGGGAAATTATGAAAAAGAATCACAATACAAGGTCATTAAATTCAAAGATATTTTATGGAATCTCCAAGATGGAGATCAAAAATCTATTGAAATATATGAAATAAGATATAATTATCCATGTAGCCACTCAATTAGACATGCTCTAAGCTCAAAGAATAAATAAAAAGAAGTGAAATATGTTTTAATTGACTATTTTCTTCATTGTTTCCATAAATGAAAGGACAATAATCTTAAATGAAAGTCTTGACTTCGAGACCTTGGAAGATGAAGCTAGTTAGGTATTCTACCTACCCTAAAGGAAAACATGGAATTAGAGACAAAGTATGTCCCATGACCTCCTATCTTAAACTTTTCCTTATTCAAACTAAATCCATGAAAAAATGTGCTCCAAAATGCAACCATTAGATAACTAAGAGAGGGGTGGGGGGTGTAAATCAATTATGTTCAATTATCCTACATTCCCTTCATAAAATTTAGTACCAAATCAATCTTCATTAACATCAAAAGAATTTACTTTGTGATCTTATTCAACTTCACAATTAACACTTCAAATCATTTTGTTCCAAACTATTCATTCCATGTTCTTGTTATTACCGAATGTCAATAATAAATTATTTTGTTACCTAGTTGTTACTGATCATCTATCAAGTTGTTGTAAAAATTAGATATCATGAAAATAAACTTGCAACATAACAAAAATCACACATTTGGCACCAAATGTTTTAACATGGAGACCTTGTAAAGGGAAAAAACACCTGGGATTGGCAAACCAAAAAGTTAATCTTCTAAAGTGAGCTTTGATAGAAGCCAAACTTGTTAAAGGTTTACATACACATTGTTAATGTGACATGGTTAGAGGATTTGCACCAAAAGATCATCTAGACCTTATCACTCCTTGATCTTGTCTAAAGAGTGGCATACTCTAAAGGACTTATAAACACCACTAATTGATGTTACCATATAGGATTTCATTAACTTGTTAAATCCACTTAGTTAAGATATTTTTCTACTACAACAGTAAGAAAGTAACCATATAAATTGATATGTTGGGTTTAGTAATACCTTGCTTGTTCTGCTCAATCTCTTTCTAATCTATTTCCTCTGATCTCTTTACTGGTTGTTTCACTCCTTCTCTCTTCCACTTTTTCTTGACTTTGCTTTGATCTTATCTCTTCTCTACTTGGTTCACCTTTCTTCTTGTAGCTTAGACAAATTTGCACTTTGATCTCCTTTCTTAACATTGAATCAATCACTAGTAAATTTTGACCTATTTTTTGACAAGCATTGGTTGATATTTCGATGGACAATGGTCAAAAAATTGCATCACTATAATTCCATCAAAATTTTGATGTAATCCATGGTTGTTAATATATCAATTGAAAACCCCATAAAAAATGATCCCAATCTCTATCACGAGGTGATGACTAATCACTACTAGGAAACATTGAAACTTTGACAATTACGACATTGTTATCAACAACAATTCTTGTCTAAAATTTGACATTTAGGAAATTATTATCGTTGAGCTTTTCATGTCCTCAATGACAGGTCTCATCAAAACATCGACGATTAGGAGATTATTATCAATGAGCTTGCCATGCCATTGACAACAAGCCTGGTCAAAATATCGACTAATGGTCGTAGAAACTTTGACGACAACCCTAGTTTTTTAAAAAATCAATGACAAACTTTCAATGTAGGACCTCTCCGACTAAACTCAGAGTTTCCACTCAAAGATATCTTTTGCCCAATATATATAGTAGAAGAATCATCACCATAAGAAACTTATTGATTTAATGTAATGTTTATTCTCTCTTGAGAGTCAATAACATATAGATTGTGTCATGTCTAATCTTGTTTCCTACTTTGGATTGAGAAGACAAGGAAAAATGAAAATTTTACATTATTAACACCCTAGGTTTGGTAGAAAATTAATAGTTGCAGACCACTTTCTTAGCTCAATTTTCTAGTGCAAACATAAAGAATCATTGGGAATGATCAAACTTGTACCAAGGAATTGTGTATTGTATTATATCACTACCAAAAGAACTTTTCCAAAATCCATGTTGTTGCTCAAGCTCCATCCCCAACTTAAGCCCTAGCCCCTAACTTGGAGATGACAACTCTCAGGAATTGAATTGGAGCTTTAGCACATGAGTGGAAATTGTCAAAAATATTTAAGATATGATATATAAATTTCTAGGATTAGATCAGTAATAATCAATTGATCATAAAGATTGTATGTTCCCGGTGCCTCTCTCTGAGGACATTTTTATCAAGGTTTAAGGTGTTGAAGTAGATGTGGAAGACAAAGGTGCTAGTGAGGACAACAAGGAAGCAAGTCCTACGAGGCT
Organism: Cupressus sempervirens; assembly: GCA_028749045.1. NCBI lineage: Eukaryota > Viridiplantae > Streptophyta > Pinopsida > Cupressales > Cupressaceae > Cupressus > Cupressus sempervirens. The sequence continues at coordinate 525,614,800 of CM053783.1, read as the reverse complement.
TGAGTATGATGAGTTAGTGGTGTTTGGGATAATGACAAGTCCTTTAAGTGAGGAGAAGGGTACAATGGAAGAGAGTACCCCTATGACAGAGAGTATGGAGGCTAATAATGTAACCTTGATGGTGAATGAAGAGTTAGAATGCCAAAAGGAATGGCATGAGGTAAGTGACAATTTGATAGAAGAAATGATCTCAGTGAAAAGGATGTACTGGTGTTGGTGATGGGTCATGAGAAAATCATGGAGGTTGAGGTTGTTTATGCTCCAAGAGAGGAGATTGGATATACTATTGTTACCAAGACAAAATAGTGTCTTTAGGTGGCATACTTGGTCAGTTTACAAATGTATGCAGTCGAGATGATAAAAGTGGAGATATTTGACTAGATAAAGAGGAATGAGCAAGATGGAGTGTTCATAATGCCAAGGAATAATCTTCCCAAGCCATCTTCCCCCCAAAATGCCTTTTCATGTGTACAATCTCACAATATAATATTATCTTCAGGCAGTGAGATTGGCTATTTTTATAAAGTTGAGAAAATTGTGTTAGGTGGAGTTTGGCGATGACCAAAGGAGTCCATTAGACATGTCTACATTAGCATGGAAGAAATGATAGTCATTAGTGACTATGGTGAAGTTCTCTAGCCACTCAATGATGGGGCCATATATTTGTGTTTAGTTTTGATAGGTTTAGTTTGAGCTTCACTTGGTTTTGGGAATCGTTTCTTATTCTCTACTTAACAAGGCCAACCACGTGAAGGTGGAAGCTCATTTGGCATATCCCCCCTATAATCACTCTAAATTTCCCATGAACAACTAAGTAAATATTTCATTCATTCATTTAATAAGTATATCCTTGAATCATTATAATCACATAACATTCCTTAACATGACATACAATTAATTAATATGTACAAACATTAATCAATAATTCATGAACACATCAATCATTACATTCACATAACCTTCATTAACACAACACATAATTCATTAATACGTATAAACATTCATCAATAATTCATGAACATGTCAATTGTTATAATCACATAACAATATTCAGTAACATGACATAAAATTCATTAATAAGCAACATTCATAAAAAAATCATCATCAAACAAGGTTTTTAACATTCATTTCTTCTTTTGTTTTTTTTCTTTTATCGAAGATAAAGTCTAATAGGCACATTGTGACTATCTTCAACATTCTTTTGTGGCTCTTGTGGTTCTAATCTTATGACATGAGGCTTCCTCTTCTTTTTTTGAGGATAAGGCTGATGCACCCCTGCAATAAGAAATGAATGGGTTTAATTCTAAACATTTTTAAAAATGTTATAAGTATTTCATTAATCTAAAGAACATAACAGGGATTTTTCTTTACTTGATAGTGCCACATCATCTACTATCACATTTTGTTCATCCCTAACCTCAACATGCTCAACACTAACATCACACTCGACTCTGTCACCATGATGTTCTGCATACTCAAAAAATATCATATAAAGGTTACACCAATTGCAATTTAAGATGTAAAATTTTATTAATAATTACATAATAACTAATTTTCAATAGAAATTGAATATGTACCTCTATCATTGTGATGCACATCAAGGCCTTCTTCATGTGTAGGATTTGTGCCTTAATCATCACGAGTAGGATATGTGTTAGGAGTCAAAGGTTGCAGTAAAATGTCATGTACATTTTTATCATTGTTCAAAAATAACATCAAATAGATTATTTCTCATGAAGTTCTCAATTTTTGTTATTATTCATTAGGCCTATTTAGCTGTGTGTGAACTAGTGCACCAAAATATTCTAAATCTCTTTGGCCATTGAAATATGTGCGATGACGAGCAACCACTTCTTTATAGCCTTGCTTGAGGCCAATTTGATTGTCCTCTTATGTGGGTGCTAGATTAAATTTAGTGCCCTGCATTTTTTGCATAATATCATCAATATGGAATGTATTGCTTATTTTTAATTTTATATAAAAAAATTGATATGAAATTTTATTTACTGCTACTTACAAGTCATGAGTGAATTTTCATATATCCACCAGATCCAAGATAGTGTTGACCAACCTTCTCTTTCCTATCTTGTGTAGCCTTTGATGTGTCCTCCAACCTATATATGTAAACTTTGAAATATGTTAGAAATATGTTAGATTATATAAATATAAATATCACTAATTTGTGCATAATTACATTAATAGTACCACATACCTATTTTTTTTGGGTGGTGGGTTAATTCCATTATCTCTTAGTTTTATCTCTTTTGCATCTTCAATGATTTCATTCTACTCTAGCTCTAGAACCATAGGAGGACACTCGTACTTTGGGTTGAGCTTTAGAGCCCTTTTGTATTGGTCTCTCATCATCTTTAGATGTTTGCAACCTTTTTTAAGAATTTGGACTCTATTCAAAATATTTTGACAAAAGAGCTCCTCCATATATTTTATGAGCTGATCTTTTAATTCAAGGCATTGCTCATTCCACCTTTTAACAAAAGACAAAATTGTTAGATAAAAGAAATTAGTTCAAGCTATGTACCTTCAATATATTACAACAAATGGATGAACGGAAAAATGTAGCAACCAATTATATGAAGCTGCATACCTTTTACGTACTATGGGCCTAAATATCTTTGATGTTATATCATAAAAAGTTTCATAAAAAGGATTGTTTCCTATAAAATCATCATGGGATAATTAGTTGAAAATGAGTTATGAATAAGTAAACTACAATTACAATCTAAATATCTACACTTTTGAAGTCCCTAAAAGCTTACACAATTTTAAGGGAATTGTATCTTTCTTGGCCATCAATAATAATGTCTCCAACGATCTAGTAGAAGTAACATGGGATGCTCTAGGAAAGGCTAGTAAATTATCATCGGTACTAGTATTTGTTCTATCATCATGAGAAGGTGTATCGATCACTACACAAAGTTAATCAATGTCATACTATGATTAAATAAATAAGAAAGTACAAATTAAATCATATTTAACATATAACAAAATGTAGCAAAACAAGGATTTACCAACTCTAGTTGCAAGAGGTGTGGATGTTTGCATGCTCCTTGTTGTTGATCCCATAGTGAACAATCTCAGAGTGCTGACCAAAATTGTGGATGGAGGCGTATGCATGTCATCAACACCTAAAAAGTAATCATACATATATAGATAATGTATTGTATTTTTAAAATATAGATTTCAAAAACATGACAATAGTAATATAAGACTGTCAATAATAAGCATGAAGGAAATAATATCCCTTTTGATGATTGAAAATTGAAATCACATACCTATAGGAGTTACACTGGTACCCTCATCAAGTGGAACAACTCGGTAAGGTCTCAAAAATTGTTATAACAAAGCATACATATTTTGGTTCATGATCCATAAATTAGTATAAAACATTAAACTTTATTGAAATATCATCCTAGCAAAAGATTCATTTTTGCTTACTTGTAGACAATGTTCCCTTTGACACAATTCATTTCTTGTCGTCTCTTTCTCTTCAGTTGGATTTGGATCCATCATAAGTGAAAGAATCTATAGATTGATGCTCTTGAGGCTCTTTTTACACATGCTTATAGGGTCACTGGTATATGCGATGTCATCATCACATAATTTTGTGGTTGATATATCAACAACTGATTACTCTTGTGTAATATGTTGTTTTCCCTTTCTCTAAGCATCGAATTATGACAAAAAAATTAGTAAAATAATCAAAACAAGTCCAAAACCTTAACAAAAATAACATAATAATATGAATTTTTGTAAAATTACAATTACACAAATTTTTATATAAAAGGTTTACCTACACTAGAGAAGGGGTGGGAGCAACATCTATGCCTTTGTCATCTGATGGATTGGCCATGTCGCCCTATGACAAAGAATATATATAAAAACATCAGCATAATGAAAAGAATAGTTGACTTAGCAATTTTTTTTTTAAATAAAATGGTATGTTGTATATTGGAGTTCTAATTGGAAGTAATTAGTTTAAATATTACATATATACTACTTGCAAGTCCCATGATAGTAACTTTATTTGTATCTATGTGATTCAAATTGTAATCTATTAGCAGCTCTTCCCCTAAACTTATTGATTTTATCACACATACAAAAACTTGATTTCCCTCACACACCTCAAAAATGCAATTGTGTCATTTATTAGTTGAACCAGAATGCATAGTATTTATAAAAACTACAATGTTCCCTATTGCTTTTGGCCTTCCATCAATGTACACAAGTCTTTTACTTTGATCATTTCCTTTCCATTGTAAATAAGTTGCTGACAATGTATATCTACGCATAATTTTTTAGTATAGAACTGTCTGCATCCAATAATTGTAATTATAACAAGGTCCTATATACTCCATTAATTCAACAACTTTGTTATAACTAACCTTTATGCCATCCATGGAAATAGACCCAAACCATGTAATGATGATGGAGACATGCAATATATCCTCTTGTTAACACAATAATGGGTGTTAATTGGAGGCAATTCCTTGGTTACCCATTCTTTCTAAAGATGTGTGTACCTCGAGGGAACCTTGATGTTGCCCCTTGTCTCATCATCATAAGAACATGACCCCCTTGAGCAAGGAAAAAATTCATGCATTTATTGATTTTTCTTCTAATCTTTTGGCCTCTAGTTTGTCTGTCTTTTGTAGACCTAATACATGTCTCACTATCCTCTTCTATTCCCACATTTCCCTCACTTGAGGAAGACAAATCTGACAGATACCTATTTGGTGGTACCTATAGCCCATGAAATGAGAGATATAGTTGAAGGAGCAAAATGCTTTTCTATAAAATGAGGCTAATATTGATGAAGTTTTACTAAAGTTAATGTTGAAAAAGGTAAAGAGAAAGCAAGCATGTAATAAACTTATACCTCTCGATCCATGTCACTGTGTACGATCCTCATCAAAGGTGTATACTTTCCTTCATATGTAAATCATTTGTCTTAAGTAATTTACAAATTACATAGAGCATAACATGAACAATATGCATACATCATAATCATTGTATAATTTTTAATTGTTTACCTCTACAAAAAAAATATTACAAGTAATCAACACTGAGAATTGAGCATTCTAACAAATATTTCAACCTAATCAACACCTAATACATTTCCATTGATCATCTTCTTCATCCATCTCATCATCATTATTGCCATCATCATCAAAATCATCAGAATGGCCATCGTCATCATCATGATGGTTATTATGACCAACATCATTTTTGTCACCATCATCATCATCACCATGACCATGACCATCATAATCATTATTGCCACCACCACCACCACCACTACCATCAATGCCATCACCATCATCATAAACATCTCCTTCCTCATCTTTTCCATAATCATCATCTACTTTGTCTTCCACTTCTTCAGTATCTTCTTCTTCAATCACATTATACTTTACCAATCTTCCTCTTGGATTGTGTCTAACAACAAATGATCAACCCAGTTTATGTGGAATGCCAAAGTAAAACACTTGCTCATATTGGCTTGGAAGAATATAGGGCTCATTTCCAACTAGCTCAAATGGCCTTGTATTAATCATTGCAAATTCATTATCATGTTTAATAACAATTCTATCATGATCATAATGATTCAGTCGTAGCCTATACCATTTGACAATGAATAGAACTAGTTTGAAGGAATTAAAGTTGCACTCAATTATATCATCTGAAATACCATATTATTTAATTTCATATTATTGAGGATGCATGCCATTTCTAGATGAAATATTGTTGACCTCAAAGACTGCAGTTATCCCAGAATCACAAGTTCTCTTAGTGTCGTCCACCTTTTTAATGCAAAATTTACAGCCATTGTAGTACATAGATTTGTGGTGCTTGACTTGTTATTTTTCAAACATCTCAAAATTATGCATCAATCTATGAGTTGATATAAAATAAATGGGTCATGACAGATTAACTTATACGTACCTTTTCACCTCTTAAACTATTTGCTAGATCAATTGCCATTGGCATAACATTGGGATCTCTATTATGATGATCTTCTTTAACCAATGAAGCAACACCTTCCCATGTTAATGAGCAACCATTTTGTTGAGATTGTTTAATCCATATCATCATCCAATCAAAGATTGTTTGCAACATACAAATGAAGTGCAAGCAACTGTATAAAATAAATAGACTAGGCACATAAATGACTTATATTGATGATGGATAAGAAATAATTAACTATAATAACATCTTATAATTACCTCTCACTTTCCTCAATCTTCCTTTCCCCATGAAGCACTCCCCTTTAAATATGTTAATGGATTGGGATCCCAAATGTGATCTACATGAATCTTTGATGCAAACTTGGGAAGATATTCACTAGTGTACACCATGGTCTAGTATACCATATATCCCTCGACCATGGAACTCTTAGGACATGCTCTTTGTCAAACCAAGCCCTTCAAAAAATTTAAGTGCCTCTCAACCATGCACATTGACCTAGTTGGTACAAGTCCACATAACTCAATCTCCTCAACTAGATGTATGAGGTAGTGTTCTTGTGCATTGAAAAGTGTTGAAGGTAGATACTTTTGCATCTCACACAAAAGTTGAGGAATTTTGCTCTTCCAATGCTTTACGTATTTTTATCAATTTCTTTAAATGACAACCACCTAGAAGATATTCATCACACAAAAACATATTAACAAGACTCTACAAAAAAATATAGAAAAAGAAGAGTAAGACACAAAAATAATATCTATACAACAAATCTAACAAATAACACTTCTAACCTCGTGTATTTCTCATGATCATATATAACTTGTTTGACACTCATGTTGTCAAAGTTGTGTGAGAGAGATAGAGGTAGAACATACTATAATAATATTAAAATGATCTTTTCAATATACTATAAAATAAAATAATAAAAAGTACATGATGTCTTAAAAATTTATTGTAAATAGAGAAGAACATGACTTACCTTGACAAAGGTATGCCAATCATGCATTTTCAATCTTGACCCAAAATTACCTTTCTTTGATATGAGACTACTTATGTTTGTAGCAGATCTTGTGGGAAATTTAGTTTTTTTTTTATGGCTTGAAATATGGCATCAGTTTGTTGCTGCGTTAATAACCAAGGAATGACACTCGTATTCATTCAATTTCCATTAGTATTTGATTCAAGAAAAAAATTCAATGCATGATTGAATTCATCAATGTCATTACAAATTTTGACCAATTTTTCTTTGTCCCACCTTCCATCCAATATTTTCCATAGTTTCTTTGTTACCTTCTTTCCAATATGCATAGCCTTAAACAAATGCAAGATTGGGAGGTGCTCGTAGTACAATAACCTACTAAATTTTCTAGGATAGTTTTTAAGCCCTTTTGGAAGTTGCTCATTGATGCCTTGACGACCTTCACAAACATCAATTACATCATTACTAAATAAAAGGCAATATCCAAATTTTAATTTCATACAAAAACCAACATTAGATGGAATGCCATTACCTCGATGACTCATTCTATTGTATTCCAACTTCCACATGTGAGGTGTCATTCAAAAAGTTTAGGAGTTTGGGAACTCGGTTGAAGAATGAAGTGTGACTTGGTCAATACTAAGTTGGTTTGGTTGTTGTGTTAATCAAGTGACTAAGTTAATGAAGAGATTCAAAAAATCTTGGGGCACTCGACAGATACTGGGAGCTCGGTTTGCACTAGGAGCTTGTCAATAGTGTTTTCTGAGTTAGCATGGTTAGTGAAGGGAGTTTGAAAGATACTGGGAGATCAATATACACTATGGTGCTGAGCATGCACTGGGAGCTCAGTATATGGTGCTTGGTTTGGTCTTTTTGACGCTCAACTTGGTCTTGGTTCCTATTAGTGCCAAGTTGTTTGTGAGCTGACTTTGGGTATTTAATTTGTGTTGTAGCTGACTTGTAGCTCAACATATATTTAATGTGAGGGATTTAATATAATTTATAATAAATTGAGCTAACTTGTGGCTTAGTTGGGTATAAGTAGGGTTTTTTGTGGAGTCTTTAGGCATTATCCTCTAGCTTGGAGAAGGGGATGAAGGGAGATGCAACATTTGAAGAGCTAGTAGCTGCAGCTTGAGAACCAGAGGATTGCTTGGTAGACCTGAGGGTACAAGTGTGGTTCTTCTCAATGTTCTTAGCTAGTTGTGGATCTGGACTAGCTGGGATTGGGTTTGTACATTGAATATGGTTGGATCTTGTAGAACTAATATTGTAATTGTTGTTTATATTTGGCCCTATTCCAGAAGGCTTTATAACCGAGCATATTGCATGTAATCAGTTATTTTTATGAATAATAGTTGTGATTTGGTATTAGATCTTGCATTATTATTACTTGTTGTTGCATTTATGTTGTGTGGTTATTTGTTGGAGGCTAGGACATCTGATTTGGGGATTCTCTTGCCTTGCATTGCATCACTTAACATCAATGACAATATAAAAACTAAAATGACTTGTTTACATACATTCATAGCATTCTTAGTTACATCATCAATTGGGGCCAATAATCTCCCCTTTTGGCATTGATGGAAATACCTAACATATGATTTTACATTACAAAACATTACATAAGACAATAAAATGTATGCATTGACAATAATACAACTATTTATCTCTTTGACTTTAGCACTAGGTGTATTCGGTCTGTAACTTCAGTAACATCAATCATCTTCAACATTTCTTCCCCTTAGGATATGATCTTTGGTTGTTTAGTAGCAACATCATTCATTTTGACACCATCTTCATCATTCTTTATCGATCCTCTCTCTTAGTCATTTACTTGCCTTTAACTTATTCTTCTCCTGCTTACTAACATCCTCCTTTATTGGTTCTCTCCATACTCATTCTCTCCTCCTTTATTGATTCTCATCTACCTTAGTATATCATATATATCAATTTGTATACGTTCTTTCCCCCTTTGGGCATAATATTTCTTATTTATAGTCTCCTCCTTTGATGACAATGCCAAAGGTAACTATAAGTTCCAATTTGAAACTTATAAAACCTTGTAGTTATCCTTGTACCTTGCATGTATAATATACATCGATTTCATCACAGTTATCTTCACAACTTCAGGAAACTCCTAAAGAGTGATCTCTTTGTATCAAATCCATAAGGATATTTCTTTTCATTCATGAATTAATGTAGCACGCATACTCACCTAGTGAATTTTGGATAGGGGTAGGACCCCTAATTTAGCTCTTAGATACTCAATAGTATCTTTAGAAAATGGCTTAGTAAATATGTTTGCGATTTTGATGTAGCGGTAATCTAGATGTACCCCAAAATGAGGTGATCCAAAAACCAACAAACAAACATGCATCAAAAAATGAACAAGAGAAATGAGATTTAGATCCAGAGAGACAATATTTCATATATTCGAATAAAGAAGTTTACATCCAACATGCCTGATTGTATGAACTTCCGTGTTACGACCATTACAAAGAAGAATACATCTTTCAAAGAAGATTAGATCTCCAGACTCAAATGCAAATTTCTAACTTTAAGATACTCCATGCTAAGGATCCACTACCCAAAAATTATCTACATCTCCATGCTTGCACAATAATCCATAATCGAATCATAATGCCTAAGACTCTACCCAAGACCCCTTTAAATACTAGCATGACCATAAGTTAGCCTATTACAAATTGCCAAATAAACAAACCCTTACATTAAATGCATAACTAAGCCACAAGTTGGCTCTCAGTAAATATTAAATGCCCATCATGAAATTAAATACATGGTAGGTTGGCCCAAACTGGAAATAGATGCAGAAAACTAATACTGGCACTCGACACATATAAGATCGCTCGGCACCATCAAGAACACTCAGTACATGAAAAACACTGCAACTCGGCAAACACTGCATGCTCGAATAACACTGCAACCAACCAATTTGGCACTTGAAGGATCATTCTATCGATATTGGTAGAATAAATAGGATAACATGCTAACCAGTATGTTAACATGATGTGGGATAACTTCAACTTGGCAATGACTAAAAATTTTACTGGCACTTGACAATTGTTGTAACTCGACAGCAACCAACAAAATTAGTAGGATCATGCAATGGCCAGGATGCTCCTACATCATACTATTGGGGTAAATAGAAAAGACCTCAGATGCTCTTGCATCAAGTTTTCTCTTTAGACTTCACATATTCAAGCGTAACTTATTTCTCCTGTACTTTCTCCCTCAAATATTGATACTTGATTGATATATTCTTTGTCTTTGCATGCATCACCAAATTCTTTGATATATTTATTGCACCAGTGTTATCACAATAAATAATTACAGACTTAGTTATCCCTTCTAGCATACCTTCCTAGAATTGCTTAATCCATACAATATTTGAATAATTTATTATAGAACCAATATACTCAACTTTAGCAGTAGATTGTGAAATACAACTTTGTTTCTTTCTTAACCATGTTGTCAATCTTTCTCCTAAAAAGAAGTCTCTACCACTTGTGCTTTTTCTATCATCCACATTACTAGCCCAATCAACATCATTTTATACTTTAATATTAAAGTCATCATCTTACTTATACCATAGACCAAAATCTTTAGTTCCTTTAAGATATTTGAATATCCTCTTTATAGTAGTTATGTGTGTTTCCCTTGAGTTAGATGAAAACCTTAGAAAAATTATAGCAACATGTGCAATATCGGGTCTACTGTATACAACATATTGTAAGTTACCAATCATAGATCTATATTGTGTTTCATCTACCTCTGCAGTAGTATCTTCCTTTGATAATTTCATCCAATCACCATAGGTGTACCAACTGACTTAGACTCATCCATTCCAAATTTTTTCAAGATTTCCTTTACATACTTAGACTGAGTCACATATATTGTTGGAATCACAAATGAGAAATGTATATTTCTGAGAGGGAGGTGAATCAGAAGTATTGATCTCTAATCAATAAAACTTTTAACTTTAAAACAATGCATGCATAAACATATTAAAATAACATGTAAAATAAATGCATCCACATAAACACTTGACACCAGATATGATTACCCAAACACCCTCCAATGAGCAAGGTAAAACTGGGGTGGGGATGACACCCACAATTCTTCACTGCTATAGTAATAAAGTTCACCTGTTAAGGTTACATGATTTGACCATTCTCATGATCTACCCTTTGAAAGGTTTGCCCTATTAAAGGCTTACAAAGGATTGTTAGATCCTACCCTATTAAAGGATTTTAACACCCTGTTAAAAGTGTGTCTAGCTAAAGGACTTTAGAACACTCACTTGGAATTTCACCCTGTTAAAGGATTTCTTTATGACTATTAAATCAACCTTGATACAAGGATTTCATCCTGCTGATACATTTGTTAGAAAGTACGATAGAATATTTGATCTGATACACTTACAATATGATATTTTTGATTTCAAATCTCAATTTAGTCCATGTCAATCCTTTTTGATCTGATATGAAATTGCTATAACCTTGATCCTCTATTTTGCTAACTGATTCTGCAATTTTGTCCTTCTTCTAAGTCACCTTGATTGTATGCTAATTAATTCACCCCTTTCACTGCTATCATCACCTTCTCGCATGCATCCTCTAATGCTCTCTATCATATTTGACTATGGGGCTTCATCTCCCTTTAAGAAGACTTTGGTGGCTTAGGGTTAGGTATGAATCCATGATTGAGATTCATCCAAATTTCCTTCTTAATTCCCTCCATTTTTCTGATTGGTTGCATGTTGATCACATAGGGAATCCAAATAGATCCAATCTTATCTTTAAAGCTTTGAGATCTATTCATATGTCAGCTCAAAAATGGTTTACATAGTTGTTTGTGCCATCAGAAACAACTAGGTCATTTCTGTGTTACTCAACACTTGTTTAATATTGATGCTCAACACATACTATAATTTTGTCTAGCTCAACACTTGAACTTGCTCGACGTCTATTATTCACTCGGCACTTGAACTACTTGGCTCTATTTATTCTTGGCACTTTATTTACTCAACACATGAGTGACTCAACACTCAATGTAGCTCAACATCTATATGCATTATACTCAGCATATGTTACTAGCTCAGCATGAACTTAAAAATTTCTTAATGAGATCAACATATATACCTTTCTTTATTTGATGAATTTGTAAACCAATGCAAAATTTGATCTCACAAAATATTGACATCTCAAATTCCTTACTCATTTGATCGATAAATGTCTTACTTAACATGTCATTTCCTCCAAATATAATGTCATAACAAACATTTCAGCAATCAACACCGTATTCAGATTCACTTTTCAAATAGAAAAAAACTATTTTCACTTGTTCTACCAAATCCAATCTTAATTAAATAAGAATATAACTTTTTATACCATGCTTTTGATGCTTGTTTCAGTCCATTCAATGCCTTGTTCAATTTGTAAACCATGTTTTAGATTACGGTAAAAGCAGGTTTTGAAGGGACCCCGAAACCCTTTAACAAAAAGCAGAAAGATAAAGCATTACAACCCAACTAGGAAAAAGAAACTTGCAACAAATTGTAGAACAGTATCAAAATTAGGTTTTACAGAGACTTGAAACCACTAGAAAAGTCCAAAAACAAACTAACCTAGGTTTTACAGGGACCTGGAACCACAAACAGTCAAAACGATAAAAACCAAAAACCAGGACCAGAAACCCCAACCAGTAACCAGACCAGACAAAAACTAATCCAGGGAACCCAACCTAGAGCCACTATTGCAGCTCCAGGATCATTTTAGCAGCTTCCTTACCAATTGCTGCAGTCTCTTGAATGGTATCAACAGCCGAAGCAGCATCAACTTTCATTGCACTCTTTCGCGAGCTCTGCCTTGTTCTTTTGCTCAGACCCTCAGCCGAAGTAATATCTTCATTAGCCCTTTTTCCCAGGCTTGCAACGATCGCACATATAGTCGAGGTGACCTGTTCCATCTTAGTGCCACTCTCCTTGATTAGGATTCTTAGGTTCTGCTCATAGTTGTTAAGTTTGTTAGGGATGTTTCCCATCTGCCCTTCCAGTTGGCTAAGTTTGACATTGATAGTATCCAGGTTATCTTGGAGAATTTCAACTTTTTTCTTCAAACCCATCATTTCATTGTAGATCCAAGAATCTACTTTAAGCATGGTGTCGGCTTTATCCTTTGCAGAATGCAGGAAGGTGAGCATGGTATCCCTCTGCATTGAATCGCTATCATCTTTAATAGTCCCGTGTGGGGGGGAGCGAATATTGTCATTGTTTTCCTCCATTTCCATTTGATCCTCCTTTCGAGCCCCAACAGAGTCCTCTATGTCAGCAGAGTCCTTCCTTTTTTCTTCCTCTATCCCCTTGATAGGAGAAGTAGTCTTAGTTGTATGGTCCTCCTTATTCTTCTCAACAGGGTTCCCAATAGTGTTATCTTCTGCTTTATCTCCCCCACTAGATATAGCCTGGTTACCCTCATTAACAGAATTTACTCTGTTCAGAATTACCTTCACTATTGGCTTCCTCTTTCCCTTTTTCATTATTACCTTCAGTCTCCGGGTACCCGTTCAAATTAGAGCTTAAATCCTTGACGTTAGTATCTTCCTCATCCTCAGGGTTAATATTCTCACGACTTTCTGATTTCTCGGTCTCAGACTCCTCATCCTCATGTTTTTGAGAAGTTGAGGGTTTCAAATTCAGGGCTTTATCTTTACCTTTAACAGAGTCACCCTTCTTACTCTTAATGGAGTCCTTCTTCTTGTCCTTAGAGGGAGTAGAGGCAATGTGTTTATTTTTACAATACCTCTCAATAAGAAGAATCAACCCTTCATGTAGAATGGGTCTGGATTCCTTCTTCTTATGAGCTTCTAAACTATGAAGTAAAGAAAACCGCAAAAAGAAGGGGAAAGATATTCTATCTTTGTGTTTGAAGTGATTTAAAAAAATAAAGTGGCATTTATGAACTCTTTTACTTCCTCCATCAAGTATGAAATACTCACGGATACAACATTAAAGAACATCCCTCTAGATCTCCTTTATTTGATGCACATCAAAGAAATCACCACTCTTTTCCAGTTGCTTCTCCTTGTCTTCGGTTTTCAGAAACTTTTTGTAAGCTGCATTTGAAATACTAGTTTGCTTGGTGAATTTTATGCCCGCCGTGGGGAGCCCCATGATCTCTGCAATAAAATCCTCTGTAAGTTTCACAGTAACACCATGGAGAGTGACTTTGTCATTGGACCAGTTCTTAAAGAAAGTCGTAGTGATGTGTGGCTTAAAACCATTGAGTCACTCCAGATAACAAGTCACATTTCCTTTCTGCAGAATTTTCCATACATCCTCATGAGTCTTCCAGGTATCATAGTTTTTTGGTTCCTACTTGCGCAGTTCTCCCCCCACCTGCAAAGAATAGAGAACACACTCAAACCAGAGTAACCAGACGCAGAGAGTGAAAGGGTGAAAATGAAAACTATTTTTCGTCCCATCAAAAGAGACTCCCTTTTTCGAAGATATGTGCGAAAACCACATCGCATTCATTTGAGTGTACTTCCTTGGGGAAGAAAATCTAGCAATAATATGATCACTCCACGAAATCATTAACTTTCTAATCTTTACAAATCTTTCCCACTTGCACATGGATGGATTCATAATGAATAATTGCTTTGAGATCAACTTGGTTAGTTAATTCATCGGTCCACCTCACCATTTGCCCCGTTAGGACAGCATAGTTGGCAATCCAATCAGCAACACCGTTGGCCTCCTGAAAGGTATTGGATATGACAACTTTTTCAAATTTTTGAATAAGGTATTTGATCTCCTTGATTGTGGCGTCTATCAACCATGAGATAAAGCTTTTATTATTTAGGATATTAACAATATTTAGAGAGTCACCTTCCAACCATAAATTCGAACTTTAGTTAGGATAATAATAGTATTTGATTTGTAAACCATGTTCCTTTGGTTAGGTTCAATGAATCTTTCTAGTTGTTCTATGTAGACTTCTTCCTCAAGTATTCCATTCAAAAATGCATATTTGACATCCATTTGACAAACTTTAAACTTCTTGTAGGTAGCATAAGCCAAAAATGTTCTTACTCCTTCCAATCTTTCTGTTGATGCACAAGTCTCACCATAATCTATTCCTTCTTCTTGTGCAATACCTTTGAAAACTATGCTTGCCTTGTTTCTCACTAGTTCTTCATTTTCATTCAACTTATTTCTAAAATTCCATTTTGTTCCTATCACATTCTTATTGTAGGTCTCAATACTAAGGTCCATGTTCTTCTTCTTCTCTATCTAATCAATTTCTTCATTCTTAAAATTTATCCAATTCTCATTTTCCAATGCAACCTTCACTATTCTTGGTTCAATATCAACTATCAAATAGGCATTGTCTGTTAACTTACTTCTTGTTTGCATTCTAGCACTTCTGTCATCAATGATTTATTCAGGTGAATGGTTGTTTCTCACACATTTTTTTTGATACAGGTTCAGTTCTCTAATTCTTAATATTTTCTTCGCTTGGTAGGGGCGTAGCTTATTGCTCAAGTTGTACTATTGGTGCTCAAGTAAAGCAACCTGTAACTCAATGACTCTTAGCTATAACTCAGGTAGTATATTTGGCGCCTCTTCATATACATAGACAAAAAAATTGTAATCTTCAAGTTCCTTCTTGCTTTCCAAAACATTCTTATCTACAAACTCATCAATTGTACCATTTACACTTTCAACCATTTTGTTAGTTTTGTTCAAGAATTTATAAGATTTTCTTTTAGATGAATATTCAAGGAATATACCTTCGTCTCCTTTTGAAACAAATTTACCATTTCTTGCATCCTTATAAATGTAACATCTACTTCCAAAGATTTTGAATTAACTTACATCAGGTGTATGACCACACTAGAGTTCATAGGCTATTTTATTTGTTCCTTTCTTCAACTAAACATGGTTGAGAGTATAAACAATAATATTAACAACTTCTCTTCATAATATTCTTGCAACATCTTTTTCAATAATCAATGTCCTTGCACAATCCACAATTGATCTATTTCTTCACTCAATAATTCCATTTTGTTGTGGTGTCCTTAGTGTAGACAACTATCTCTTAATACCATTCTCATCACAAAAAATAGTGAATTCAATAAAAAAAAACTCACCACCTCTATTAGATCTTAAAAATTTCAATGATTTACCAACTTCTTTCTCAACTCTATCTTTATACCATTTGAACATATCAAAATCATGCGATTTTACCTTCATGAACTTGACAATCATCATTCTAGAATAATCATCAACAAAAAAGATGAAATTTTTCTCATCATAATAACTTTATGTACCAATAGGTCCCTCCAAGTCAATATGCACAAGTTCTAAAACATCATTATAACTATGTGTCTTTCTTGAAAAACTTGACTATTTCATCTTACAGAGCTAACATTCTTTGCACACAATATTCTCAGGTTTTTGTAGATTGAACAAGCCTCTAACTCTTTTCATTCTAAAAAACTTCACCATGTTCTCAAAATTTACATGACAATCTTTTACGCCATAACCATAAATCTTCAAATTTAGAAAACAAACATGTCTCAATAGTAGGATCAAGATAAAATAAGTTACCTTTTGCTTGCATCCAAGTTCCAATTATATTTCCTTCATGATCATAGATCTTGACTTTTTTGTTATGAAATTCCAATTACTTGTGACATGAATTGTTCAACTGAGAAACACTCGTAAGATTATACTTCAGTCCTTTGACCCAGTAAGCATCATCACATCTGATCTTATCATTCAACATTAGTGATCATTTTCTTTTAACTAGACACGAAACATCATTACCTAACTTAATAGTTCCACCATCATCAATTTCTTTAAATTTGTCAAACATACTCAAGTCACCAGTCATGTGATGTGAGCATCCATGATCTATAATCCATGAATCATTCTTTCTAACATGTGAAATACAAGTAGTTTCATTCTCATACCTTTCTCCATTGGAATCTTCCTTGATATAAATATTTACCATCTCTACTACTTCCTTTTCTTCATCAGTACTAGACTCAGTGTGCTCTTCTTCAACAATGTATAAAGGAAAGATAAACCCTATCTTTGATGCATGCAAAGGAAATATAAACTATATAAAGAATTATGACATAAATATACAACCTCCTTGAATAATGACATAAAATATACACCTTCCTTAAGATCTTAATTTATTTTTGTATACATCGCATGCCTTTGCAAGGACCAAAGATACTTTGGGTCACTTGAAAATATGAACTTGATAATGAGCCAAAATGTAATGGAAGCCTCCAAAGCTGTTGCAAATTTAAATCACACTTTCACCTTATCATCAAGTAAACATATCATAAAGCAGTAACATCAAAACACCAAGCAAAAAGGAATATAGAGCATTAATGTACATTTTAAATCTATTTTCTTAATAAATCAATATACAAAATATGAGTACTTTATCTATGGAGAAAATCAAACCACCAAAATTGAGATATAGCATTGTCTATCATATATATTCAACTTTTTTCAATTATGAGGTAAAATATGTTGTTGTATCAAGGTGGAAATAAAAATCCAAAATATAGTTTATCAAACTATTTATTGGGACAACAATACATATTTATTTACATGAGTAGATGACAAAATTGTTAAACTTCTAACATCAATACTCATATTGATCAGGTTGTGTAGACTGCACATTACTCTTCTCTCTTAGAATACCATTCTAAAGGTGTTTAAATACATTACTCTTGGCTAAAGAATGAGCAACAATCCTTGGAAATGATTTTTTGTTTTGCACTAACAATAACTATTTAGTTATGTTGGTTAACCATTAGTCATCTCCTTTGAGCATCGATCTCAAGAAGCTAGTGTGGTTCGACATAGAGAAGGTCATGTTCCTTTAGGGGACGTGACCTTTGGTTATGGTATAAGAGGTGGGTGTGATTGAAGTTTAAGGACACACAAAAACATAGAAGTCAGCTCCTTAATCAACACTACCCTAAGAGAACTTGTAGAAACTAAAAGCAATTCAAGAATTATAATTCTTCAATAAAACAAGACTATTTATTGAAGATTATCTACAATAAGTATAATAAAGGTACAATCTAAGTCTGATTCAAGTTCAGAATTTGTAGAAACTTTACATGGTATCAGAGCTTTGGTAGTCAAACCTAGGCTCTGCAAATTAAATAATTAGACTTGATATATATCTAGCATCATTCTCCTATCTTCAATGGCATACACAATCAAACCTGAGGATAGGTTTGATGGGAAAGAACACTTTGATGCTTGGAAATTTAGAATCATGATAATTCTTGAAGAAAATGCTGTAAAATAATTTGTTGATTTAGCATCCAGACAACCTACTATTGAACCTCATAAAACTATTTGAAGTAAAGGAAATAGGAAGGCCATTTAGATCATATTAGATGGAGTGAAAAATGACATAGTTCCTATGCTAACAAAACATCAAAAAACATTTGATATGATAAATGCATTACTAAATGCATATGAGATCAACAATGCAACTAGAGTTGTCACACTAAAAAAGACAACTAAATTATATACAAATAAAGAAGGCAGAATCAATGAATTCTTACTTCCTAAGGGTTTCTAGTCTAAGAGATGAACTTGCAAGTATAGGAATCATCAATAATTACACAAAACTAACACTAATGGCTATAGATAGATTACCAAATTCATGGGAAACATTCACACAAGGAGTAAGTTCTAGAGATAATCTTCCTAACTTCAATAGACTTAAGGGAAATTGTCTTCAAGAAGGATCCAAAAAACTTAATAAAGGAGGAAAATTGAAAATGAAAGATGAAGAACTTCATGTTCTTAATAAAAATTCCTATAAAGGCAAGAAGAAGCACTTCAAGAAGAAAATGGGTAATCAAAAAAATGACAAACCTAAGAAAGATCTATCCAAAATAAAATGCTTCAGATGTGAAAAGTTTGGACACTACGGATCTAATTTCTCAGAGAATTCTAAACAACAAGTGAACTGTACAAACATTACTAAGGAAGAAGATAACTATGATCCTAAGAATCATGTATTGTATTCGGCACTATCAAATGAAGTCTTAAGTAAAGCATGGGTGATTGATAGTGGATCATCTTGACATATTACAGGATACAAAGAAACACTAGACTCTATATTAGAAAAGGTTAATGGTGAAGTCACCATCAATGTTAATTCAACACATTCCATCAAAGGAATTGGAAATTGCACCTTGAAAGTAAAGTCAAGAAGTTGTCTTCTTCTCAAAGGAGTACTCTATGTGCCAAGAATAAAAAGGAATCTAATATCGATTACAACACTTGAAGATGATGGACATAATGTTACATTCATGGATGATAAAGTCATAACCTGGGCTAAGAACTCCTAATTTAAGAAAGAAAAATTGATTGGTCAAAGAAAAGGGTATTTGTATGAATTAAATTTAGAACCTAGTCAACCTATTCAAGCCTTAATTCATGACGCTGCTGATATAAACAAAATATGACATAGAAGGTTATGACATCTAAATTTCAAAACATTATCAACTATGGAGAAGATGGTTATTGGTTTACCTAAATTGAATAAAGATCACTCAAGCATATGCAAAGGATGCGCTCTGGGTTAGAACACCAAAAGTCCATTTCATGATAGCACTAGAAAAACTAACAATGTTTTGGAATTAATCCACTCAGATTTATGTAGACCTATGTCTATTCCTTCTCTTGGAGAATTCTAGTACTATATACTTTTTATAGATGACTTCTCTAGGAAAACTTTGATTTATTTCTTAAAATGCAAATAACCAGAAGAAATCTTGAAGAGATTTAAATAATTTAAAACCTTAACTGAAAACTTATCAGGACATAAAATTAAAACTCTTAGAACCGATAATAGAGGGGAATACACCTCATATTTGTTTAAAAGGTTTTGTAAAGAAATAAGAGTTAAGAGGGAGTATACCATTCCTTATAACCCACAAAAAAATGGGGTAACAAAAAGGAAGAATAGAACAATTATAGGAGTTGCAAGAGCTATGATATTTGATCAAAATCTAGAATATTATCTTTGGGTAGAAGCCTCTTTTACAACTGTCTATATTCAAAAAAAAAGTCCTCCCTCCTACCTCAGAGATAAAACTCTTGAAGAAGTATTTACCAAGGTTAAACCCAATATAAGGCATCTTAAGATTTTTAGGTGCCCAATATATATACATGTTCCAAAAGAAAAGAGAACTAAGTTAGAACCCTCTAGGAGGAAAGGTATTTTTGTAGGGTATAGTGAAATATCTAAAGCATATAGGATTTTTACACCTAGTTAGAAAAATATTGTACTTAGTAGGGATGTAATTTTTGAAGAAGATTTAGCATTCAAAAGAGCCCTAAGTTCTAAAGAACCCTCTCCATTACCTAGTTCTAAAAGAAATACTAAATTTGAGTCTCAGGGAGAGAACATTGAAGAAATTGAAGATGAAATTAAAAATCTTAGTCTTGAAGAAACTCAAAATTCTAAAAAAAGACCACTTTGGGCCATTAAGACAATAGAGGAAGCACAAGACTTTGTTGCACCATCCAGAAAAATCAAAAAAAGCAAAAGACTTAAAAGATTTTCTAGTTACAAAACAAACATGAATGATTTGTCTAAATTAGAATTGACCAATGTTTTAGATGCTATTAAACATACAACTTGGAAGGGTTCTATGATAGAAGAATACCAATCCATTATGAAGAATGATGTTTGGGAAAGTTTTCTTAGACCTAAAGAAAAATATGTTGTCTCTTCCAAGTGGATATTTAAAATAAAGCATGCTGCTGATAGCAGCATTGAAAAATTTAAAGCCAGATTTGTAGCTAGGGGATTCTCTAAGATCAAAGGGATTGATTATGAAGAAACCTTTGCTCCTTTTACTAAATACACCTTTGTAAGAGCAGTCCTAACTATTGTAACATTGAATGGATGGAAAGTACATTAGATGGATGTAAAAACAACATTCTTGAATGGAAAGATTACAGAAGAGGTATATTTGGAGCAACTTAAAGGATTTGAAACTCATGATCCTAAATTTTTTGTTTGCAGGCTCAAGAAAGCTCTCTATGGGCTTAAACAGGCTCTAAGGGCTTGGTATGAAAGAATTGATAAGTATTTCATCAGCTTAGGATTCTCCAAAAATGAAGCCAATCTAAATCTATATTATAAAAGGGATAAAGATGATATGGTAATTTTCATACTATATATTAATGATTTACTAATAATAGGTGATGATCATCTAATAGATCAATGCAAGAAAGATAAAATTAGATAATTTGAGATGAAAGATTTGGGAATCCTTCAATACTTCCTAGGACTCGAAGTATGGCAGAATTCTAACAACATTATACTTAATCAAGTGAAGTATACATTAAATATCTTGAAGAGATTTGGAATGTGGAACTGCAAGTCTATGTCTTCTCTAGTGGAGTCTAATCTACATAAACTTAAAGAAGAAGCAACAAAATCATCTTCCATAGCTTCTACTCTTTACAGATAGATGATTGGGTCCCTTATGTACTTGGTAAATACAGGAGCTGATATTTACTATGCTGTTAACACCTTAAATTAGTTTATGTGTGAGCCAAAGGAGATTCACCTAATTGCAATCAAACACATTATGAGATACTTACAAGGCACTCTTAACCTTGGGACCAAATATGAGAAAGTTGACTTGGATTTACATGGATTTATAGATTCAGATTGGGATGGAAGTGTTAAGGATAGAAAAAGTACTTCAGGATGTTGTTTTAGTTTAGGAACAACAATGATATCTTAGATATGTAAAAAATAATCTTCTATAGCACAAAGTTCCATAGAAGCCAAATACATTGCAATAATGATAGCCTCTCACAAAGCAGTTTGGCTTAGAAAGTTACTTGTGGAATTATTCTGTCAAGCCATGAATCCTACGATTATTCAATATGATAATTAGAGTTCCATCAAGCTTTCGGTGAACCTAGTTTTCCATGACAAGTCCAAGCATATTGAAATTTCTTACCATTATGTTAGAGATATGGTATACAGGAGTACTGTGAAACTAGAATACATTTGTACTATAGATTAGATAGCATATATTCTTACAAAACCTCTCTCTCAAGTGAAGATTGATCACTTCAGGAAAATACTTGGTATGGTTGAATTATAAAATTTTGTATTCTTTAAATTATTAATAAAATAATTTTATTGTCAAGTTATTGACTATTATGGGCTTCACTATCTGTATTCATTATTTAAGAGGTGCCAATCTTTCAGATAATAAGTACTTGTATAAAAGACATTATGGGAGATGATGATTTCTTAGATAATGTGTTGAACAATATAGAACTATTGTTAGATCTAGATTAAGTTCAAGATCATTTGTGACATAAACATTTCTATGCCCATGAATCACAACTTGGATAAAGGAAGAATTTATTCTTCAGAATTCATCCTATGTTCTGGTAGATCTTAACTTAGGATCAAGTTGTGATATAGGATTGCTAGTACCTATTAGTCACAACCTAGTTAAATGAAAAATTTAATCATTCTTTGAATTTTATCCTCTATGTGTTGCATTACACGCAATACAAACATCACTAGTATAAGTGATAAGTCATATCACAAGATGGTTATATGATGTAGTATCATGTGTTCCATGATACCACTTGCTCAGAAGATTCAGATAGATATAGAGTATCAGTCTATGCTTATTCATCATAATTGATGATCCTAGATATGTTATCTCTCAGTATGATTATCAAGTTAAGAGGAAGTGTTAAACCTCTAACATTGATACTCATATCGGTCTAATTGTGTAGGCCACACATTACTCTCTCTTAGAGTACCATTTTAAAGGCATTTAAATACATTACTCTATCCTTGGCATTGATTTTTTGTTTTGCACTAACAATAACTATTTAGTTATGTTGGTTAACCATTAGTCATCTCCTTTGAGCTTCAATTTCAAGAAGGTAGTGTGGGTCGACCTTCTTGTCCCTTTAGGGGACATGCCCTTTGGTTATGGTATAAGAGGTGGGTGTGACTGAAGTTAAAGGACACACAAAAACATAGAAGTCTACTCCTTAATCAACACTACCCTAAGACAACTTGCATAAATTAAAAGCAATTCTCGAATTATAATTCTTCAATAATACATGACTCTATATTAAAGATTATCTACATCAAGCATAATAAAGGTATAATCTAAGTCAGATTCAAGCTTAGAATTCATAGAAATTTTATGAAAACAACCTCTAAAACTGTAGGAATAGCCTACAAATACTAAATATACCTTACACATTATTTTTTGAAAAACTCAACATGGCTATGATATAATATCTATAAATTCTTGATATTATATTACATTGAAATACTCGCAAATCAAAACTTCTAGACATTGTACATCTCTAAAAATTTGCACAACCAAAAAAAATACAAAATCCATTTATATTGAACTATAAGAACTCATTGTGTAATAATTGGGTAGCTTCAAAATGTTTTTTGATTAAGGAAAACAAGATTTAACAGGGCCTTGAAACCCATACAAAAAAAGGATAGTGATAAAAGATTGCTTAAAGTAGCAATAGTAACTAAAAGAAAACCAAAGAAACATCTCCCTACAAAAAGATAGGAACCATTGAAAAGCCAAGGAGGAAGGAAAAAAAGCCAGGCCACCCAAAAAAAGCCAGGGCGCTCAGGAAATCTCTCTTAACATTTCATCTGCATTAATTTTGAGCTTTCAAAGTCTGCTTGCCGCCTCCTTCATTTTTGAATGCTCTTTATCAAGATCCAGAGTATCCTTCTTCCTCATGCTGGATCTTGTGTGCTTCCTAGAGAAATCCTCCAAGGTCTTTTCCTTGGTGCTGTGGGAGGTCAAATCCTCATCCTTGCTAGTTCTCTGGTCCTCCATATTGCTATTAAGGATCTTGAGGTTTTCATTGGCTTCCTTAAGGATATTTTAGCTTTGTTCCACAATAATCCTCATGGAGTTTATAATTTCAACACTTTTTGTGACTTCCTGCACCTTGTCATCCTTGTTCTTTTCTTCTTTAGCGATTGTGTTCTTCAAGCTGTAGTTTTCTCTTTCAAGACTACACACCTTGTACTTTAGGTCTTGGAGTTCATGGAAGATCCATTTAGTAGTACGAAAACTATCAATCGCACTACTTGTGGCATTGTTAATGACATCCATATCTAAGTGCTCCTTAGTAGTATCACTAAAAATAATCAGGGTCAGATCGATTAATTGCTCCATTAGAATTTTGCCTTCATCATCCTCTTTAACTTGAGTTCTAATTAGTTCTCTATTTAACCCCATCTTGGCCGAGGTGGTTACGAATTTTTTCCATACCACCTTTCTATCTTTGCCAGTAATCGAGCACTTGTATTGGCTGGTGCCAAAATCCTCAAAGCCTTGGTTTTGATAATACCTCTTACTACCTTCCAACACATCCCCCTTGACCCCCTTTTTCTCCTTCTTAGATTCAGGATGTTTCCTTTTTTGACCCCTGACAGTATTCTTAGAATCCTCTCTATTTTTTGGCATTTTTATAGTGACGATTTTCTTTCCCTTTTTCCTCTCCAAGCCCTCCTCTTCTCTATTCTCCTTTTCGCCTTCATCACTCTCTTCCCCCATATCCATTCCTTTAGCCCTTTCATTATACTCCCTATCAGAGGAGGAATCAAGGTAGTGCTTAGGTTGAGGAGTGGTATCTATTTTATTTTCCTATTTGGTTTTGTGTTTCCTAGAGCCTCTCTATGGAGTATCATCCTTATCTGATTCAGTGTACATGTCATGGCTATCTTCAGTGTCCAATGACAGATAGTTATCTTCTGACTCTTCTGAGTCCTCTTTGTCCTTCTTCCCATCCTTTTTAGGTTTAATTTGTTTTCTAATTGTCCTAGCTTTGAAGAATTCATAAATTAACACTAAAAAGCCCTCATGGAGTGCAAGATTCCTATTGTGCTTCTCCTGATAATCATTTATATTCTCATTCATTGAAGAGTAAAGATAAAAGGGGATAAAATTTTTGGCCCCATACCTGAAGTGATTTACAATCATGAAGTGGTAAGTGCATAGCTGATCAAATCTGGTATCAAGGGTAATATACTTGATAACAACCCTTAAAATAAAACTCCATTGCCACTTTATGGAACTTGGGAGATAATGGGCACCTCTCTTCACAAGAGCTTTCTTCTCCTCTTGGTCCTTAGTAAATTCCACCACCACTTGGCTCGAGATTTTTTGGTCTCTATAAAATTTCTTCCCTATGATGGGAATACTAGTGACCATAGAAATAACATCCTCAATCACAGTAAATTTAACTCCATCAATTTTCACAATGCCCTCATTCTAGCTTTTCACCATAGCCTTGGTGACTGAGGGCTTTGAACCATGAAGCCTTTCTATAAAAGTCATGAGATCCTCTTTTTTTTAAAATTTCCCAGACCTTCAACCTCCTGTGCTATTTCTAGGCTTCATCCTCTAGTTCCCTCCTATGCCTTTCCCCAACCATCTTGCCCTTGTTGCTAACCTGAATCCCAGTATCAAAATCCCTCAAAGTAAAAGAGCTTCTTTTCTCATTTTCTTAAGCCTATTATATATTTTATTGTCTAGCAATCTGAAGTCTATCATTGAATTAAGAGGATAGAGATGATTGAAGTGAGAAGTATGAGTGATATCGTACTTCTATATCTCATTTCTGCACATTCCCCATAAAGCACTAACTATCATAATAAATTTATACATCAAATTTATGACCCTCCTCAAAGTCATATCATCTATCATAAAGATTTTTAATTATGCCCAATCTTCTTGGGATCCTTTCCCATTCAATCATATCTTTAATTTCTAATGAGAGATTATTGCCTTCTGTCCACTTGGTATCCCATTGTACTTGATGGCCCAATTAGCCAAGCTGTCAGCCACTTGGTTGGCCTCATGGTACTCATGTGCCACATAAATATCTTCAAAATATTTGAGGAGAAGAATGCATTCTTCTATAATGTTCTCTATTGTCCAGGTAGGTTTATTCTTCTCCTTAAGGAAATCTATAATATTTTTTGATTCACCTTCCAGCCATAGTTTTTTCACACCAAGCTAGTTTAATGATATAATGAGCCACTATAGCCTTCAAATAATGGTTGGTTTCAGTTCCAAGGGAGTAGCCATTGCAGAAATATCTTTGTTGAAGTTGTTTCTAATAACACCACCAGCTCTAGCCATTCTTGGGTTGCCTTTGGCTGCCCCATCAGAGTTATCTTTACACCATCCCTTAGACAACATCAACCATATACACCCTTCCCTCTTGCTTTTATTATTTTCATTGGTGCCAATAGAGGGAATATGACCTTTGATAGTAGAATAATTCTCCATCAAAGAATTAAAGCATTTGTGGAAAATAACCTCAGCCTAGGTTTCCTTGTCCCTAAAAATTCTATTATTACGCTCTTTCCAGACCCCCCAAAAAACATGGGGTAAGGTACAGTTCCACAAAACTCTATCATCACTCCCAAATCTACCATGGATCCACTACTCAAACACATCAAGGATGTTGGAAGGAAAACACCAAGATATGTTAAAAAAAGATAGGAAAAGAGACTATATAATGTTAATGAAAGGGCAGTGGATGAAAAGGTGATCAATGCTCTCACATTGATTTTTACAAAGAATTCATATGTTAGGAATCATATTTCCCATCTTTGTGAGGTTATCCATTGTTAGGATGTGATTTTGAAGCATAATCTAGAAGAAGATGTTGATTTTTCGAGTGAATCTTGAGAACCAGGCTTTGGCCCACACAGGGGGAGGACCAAAATTTTGAAGATTCTCATAGCTAGAGGCCACTGTGTAAATGCCATTAATAGTCTCTCCCTAGATAATGGTGTCTTTCTTGTGAGATAAGGGAATATGTCTAATTAGGTCCATGAGTACCTTGAGATCCAAGGATATCTCAACCAAGTCAATCCATTCATTCTAATTCCTGTAGTCTCTTACCCTACTCCCAAACCTATTAATGCAAACATTAGCCCATCTACTAAAAGGTTCAATTTCCCAGATAGGGCCAACACTAAGCCAATTATCATGCCAAAAGTTGATATCTTCTCCATTGCCAAGTTTCCATTTAACTTTGTCGAAGACAAAACTCTTATTCCTCAAAATGCCATTCCAAATAATAGAACCCCTAGGATCAATAACTCTGGTAATGACTTGTTTGAGACTTAGGTTTCCCAAATACTTGAGTTCCTTAATATCTCTCCATTCCCCTTTATAATTGAAGATTCTCTAGATTTTTTTTGCTTGGAGACCATCGTTAATCTATTCAAGCTTTCTAATCCTCGGGCACCCTTTATTCTTGGATCTACATATATTCTCCCAAGCCACTAGAAGGTATTTTTTGTTCTCATTGGTTCTAGACCACATGAATTGCCTCTGAATGGCCTCTAAATGCTCAATAACCTTGGGATGGATAATAAAGAGACTGAGTATAAGTAGAAAGGTTTTGGAGGGTAGACTTGATCAATAATACTTTACCAGCCTAGCTAAGAGTAACACCTTTCCAATCTGCCAATTTTCTATTAAACTTGCCAATGAGATTGTCCCAAAACCAGTTAGGTGGTTTGGTATCCAAAGGAAGGCCTAAGTAAATAGAGGGAAGAGTCCTAAGATTACAACCTAGGATGCTAGCAATTTTCCTCTGTCTATTAGGTGGATTATTGAAGAAAAAAATCAAGCTCTTATCCCAGTTAATAAGCTGACCAGAGGCCTTGGAATAGGTGTTGAGTATCCCTTTGACATTATGAGCTTCTCTAACTAAGGCCTCACCTCCCAAAATTGTATAATCCACAAATCATTGATGAGTAAAGACCAGAGGACCTAAAGAAGGTTTTAGTCCCACCAAGTCCCCCTACTTCTTTTGGAATTAATAAGTCTGCCCAGACCTTTAGTAAGGATGATGAAAAGAATAGGAGGTAAAGGATCCCCTTGACGAAGACCTCTAGAAGATTTTGAAAAAATTTGAAGGGGTTCCATTAATAATAACTACAAAGGTAAGGGAGGAGATCAATTGAGAAATTAACTTTCTCACTCTAGAATTGAAACCAAAAGCTTTAAGCACCCTATCCAAAAACCCCAATCCAACCTATCATAAGCTTTAGAAAGATCAAGTTTAAGTAGGAAGCCTCCTATTTACCAGCTTCCAGAGAATGAATAACTTCATGGACCTCCATGATAGAGTTGAGAATTTTTCTACCAGGCACAAATCCAAATTGTTATAGAGCAATAATTCCAAGAACTAATTTGATAACTCTATTGGTTAAGACTTTAGCAAAAATATTGTAGAGGGAATTGCAAAGGCTAATAAGCCTAAAAGATCTAAAAGAAACAACCCTTGTGACTTTCAGAATCAAGACCAAAAAAGTGGCATTAATTTCTTTAAGCAAATTCCTAGCACCAAAGAATTCTTGAATAGCTTTGACTAGGTCATGGTGGATAATATCCCAGTACATCTGGAAGAAAAAGGTGGGAAATCCATCAAGATCAGGGACCTTTTCAATAGGAAAAGCAACAACTACCTCTTTAATTTCCTCTATTTTGGTATGGCCAGTAAGGCCCTAATCTGAGCCTCATTGATAACCAAAGGGATAGTATTGATGATAATATTGTGATCCTCTTTAGCCAAATTGAGATCTTTAGTAAGAATGGAGGAAAAATATCTAATGGCCTCCTTAGCTATTTCATTATCTTCCCTTATCAAATTGCCTCCCTTTTTAATCTGATTGATTCTATTGGTCGTTCTATGTTTCATAGTGGAAAGGTGAAAGAACCTTGAGTTTTTGTCCCCTTCTTTGAGCCATATCGACCGTGACCTCTGTCTCCAAAATATTTCCTCCTCTCCAACAATATTGTGAAGATTAGCAAGGATATCCTTCTCTATATTCATCTTAATTTCATCATACCCCCATGTCTGGATCTCTTCTTGTACCTCCGCAAGTTCCTTCATTTTGGAAAATATTTCCAAAGTCACTTTTGTTCTATATTCTAATTTTGAATTTAATGAATCTTAGTTTTTTGGCCACCTTGTACATAGTTGTTCAATCAACCTCTATCCCCCACCACCCATTTATTTTATCATATAGGCCAAGGTGTGTCGACCACATCTTTTTAAATCTAAAAGGGAAAGCTTTCTTTCTATTAATTCTCTCAATAGAGAGAGAGAGATTGGGGAGTGATTCAAACCAAGCTGAACTAGCAAGGAAAGCTTGCAATGAAACTAAAACATCCAATCCAAAGTTAAGAGATCTCTGTCTAGTCTCACCTGAATACAATCCGAGACTATTCTCCTGTTGGACCATGTGAACTTGCAGCCACTAAGATCCACATCCACAAGAGCTAAGTCCCTTATTAGATCAACTAAATGTTGCCTACTATCCACATCAGGTGAAAGACCTCCTTGCTTCTCAGAAGCCAAAAGGGTGGTGTTAAAATCTCCCATAATAATACCCAAAGACCCTCCAAATTGAGAAACTAAGTTCAAAATTTTATGCCAAAAGTTTCTTCTACAATTCTTAGTATTAGGGGCATATAGATTAAGAAGAAACCATCTCTCCAAAGTCTTTGGATCAAAAAAATTCATGAGTAAGATATTATCTTCATCAAAAATGATATTAGCATCTAAGGAATCTTTCCATATAGTAAGAAGACCACCAAACGCCCCATCCAAGTTAGTGGCTGAGTTTCTCCAACCTTTACCAAAGGATATCTTATCAACTTTTTTCTTCTTCATTTTAGTTTCCTAAATTAGAAAAAGATCCGGTCTATGATCCCTAATCATATTCCTAACAATTTCCTGTTTGTGGATTCCATTGAGTCCACAAATGTTCCAAGACATTATCTTCATATTTTGAAATTCTGGCAAGCTTCCTAGATGGTCTTTTGAGACCCATCCAAAATATTCCTCCTTGCTTCTTCCTTTCTGATTTGTTTCAAGCTCTTCTTGCTTGGGTTACTTGAAGATCCTCCAGTATCCACTTTGACCCTGCTCCTTGTTGCTTCTAGTGAGATTGATGACAATTCTCTACTATTTTTCTTTTTTATGGGTAACTTGGGTCCAAGGATTCTCCTTGGAGTCTTTGCAACTATCACAGAGTGATTCCAAATGAGATAAGTGCTTAGGTGAAGTAGCTGAGACCTTGTTTAGGAATCTACTTACCATCGATGGAGAGAACCCATTACCTTGAGATGATTTATTCTCCCCTTCCACAAGAGTCCCATCCAAAGAGTTTGTGGTTTCCACAACAATTTGATTCTTAGTGATACTAGCTACCTCCATTCCTACTTTGTCCTCCTCTAAAGATATATTTCTAGGAAGAACTTGTTGGTGTTTTGAAACGTTATAGGTTTCAAATTACCCCGATGAGAACAAGATACATCTAGGGGCAGCTAACTCCCATCTTGAGCATATCTTTTTAGACACTAGGCCAACTATAAGGCTAGACCCTTCTTCACTTCAGGCTCTGCAAGACCTAGGCAGATTAACCTTGAGGTTCTAATATATGGTACCAGTGCAGTTAAACATATAATTTGAACCTAATAATAATAGATGAAACCCTTTTGTCTTTTGATACATATGCAATAACATAGGAACAAAATAGCTACAAATCATAACCTATGAACTCATAAGCTAAGGGAGGGTTAATTCCTTTCATCCCACTGCAAAATATGAAGAACTAAATTGATTTTGGTTAAAAAGATTTGAGCAAATGACCTTCATATCAGCTTGCATCTAATTTAGTGATCAGTGCCTTATCTATTGCAACATAGAGTCATTAACAACAGGAAGACCTAACTTGATTCGCTTACAATTAATTTTGTCAACTAAGATCCCCAAATTCCATTCTTATGAAATATCCCCTCCATATACCTAGAAACCCTATCAGAACATTGAAGCATTTACTTAACTCCTTGAATCAAAAGCAACAATAGATCTGATACACAACTCATCCAAGTTGTCTTAAATAGAATGAACCTTATTCATTCAGTTACAAAGTCAATAGCATATGAAGAATTAGGAGAAAAAATAAGAGAACACAAATAATTCATTGCAAATCTCCTTTTATATTCATCCTTGGAAAGACTGAATACATAAACTGGTAACACTAAATGAAACTCAAGATACTTCACATGATCTAGAATCTATTTCCATTATCTTAAAGAAATAATACATGAAAATGAAATGAAATCTACACAAGAGTGGATGTGTGGCCTTCACTGCTAGAGCACAACTCAATAGACAGGAAGCAAAACCAACAAAAACCTTGGTTTCATAGTGAAAATTGGAACCCTGCTGGTATCACAGAGAAAACTGCCAACCCCTACAATGGATGAAAGAAAGAAAGATACAAACAAGGAGTGAATTCCCAGATTTGATATGAAGATGACATGTGTCCACTTGAAATTCCATCCTTTGCTATTGCAAATCATCTCTCTTCTTTCTACCCATTTGATTTGATATGTTTTTCATCAGTATCTTGTAACAAACTTGAAATACCTCTTGTTCAATGATGAAAATCATTCTATTTGCCAAAAATTTGAAAGCATCATGAAATGCTGGTAAAAATATGAGTTTAAATTGATTGAAGGTAACCAAATTCAACCCTAACTGCATTTGTACCATGTTTTACCAAGCTTGTAAATATGTTTTTAATTTTCATCAATTTCACTGAGAAGGCCCAAATTTTACATTTCTATCTATAACTTGAACTAGTGAATTCCTATGTGAAAACAAACTCCATAATTGAAAAGTTCATCTTCTCCTAGTTTAGGCGATATATAATATGCCTATATTTGCCTACAAGAGACCCCTAGAATCTTAGTTTGAAAAATGTACTCCTCTGCTATAGTTTTGGTCTGCAACTTCATTTTTTCAAAAATTTAAAATATACTATAGCTTAAACTTTAGAAAATAACCCTTTTTTGATTTAAAAGTTTCTGAATGTCAGCATTTTGAAAAAACATAAAAAATGACATTTTCAAACATTTTAATTTTCCCTTCCAGCTTCCATTTTGGGTCAAACTTGGTTTGATCAGGCTGCCACGTGGTAGCACCTGATTGGCCTACCCATTGTCCAGTCAGCTGCCATGTCATCATAGGTTGGGGTCCACTGCCACATGGTGACTTAGCACTTTCTCACATTCCTTATCCTCTAAGCACTTTTGCGAAGTGAGGAAGTGCCAACCGCTTGATCTTCCATGTAGCATCATCTTGCTCATTTGGTTTAAAATTTTTCTTGACACTTGGTGCATTTTTACTTGTCCGAGCTCCATGCTGACATCATCATGATAGGTCAAAATATTTGTGTTAGTCCACAATTGATCACAGGTCCCATACGGGCGCTTGCTGCTTCCAAAAGTACCAGTGTCTTTAAGACACTATGGCACTTGTGTGTTTACATACTTAAACAAATAAGGAACCCATTCCACAACCAATGTGGGATCTTACATGGCGATTGTTTTTATTTTTTATTTTTAAAACTGCGGCCTTCTTTTTTCTTCCTCCCATGTTTTTTTTAAAACATGAGGCTACTCCTCTTGGCTGTTTATGTCATTTTCATTTTCGTGAATGTTGGCATCTGTCTCTTTTTATTTATTAGAATCAATTCTTCCATTTTTGTGACAGTTGGAGTCATCACTGGCAAAAGGGAAGGAGCCATTCGAATAGAGTACCGTGGCTTCAATTCCTCATGCTGCCTCCTCTAAATTGCATCTTCAAAGGAATCTTTTCAAATTCCATTTTGATAGTTGCCTCCTCTACCTTCAATATTGTATGCATGTTCAACTGCTTCTCAACTACTCATGGTGCTTTGTTCCTCTTTGACTGTGTGGGTCTTCCTCTGATTTTACGTGAGCTCTCTTGTTCATGCCACGACCTCTACCTTTTGACTACATTTTATTTTCTCTTTCAATGTGGGCTTCCACCTTACCATGTGGGCACTCTACCATGGGTCCTCCCCTTCAACATTGCAACTCCTCTTTAACTGAGGTGCCTCCTTGGTATACACTCATCATTGAACTTAAACCATTGGTTTGAGAGTGTAGGTCTAATATATACATAGTAATGACCACTGTGCACCCTTGCACTATGTGCTAAAACACTATGAAATACGTACAAATTGCACACACATCTATTTGCATTTGGAGATAGGTACTTCCCATTTTCTCTATCAAGATCAAGTTGTAGAGGGAACTCATAATGATCATTTATCTTGACCATTGTATCCCACATGAAATCATATTCAAAGTGCTTTAACTAAAGCTATAGCACAGGAGGAAAGTCAATGAATAGAACACCCTTCTTTGCATCCTGTAAACCATGTTGAAGTTTCTCATCCCAAGATTCAAGCTCAACATGCCTCCAAATTCTATTACCTTGATCAGAGGTTGCAAAAATACTTGACCCAACTAATGACTGTTGCCATAGTGTTGGAATATACTACTTCAATGTCTCAAGTAGCACACTAATACCTACATGCACTCGGATGTTAGAGTCAAGAATGAAACCCTAGCCAACTTGCCATCTTCCATTTCAAACACTCTACCATTATACCACCAACCATCTATATAGAAAAATTGACATTTAGAGCCAACTATAAATAGGGACATATCTATAGGCTTTGCTTCACCCACTAGTTTTGATGGCACAACTTTGGCATCTTTAGACTCCAATGTGGAGCTAGCTATTTCCATATCTCTCATATTGTCAAATTCTTGAAGGAGGCATGCATGCTTAAAGTGGAGAAGTCCTTCCTCTGCGGTCTTGAGAGCAACAAAAAGCTCCTCTCACACTTTCAAATGAGATGGTAATGTATGCGTTGCCACAAATGCCTTCATTACTTGGTTAGAATAGGGTTACCATCATGCCTCAATCATATCATCACCACCTATATTGCCTTTTCATTATGATACTTTAGTAAACCAAATTCATTCCAATCGCAATTAATCATATCGAAAACCTCATCATTCCTTACAAATTTGATGGCATTAGTTGGGCCCCAAAGTGGGTCTGGCCATAAATTTTTTGTTTCCAAACAACTGAAAAGCCAAACTAATCAATAAATCATCTACTACTGATCCAAATCAAAATCCATCACTGAACTGCCAATTAAAACTCATTTTATCACTTTCTTGCAACTTGTCAACTTTGTGCCAAGAGGTCCTTTGATTGGCCTTAAAAATTAATAAAAACACCTAACCAAGCTCTGAAATCTTACACACTGATTCTCTATTTTGCACACTCTTACCCTATCAAATCTTGTCTCATGAAAAATTCTTAGTCAAAAGATATTGACTGTTGAAGTTGCCCCTTTAAAATTGCCTGCAAGAAAGCAAGTCAGAAAACCATAAAACACGTTCAAAATTAGCTTTGGAAACTAGACAAACTAATACTTGGGAGAACAAAAACTGGGGCATTGGTTCATTTTCATGAGGAAAACATAAATTTTGGATTAGGGCTCATGATGAATAACTAGGTGCATTTGGCGAGTAGTCATAGTGGGCTACTCCGAATTTGCAGACTAGAAACATTGATAGAAAAACATTTTTTGCAAATGGAATTGACTTGGAAAAGTATACAGATGGATTCATCATGATTTGAAAATTGACAAACTTAAAGTATTTTTGGAGTACAATAGAGTGGTATAATACATTTGATCTCACCTATCACAGATTTGGAGATATGACATCACGAACAGGGGTTCTGACAAATCTGCTTTACTTACACTAGTAAAAAGTTAGAAATTGCGTTTGAAAACTGATCATACAGATTCTTCATAAGCTAAAACTTGAAACATAGAAATTCTTTGACCTCTAAAATGCAAAACAATAGGAATTTTCTCATCTTGATCAACTGGGTCAAAATTATTATAGGTCAAATAGGGCTTCCCAAAACTCTAAACAATTTACATCAGCATGACATCAATAACCAACCAACTTTGAGGGATTCAAAACCTAGACAAACAGATTTAAAATGACTCAAAATTTGAAACATTGGATCTTTTGTATGGACACTAAACACTTCCAAAGTGGTGATTCATGAGACATTACTGGGTGCAAGATATTCAATTGCAAACATAGCCTCCTGTTATTGTTTGACACATGCAAAAATACAGATTTGGAAATTACTCAAAACGAGACTTCACAAAATAGCTCAAAATGGTAGTTTAACTTCATGGAACAAGTATACATACTGAATGCAAGGTGTTAGAAATATTAAACACCTCTTGGGGCTCAAAAGGACAGCTGGGTACATATGCATCAAAAAGTGCTCATTGGGCTTGATTTCTCAATGGTACTCAAAATCGGGGTTTCAATTTTGAGTCCGAATAGTGGCTTTGTGTGCGGATGCATGTCCCTTGCAGGCATGGAAAGGATTTATATCTCTAGAAGAAGCATACCATTCTCAAAAACTTCTCTCGAATAGCTTTATTGAAAACAAGAAACAACTACTCCTACTATGTACGAACGATGACCCCGAGCCACTGAACTTCAACAAAAACTTCTACCTCTGTCATAGATTTTATTCTCATCTAAAATTTCATGAGGTAAGCTTGAAATATCATTTCTATTAGTTTCACAAATTAGATTAACATTCTAGATCAACTCACTTGGCCAAACCGAATCTACAATTTCACTTTCATAATGCATATAAAAACTAGATTCACTCTCTACAACTTGCTCATTATAAAAGTTTTGATCAACATTCTCAAATATATCAGACTCAAACTGAAAATCCTCTTCATTTAATGAATCATGTATGCTATTAGTCTTGAATATGAAGGCATCATATTCAACATGGGGAAAGAGATCGCACATACATTGAAATTGTATATCCTTGTGTATAGCTTGAGAGTATTCACATGAGCAATCAGATTTATACTCACACATGTCATCAATGTCATAATCTGAAACTAATCTAGGATCTTCAAATGGTTCTTTAAAATCAACAAACAAATCAGCCATCATAATAAAATATCCATCATACAACTCATTACAAGGTGCATGCTGATTTTCAACAACTTTGTCAAACATCTTGTTATCCATATTATGAGATGCAACATCATCATCATAATCACTGTGAAACTCAGAAGAAGAACAATTTGACCTCTTATAGTAGTAGGATAATGTATCATCATTAAACTCATCCTCAATCAAATCTGAACATTCTATGTCTCCTTCAAACAACGGGTTGATAACTCCATGTAATGATCCTTTTTGAACATCTTGACAAGAGACGGGCTGATCATTATTAGGATATTCATCATATAAAGCATTAGTATACACTTTGAACTCACTACCCATTTCATCTTCATGGAGACTTTCAACATGTGAAGAAAAATCAGAATCATCACCCGAAGACACACCATTAACTCCATCAATGAAGCATACAAAATATGAGTCAATATTACTTGCATTGTCTTCGTGAAGGTGATTCAAATGTCTTGCAAACCAATCATCTTTCATTTTACCAATAGGTTCTGATGCATTAACCTCAAAATCATTTGCATATTGTTGATTATCATTGCATGCATCCTCAAGAAATTCATCTACACAATTAGGTAATCCGTCCTTATAGATAATCTCTTTGTCTTCATATTGTGTAGACAACTCTTCTTCACCACTTTTAGATTTAGAAACATAGCTCATACCTTTATTGACATAAGAGTACTCACTTCCCTTATTGCTTTCTTCTTCCTAATTTGCATTAGATTCATGTGAAGATGCACATGTACTATTACTGTCCTCTTCTTGACTCAAGAAATAGCTCTCATCATTGTCTTCACACGAGTCTTCTTCATAATACATCAGATCATCAACTTTATCTTCATCACTTGAATACTCACTTTTAGCATTCAACCCACCGAATTGTGACTGAAACAAATGTGAATTACATTCATTTTGGTATGTTGCCTCATCTTGAAACATCAAATTAACAACATCAAATTCATCACATGAGAGAGAACTTTTTAGCCACTGTGCTTGCACAAGACCGAGATAAAGATGTAGCGACCTCACATTTTGAAGCATTAGTTACACCATCATACATATAATTAGCATGAGAAGAACTTACTATGTAACTAAACCTTGATTCATAAAATCAACACAGTGCTCAACCCTATCAAAGTCTGAAATGTTTCTTACTGATGTAGCATCAAGAACATGTGTAACTTCATTTGTAACCAAACTAACCTTCCTTATACACATAGTCCAATCTAAATTTTCCACTTGATTAAAACTTACAACAGGGGTATTGATAAGCTAATTTGAAATTGAAGCATCGACACCACATTGTTCCTTTCTTTCAAACACATTATATTGGCACACATTTCTAGCAAAATGACTTCTAGTCAATCCATATTTTAGATTGTTTTCAATCTCTATAGTAGTCATAAAAGCTTGATATAATATCCTAGGTTATTTATCCCTCAATAAATAATTCATTTTCTTGTCAAATGCATCAAAATAGACAACTAAACACATTTAATCATCTGGTCTATAATTCTCAGGGATACCATTCAAAACTTTTGCAAATTTGATATTAAATTTAGGAACTAACTCCCCATCCCTGATTTGAATCTTTAAGAACTTATCAAAATAATCGAAGATGCTTACTCTCTCCCTGAACTGCTCCATGAAGGCTGAAAGCAATTCATCCCAAGATGAAATTGAACATGTTAGCAGAAAGGAAAACAATCCCTAGCATCACCTTCAAAAGTTTGAACAAATAATTTCATATGAACGTCTTCATGAGCAATTTCAAAATCACCAATCAAATCACTAAACATTTGAACATGATGACTAGCTAAATTTTCATGGTCCCCACTAAACTTAGGTAAATACTTTCTGAGATCATAGGGCATAGTATTCGGGAAACCATGAATGCCATTAAAATTTAATGGCTTATATCTCTTGGTAGAAACAGATCTATAATTCTTATCCATGGACTGCATATTAGGTGAAGGGAAATTTCACATTTCTAACAAGTTTAAAACTCATTCACCATAATTATTTTCAAAATTCATTACTTGCAGTAGATCTGAAATTCTTTCTACCGATTTCAACTCTGAATATACTTCAAAATACAAAACACTTGCTAAATCTGTTCTTCATAAAGTATGCTAAGATAAATCAAACCAATCTCCTACTTGGTGCTAAAATTACCACTTGACAGGGAAAATTTTGTAAAGCTTACTTTCATGGAAATGAAATCACATGAAAGTGTAAAATACCTTTAGTGTTGCTGCATGAAACCATTGATTTACTGCCTGGCATAGGTGCTAATTTCAATTCTTCACACCACTAATCAAATCCATATAGAGTTGCCATCTCCTTGAGGAGAACCAAATGAAATCACTATTGTGATTTCATTTTAAAATTTAAATTTCTTATGATATTAGATCAATCAACACTTTAAAACTCATCAGTCAAGGAACTCATAGACTCTCTCTTCTTGTCTAAAACTTAACATAACTTTTAGATCTACATTACCAAGTTGAAAACTCTTTGAAAATATTTATAAATAACCAATCCACATTGGTACAAAGATCTTTTAGAGAGTTTCTAGTCATAATTGTGAGAAAGATTTCAAAACATAATTCATAGCATGAAGAATCTGACCTAGATTTTCAACTTGTAGAACTTTGCAAATCATTAAACACTTAGAAGAAAGAAGCCACCTTTACACAATTTTGACTTTGAAATTATAGTATTACTTTGAAAACAACAATTGGCTGAATTGACTGAAGATGAACACTCTTTAGCAATACAATTTACATTCAAACCTCAAAGTTATTGCTGCAAATGGATAAAACTTAACTAGAAAACATGAATCTTTAGCAAAGAAATGGAAAACACTTCATGACATTGCTGTTGTAGTAAATTCTTCTTACTGTATTGAATCTTTTCAAATTCTCAAGGTTTGTCAATCATATAGATTCTGAAAATGCCATTTATACCATAGATTCTGGTACTTCTAATAATGAATTTCTTCATAGACTCCCCAATAGAGTTGCCATTTTGTTGGTGTTTTGAAACGTTGCAGGTTCCAAATTACCTTGATGAGAACAAGATACATCTAGGGGCAGCTAACTCCCATCTTTAACGTATCATTTTAGACACTAGGCCAACTATAAGGCTAGACCCTTCTTCACTTCAGGCTCTGCAAGACCTAGGTGGGTTAACCTTGAGGTTCTAATATATGGTACCAGTGCAATTAAACATATAATTTGAACCTAATAACAGTAGATGAAACCCTTTTGTCTTCTGATACTTATGCAATAACATAGGAACAAAATACCTACAAATCATAACCTATGAACTCATAAGCTAAGTGAAGGTTAATTCCTTTTAGCCTACTACAAAATATGAAGAACTAAATTGATTTTCATTAAAAAGATTTGTGCAAATGACCTTCATATCAGTTTACATCTCATTTAGTGATTAGTGCCTTATCCATTGCAACATAGAGTGATTACCAGCAGGAAGACCTAACTTAATTGCCTTAAAATTAAGTTTATCAATTGAAATCCCCAAATTCCATTCTTATGAAATATCCCCTCCATACACATAGAAACCTTATCAGAACATTGAAGCATTTACTTAACTCCTTGAATCAAAAGCAATAACAGATCTGATACACAACTCATCTAAGCTATCTTAAATCAAATGAACCTTATTCATTCAATTACAAAGTCAATAGCATATGAAAAATTAAGAGATAGAATAAGAGAACACAAATAATTTATTGCAAATCCCCTTTTATATTTATCCTTGGAAAGATTGAATACATAAACTGGTAACACTAAATGAAACTCAAGATACTTCACATGATCTAGCATCAATTTCCATAATCTCAGAGAAACAATACATGAAAATGAAATGAAATCTACACAAGAGTGGATGTGTGGCCTTAATTGCTAGAGCACAACTCAATAGACATGAAGCAAAACCAACAACAA
The DNA here is from genome assembly GCA_028749045.1 of Cupressus sempervirens. Classification (NCBI taxonomy): domain Eukaryota; kingdom Viridiplantae; phylum Streptophyta; class Pinopsida; order Cupressales; family Cupressaceae; genus Cupressus; species Cupressus sempervirens. Next base: position 525,574,780 of record CM053783.1, on the reverse strand, counting down.
CCTTGGTTTCGCAGTGAAAATTGGAACCTCGCTGGTATCACAGAGAGAACTGCCAACCCCTGCAATGTATGAAAGAAAGAAAGATATAGACAAGGAGTGAATTCCCAAATCTAATATGAAGATGACATATGTCCACTTGAAATTCCATCCTTTGCTATTGCAAATCATCTCTCTTCTTTCTACCCATTTGATTTGATATGATTTTCATCAGTATCCTATAACAAACTTGAAATACCTCTTGTTCAATGATGAAAACCATTTTGTTTGCCAAAAATATAAAAGCCTCATGAAATGCTGGTAAAAAGTTGAGTTTAAATTGATTGAAGGTAAGAAAATTCGACCCTAATTGCATTTTTACCATGTTTTACTAAGCCTGTAACTATGTTTTTAGTTTTCATCAATTTCACTAAGAAGGCCCAAATTTTACATTTTTGTCTATAACTCAAACTAGTGAATCCCTATGCGAAAACAAACTCCACAAACAAAAAGTTCGTCTTCTCCTGATTTTGACAATATATAATATACCTATATTTGCCTACAAGAAACCCCTAGAATCTCAGTTTGAAAAATGTACTCCTCTGTAATGGTTCTGATCCGCAACTTCATTTTTTCAAAAATTTAAAATATACTAAAGCGTAAACTTTAGAAAATAACCTATTTTTGATTTAAAAGCTTTTGAATGTGAGCATTTTGAAAAAACATTAAAAATGACATTTTCAAACATTTTAATTTTCGCTTCTAGTTTCCATTTTAGGTCAAACTTGGTTTGACTAGGTTGCCACGTGGCAACACTTGATTGGCCTACCCATTGTCCAGTCAGCTGGCACATCACCATAGGCCAGGGCACACTGCCACATGGTGATTTGGCACTTTCCCACATTCCTTATCCTCTAAGCACTTTTGTGAAGCAGGGAAGTGCTAGCCACTCAATCTTCCACATGACATCATCCTATGCATTTAGTTTGAAATTTTTCTTGACACTTGGTGCAATTTTACATGTCTGGGCTCCATGTTGACATCATCATGTTAGGTCAAAATTTTGGCCTTAGTCCACGACTGATCACGAGTCCCATGTGGGCACTTGCTGCTTCCAAAAGGAGTGGTGTCTTAAAGACACTAAGGCACTTGTGTGTTTGCATACTTAAAAAAATAAGGAGCTCATTCCAAAACCAATGTGGGATGTTACATGACGATTATTATTATTTTTTTAAAAAAAATTGCAGCCTTCTTTGTTCTTCCTCCCACATTTTTAAAAAATATGAGGTTGCTCCTCTTGGTGGTTTATGTCATTTTCCTTTTTGTGAATGTTGGTATCCGTCTCTCTCTTTTTTATCAAAATTGATTCTTCCATTTTTGCGACAGTTGAAGTCATCGTTAGCAAAAGGGCACGAGCCATTCAAATAAAGTACTATAGCTTCAATTCCTTATGCTGCCTCCTTCAAATTGCATCTTCAAAGGCATCTTTTCAAATACCATTTTGAAAGCTGTCTCCTCTACTTTCAATATTGTATGCATGTTGAACTACTTCTCAACTACTCGTGGTGCTCTGTTCCTCTTTGATTGCATGGGTCTTCCTTTGATTTTACGTGAGCTCCTGTTCATGCCACAACCTCTACCTTTTGACTGTGTTTTATCTACTCTTTCAATGTGGGTTTCCACCTTGCCATGTGGGCACTCTGCCATGGGTCCTCCCCTTCAAAACTACAACTCCTCTTTAACTAAGGTGCCTCCCTGGTATACACTCATCATCAAACTTAAACCACTGGTATGAGAGTTTAGGTTTGATATATACATAGTAATGACCACCATGCACCCTTCCACTATGCACTAAAATACTGTGAAGTGTGTACAAATTGTGCACGCTTCTATTTGCATATGGAGATAGGTACTTCCCATTTTCTCTATCAAGATCAAGTTGTAGAGGGAAATCATAAAGATCATTTATCTTGACCATTGTATCTTGCATAAAATCATATTCAAAGTGCTTTAACTGAAGCTATAGCATAGGAGGAAAGTCAATGAACAAAACACCCTTCTTTGCATCTTGTAAACAATGTTGAAGTTTTTCATCCCAAGATTCAAGCTCATCATACCTCCAAATTCCATTACCTTGATCAGAGGTTGCAAGAATACTTGACCCAACTAATGACTATTGCCATAGTGTTGGAATATATTACTTGAATGCCTCGACTAGTACGCTAATAGTTGCATGCACTTAGATGTTAGAGTCAAGAATGAAACCCTAGCCAACTTGTCATCTTCCATTTCAAACACTCTACCATTATACCACTAACCATCTATATAGAAAAATTGACATTTAGAGCCAACTGTAAATAGGGACATATCTATAGGCTCTGCTTCATCCACTAGTTTTGATGGCACAACTCTGGCATCTTTAGAATCCAATGTGGAGCTAGCTATTTCCATATCTCTCATATTTTCAACTTCTAAAAGGAGGCATGGACGCTTCAAGTGGAGAATTCCTTCCTTTGCGATCTTGAGAGCAACAACAAGCCTCCTCTCACACTTTCAAATGAGATGGTAATGTATGTGCTGCAACAAATGCCTTCATTATTTGGTCAGAACAGGGTTACCATCATGCCTCAATCATATCATCACCACCTATATTGCCTTTGCATTATGATACTTTAGTAAACCAAATTCATTCCAATCGCAATTAATCATAGTGAAAACCTCATCATGCCTTACAAATTTGATGGCATTAGTTGGGCCCCAAAGTGGGTTAGGCTATAAATTTTTGTTTTCGAATAACTAAAAAGCCAAACTAATCAATAAATCATCTAATACTGATCCAAATCAAAATCCATCACTGAACTGCCAATTAAAACTCATTTTATCACTTTCTTGCAACTTGTCAACTTTGTGCCAAGAGGTCCTTTGACCAGCCTTAAAAATTGATAAAAATACCTGACCAAGCTCTGAATTCTTACACACTAATTCTCTATTCTGAACACTCTTACCTTGTCAAATCTTGTCTCATGAAAAATTCCCAATCAAAAGATATTGACTGTTGAAGTTTTCCCTTTAAAATTGCCTGCAAGAAAACAAGTCAGAAAACCATAAAACACGTTCAAAATTGGCTTTGAAAACTAGACAAACTGACACTTGGGAGAACAAAAACTAGGGCATTGGTTCATTGTCATGAACACAACATAAATTTTGGGTTAGGGCTCATGATGAATAACTTGGAGCATTTGGCGAGTAGTCAAAGTGGGATACTCTGAATTTGTACACTGGAAACATTGACATAAAAGCATCTTTTGCAAATGGAATTGACTTGGAAAAGTGTACAGATGGATTCATCATGATTTGAAAATTGACACACTTAAATTATTTTTGGAGTACAATAGAGTGGTATAATCCATTTGATCTCACCTATCACAGATTTGGAGATATGACATCACGAACAGGGGTTCTGACAAATCTGCTTTACTTACACTAGTAAAAGGTTAGAAATTGCGTTTGAAAACTGATCAAACAGATTCCTCATAAGCTCAATCTTGAAACATAGAAAATATTTGACCTCTAAAATGCAACACAAAAGGAATGTTCTCATTTTGATCAACTGGGTCAAAATTATTATAGGTCAAACAGGGCTTCCTAGAACTCTAAACAATTTACATTAGCATGACATCAATAACCTACCAACTTTGAGGGATTCAAAATCTAGACAAATAGATTTGAAATGAATCAAAATTTGAAACATTGGCTCTTTTGTATGGACACCAAACACTTCCAAAGTAGTGAGTCATGAAACATTACTGGATGCAGGATATTCAATTGCAAACATAGCCTCCTGTTGCTTTTTGACACAGGCAAAAAAATAGATTTGGAAATTACTCAAAATGAGACTTCACAAAATAGCTCAGAATGGCAGTTTAACTTCATGGAAAAAGTAGACATACTGAATGCAAGGTGTTAGAAACATTAAACACCTCTTGGGGCTCAAAAGGACGACTAGGTACATATGCATCAAAAAGTGCTCATTGGGCTTGATTTCTCATTGGTACTCAAAATTGGGGTTTCAATTTTGAGTCCCAACAGTGGCTCTATGTGGGGATGCATGTCTCTTGTAGGCATGGAAAGGATTTAGATCTCTAGAAGAAGCATACCATTCCCAAAAACTTCTCTCAAACAACTTTATTGGAAATAAGAAACAACTACTCCTATCTATAGGCTGTGCTTCATCCATTGGTTTTGATGGCACGACTCTGGCATCTTTAGACTCCAATGTGGAGCCAGCTATTTCCATATCTCTCATATTATCAACTTCTCTAAGGAGGCATGCACACTTCAAGTGGAGAAGTCCTTCCTCTGCAGCCTTGAGAGCAACAACAAGCTCCTCTCACACTTTCAAATGAGATGGTAATATATGTGCTACAACAAATGCCTTCATTACGTGGTCAGAATAGGTTTATCCTCATGACTCAATCATATCATCACCACCTATATCACCTTTGCATTATGATACTTTAATAAACCAAATTCATTCCAATCGCAATTAATCATATCGAAAACCTCATCATGCCTTACAAATCTGATGGCATTAGTTGGGTCCCAAAGTGGGTCCAGCTAAAAAAATTTCATTTTTGAACAACTGAAATGCCAAACTAATCAATAAATAATCTAATATTGATCCAAATCAAAATCAATCATTAAACTACCAATTAAAACTCATTTTATCACTTTCTTGCAACTTGTCGACTTTTTGTCAAGAGGTCCTTTGATTGGCCTTAAAAATTGATAAAAATGCCTAACCAAGCTCTAAAATCTGAGACACTGATTCTCTATTCTGCATGCTCTTACCTTGTTGAATCTTGTCTCATAAAAATTTCTCAATCAAAAGATATTGACTATTGAAGTTGCCCCTTAAAATTACCTGCAAGAAAACAAGTCAAAAAACCATAAAAGACGTTCAGAATTGGCTTTGAAAACTAGGTAAACTGACACTTGGGAGAACAAAAAATGGGGTGTTGGTTAACTATCATTAGGATAATATAAATCTAGGATTAGGGCTCATGACAAATAACTAGGCACATTTGGAGAGTGGTCAAAGTGGGCTACTCAAAATTTGCAGATTGGAAACACTTACAGAAAAGCTTTTTTTGCAAATGGAATTGACCTTGAAAAGTATACAGATGGATTCGTCATGATTTTAAAATTGAAACACTTAAAGTATTTTTGGAGTATAACACAATGGTATAATCCATTTGATCTCACCTATTACAGATTTGGAGATATGACATCATGAATAGGGGTTCTGACAAATTTGCTTTATTGACACTAGTAAAAAGTTAGAAATTGTATTTGGAATTGCATTTGAAAACTAATCAAATGGATTCATCATAAGCTCAATCTTGAAACATAGAAAGTCTTTGACCTCTACAATGAAAAACAGAAGGAATTTTCTCATTTTGATCAACTTGGTCAAAATTATTACAAGTCAAACAGGGCTTCCCAGAACTCTGAATAATTTACATTAGCATGCAATCAATAACCAACCAACTTTGAGGGATTCAAAGCCTAGATAAACGGATTTAAAATGACTCAAAATTTGAAACATAGGCTCTTTGGTATGGACACTAAACACTCCCAAAATGGTGAGTCATAAAACATTAGAGCTATCAGATTTCCACAATCCATCAGTGATGTGCATTTGATTTCTGGATTTGATTGTGTGAACAATTTTTTTACATCAACGTTTCGGATCATACTCCATGACCCATCATCAAGATGCATGCAAGAGAAGAGAAGGAGAAGAGAGATAGATAGCATATAGACTCCAAATAAAAGGAAGGGAGGGGAGGGGAGAGGAGAAAAATAGCATGTAGAACAAGGACAACCACCCATGAAGGAGACTCCTAAAAACAAAAAGGGGGGCATAACATAAAAGACCAAGACTGCAGATAGGAGAACACAATAAGCAACTCAAAGACCCTAATTGAAAAAGAAATAAAAATTATAAAAATTATAAACAACATTGAAAGAAGAAAAAAATCGGAGGAAAGATTAATTAAAAAATAATAATAAAAATAAATAAATAAATAAATAAATAATTTAATTAAACTGACCTAATGTGTGTAATTTAAATAAATAATTTAAGTAATTTGCTAATGTGTGTAAGTGACCTTAAGGGTTACTGATGAGTTCCAAATCTGTTTGTATGATCTAAAGGTAAAGAAGTCCAATGTAATAGATAGAGGAAGAGAAAAGAGATTGTTTCACATCTATTATTATGAAAGGAATAGTACCAAGATCAATTGGATAGTAGGTTCGTTGATATGATCCTAAAGCTATTTGGACAGTGGGTTCAGCTACCTTCTTCAACTCCTAATAGGGTTGGAATCTCCTAACAGGGATTCAAAGTCTCCTAATAGGGACTCTTTGTACTAAATATTATAACAAAATCCTAACAGGGTCTATCCTCTAACAAGGAATATTCATATTAGTACATTATTCAGTGGGCATCACTCCCACCGGGGTTTTCCCTTTAATCAATGGTTTCCCTAGTCAACATATCTAGTGTATGTGTGCATGCACATTTCTTTATGATTGCTGTTTACTTTGGTTGATAAAGTAAGAATTGTTTAAGATTGATACATAACTAATTCACACCCCCCTCTTAGTTATATTGGTGAACTATTACTTCTAACAATTGGTATCAGAGCCTCAAGTCCTTGAAAGAAAGTTTAAACAACTTTGGGAGATCCATGGAAAATATGTTCAGAAAGCAAAGTCCTAGATTTGATGGCACAAACTATGACAGTTGAAAGGATAAAGTGAAGACTCATCTCTTGTACATTGGACTGGGATGTTGGCTTGTGACCAAGACACCCAAAAACATTGCAGAAGAAGACAATTTTGAAACCTGCACCAAAGAACAAAGAGAAGTATTTATGTGCAACATAAGGGCAAGAGAAGAAATACTATTAGCATTACCTAAAAGTGAGTACAGTCAAGTAAAACTACTTAAAACATCTCATGAAATTTGGAAAACTTTAGAAGCTAATTATGAAGGTGATACACATGCAAAAAGAGTTAGATTGCAAAATTTGTATTACGCATTTCAAGATGCTAGAATGATGGAAGATGAATCTATGAGAAGCTATGTTGGAAGAATATGTGAGATTGTTGTAGGAATCACATCTCTTGGTGGAAAGAAATATGATGATGAAGTGATATGAAAGATCTTGAAAAGTCTGACACCACCTTTCAAGTCAGTAGCATAATTGATTCAACTGATGATACCTTGCACTACCAATTTCACCAAAGAAATATTGTTTGGTAGATTGGAAGCTACATAATTTGATTTGAAATAGTCTAGAGAATTGGAAAATGTTGAGATAACATTCAGTGCATTAAACATCAAACCTAGTTGGCAAGGAGCACAAAAACATAGGGAGACATTGCTAGTAGCAACAAATCCATTGAAGAAAAGATCCAAGAAGGAGTGGCTTATCTTGTGAAAAGAGAAAAAGATGGTAAGAATACCTTTAAATGTTGGACTTGTACTGAATATGGTCATTATGCATCTAAGTGTCCTAAAAGAGAAAGGAAGTTTAAGGGTAGGTTCAAATCTAGAAGATCTAGAAATTGTTTGTATGCTAATGAAGAGAAGATGAAGAAGAATCTGATCAAAGAAAAAGTAAAGATGAATTAGGATTTGTAGCTATAAAAGAGGATGATATTGATAGAGAAATTAGAGAAGAAAGTGCGCTGATTTCACAAGTTTAAAGGAAAGATTAGGTCATTAATAGTGGTTGTTCACATCACATGACTGGTCCTAAAAGAGAAAGGAAGTTTAAGGAAGTGTGCTGATTCAAATCTAGAAGATCTAGAAATTGTTTGTATGCTAATGAAGAAGAAGATGAAGAAGAATCTGATCAAAGCAAAAGTGAAGATGAATTAGGATTTATAGCTATAAAAGAGGATGGTATTGATAGAGAAATTAGAGAATAAAGTGTGCCAATTTCACAAGTTGAAAGGAAAGATTAGGTCATTAATAGTGGGTGTTCACATCACATGAATAGTGATATGAGCAAGTTTTTCAAATTTAGAAGTTATGATGGAGAAATTGTTAGAGTAGGGAATAATGTAGCCTATCATATTATAGGAACTAGATCTATAATACTGGATGGTAAAACATATACTGATGATGTTTATTTTGTTGATGGACTTAAGCATAACTTGTTGAGTGTTGGACAACTTATGGACAAAGGATATCAATTGCAATTTGGTAATGATACAAGCATTATCAAGAACAAGAAGGAAAACTACTTGGTACTCACACAAAAACCAAAGGTAATGTATTCTAGTTAAACTCCACTAAAATAACATGTTTAGTAGCAAGGATTGACAATAGTTGGTTATGGCATAGAAGAATTTGTCACATTAACTTTGATAACATTGTGAAGGCCAGTAATACACTTGTTGTGAGAGATTTGTCTAAAATCTCTAAGCCTACTGACACTATTTGTAAGGAATGCATTTTGGCTAAGTAGAAAAGAGTCTTATTTGCTAGCAAGTAGTTTTGTACTACACAAAAGCTAGAATTGGTACATACAAATTTGAGTGGTCCGGCAAGAATAAGAGGATTCTATGGAGAAAGCTACTTTATGATTTTTGTTGATGATTTCACTAGAACGATGTGGGTATCTTTTCTTAAAGAAAAATCAGAAGCATTTGAGAAATTTAGGATATTTAAGAACAAGGTTGAAAATGAATTTGGAGTTAAGCTCAAAAGCTTAAGATCAAGCAGAGGAGGAGAATTCACCTTTAGAGAATTCAAGATCTATTGTGAAGAATATGGTATCGGGAGACAACTATCCTCACCCCATACACCTGAACATAATGGGATTGCTGAAAGAAGAAACAAATCAATTGCCGAAGCAACAAGACCTATGTTATTTGAGAATGATGTACCAAAGACCTTTTGGAGAGAAGCAGTTAATATAGTAGTATACACATTGAACATAGTGTAGATTAGAAAAGGTATGGACAAAGCTCCCCATGAATTATGGTTCGGTCACTCACCATTAGTCAAGTACTTCAGGATATATGGAAGCAAATGTTACATCACAAGAGATGATGATATTGGTAAATTTGATCCAAGGAGTGATGAAGGTATGTTTCTTGGTTATTCATTGAAAAGTAAAGCTTACAGATGTTTCAACTATAGAACAAAAACTATAGTAGAGTGCACAAATGTTAAAGTTGATTAAAAGTTTGGTAACAATGAAAAGATAATGGATTATAACTCTAATGGAGATGATTACTCTAGAAAGGCTGGCAGAAGTAATGAGTTATTTCTCAAGACTAACAATGACTTGTAGAATAATGTGCAAATTGAAGATATGAGAGAAGAACAGAGTGCAATACCTGAGATAAAAATTGAAGTAGCAACTCCTATTGCAAATAGAAACATGATAAGAAATCATCCTATTGATCAGATAATAGGAAGTAAAGAAAAAGGGGTAATGAGAAGGAGTAGAATTAATAAAGAACTATGTCTAATATCTCAAGCAGAACCAAGAAGTGCAAATAAAGCACTCAAAGATAATTATTGGAAAGAAGAAATGAAGGAAGAACTCTAGTAGATAATTAAAAATAACACATGGGAATTAGTTCCTAGATCTAAGGACAAAAATGTGATTGGCACTAAATGGGTATTCAAAAATAAAATGAATGAACAAGGAGAAGTGATAAGAAACAAGGCAAGACTTGTGTGAAAAGGCTACTCTCAACAAGAAGGAATTGATTATGAAGAAATATATGGACCTGTAACAAGAATGGAAGCAGTCAAAATGTTCCTAGCATATACAACAAACAAGAATTTTAAGGCATATCAGATGGATGTTAAGTCAACATTTTTAAATGGAGAACTTGAAGAAGAAGTTTACATTGAGCAACAAGAGGGTTTTCCTTTAACAAAAGAAAAGGATATGGTTTGCAGAATAAAGAAAGAATTGTATGGATTAAAACAAGCACTGGGAACTTGGTATGCAAGGTTGGAGAAATACTTAGCAAAGCTTGGATTTGCTAAAGGAACAACAGATGGTAACTTATACTTAAAGAAAATAGAAGATGGTTTGCTGATAATTATTGTATTTCTTGATGACATCATTTTTGGTGGAAATTATGAAGCTAGTAACAAATTCTTAGAATACATGAAGGATGAGTTTGAAATGAGCATGATAGGTGAAATGATATTTTTCTTGGGATTGCAAATTGTTTAGAACAAAGAACGTATCTTTATTTCTCAAACCAAGTATTTAAAGGATTTATTGAAAAGACTTGGTTAAGAAAGTTGTAATCCTATTGGAACTCCTATGGTAACTGGTCATAAATTATCTAGCAAAGATGAGACACCTATTGTTGAACAAAAGAAGTACAGATCTATGATTGGAGGATTGCAGTATCTGACTCATAGTAGACTAGATATAGCCAATGTAGTTGGAATTGTGGCAAGATTTCAAGCTAATCCTAAGGAATATCACTATGCAACAATGAAAAGAATATTTAGATTTCTAGAAGGAACATCAGATTGTGGTATTTGATATGAAAAAAATAGTGACTTTACTCTCTGTACCTATATAGATGCTGATTGGGTAGGAGACAGGGATGATAGTAAAAGCACTAGTGGAGGAGCATTTTTCCTTGGAGGACGATTAGTTTCTTCGCTTAGCAAGAAGCAAGATTGTACCTCACAAAGTACTACAGAGGTAGAGTATGTTGCAACAACAGACAACTATAATCAAGTCATATGGATGAAGTAGATGATGAAGGATATTGGAATCACATTCACAAAACCTATTATCATTTGCTGTGATAACACAAGTATAGTCAACATGTCTAAGAATCCTATTTTGAATTCTAAGACTAAGCACATTGCTATAAAATATCACGTGCTAAAAGAAAAAGTTGCAAAGAAAGAAATCAGATTGGAATACATCAGCACTAAGGAATAGATTGCAAACATTTTCACAAAGGCCTTACCAAAGGACACATTTGAATACCTAAGAGGTATGCTTGGGGTTATGTCCCTACCTAGCTCAAAGTAGAAGATGTAGAAGTGCATTAGTCTAGAGTACACAACACCATTGTTAGACTGGACTAAATGATGATGCTTCCTCAATGAGGGAGTATCTGTGATTAACAGAGTCAGTCAAGGACTCTTGGTAATAGGTAGTTAGTATAAAATAGTATCTTTAGATACTTGTGTTATCCAATAATATGCAAAAATTGTAAAGCAACGGATTGGCTTATGGTCATGCTAATAGGTTGTTATGTGTTCAATTTTTGTACTACCTTTGACATTAATGTCAATGGGGGAGAGAGAATGATATGAAAAACATTAGAAAGAGAGAGAGAGTGAGTGATATAAACATTAGAATGGGAGAGAAAGTGATATGAGAAAACAAGAGAACTTGCACTATGGGGGAGTAGTGTTACATGAAGCAAGATTTGATTGATAAAGAAAACTCATTGGTATTCTTGGAACTATATGTTTTTCATCTATGTTTCCATCAATTCCAAAAGGGGAGATTGTTATCATGAATGCTGATGCTTTGAGAAATTATTGCAGAACAATGTTACAACTTTGTTTATCATTGATGACAACATAGTAAGACTGACAAAGCAACATACTAAGATCTATGTATTGAGGGAATCACATTGCATATCTAACCATGCATAGTTAACAACATATACTACAACATGTATTTGACATGTGGTCAAGTGTGTAGAACCTGAATTGACAGCGTACGAAAGATATTAATGATTTACAAAGATTTGTAGGGAAACAGAGCATTGGGAAAATAGTCTCTGTTGTATGATCAATGTAACACATTATGTTTGGAATAAACGGTTATGCAGTTAACTAGAAGGATTGCACTAACAACTAATGCTATCAGCAAGTGCGCAAGTACGAAATTCGCATGTGTGAAAGTTTTGAAACAATTGTTAGTCGATAGCATCAATTAAATGTGTATTTCATTTAATTAAATATGGAGCTCACTCAAATGAATGTTAAGTGTATGAAGCCAAATCAAAAGAATAATAATTGAGTATGGTATAAAGGAAAGGTGTTTTCTAAGTTCTAAAGATTATTAGTGTGATCGAGAAGCAGAGAAGACTTGTGAATTGTGAAGTAGAAGAGCAACGTAATTTGCTAATGCGCGTAATTGAGCTTAAGGGTTACTGATGAGTTCCAGATTTATTTGCATGATCTAAAGATAAAGAAGTTCAACATACTAGATAGAGGAAGAGAAAAGAGATTTTTTCACATCTATTATTATGAAAGGAATAGTATCAAGATCAATTGTATAGTGGGTTCGTTGATATGATCCTGAAGCTATTTGGATAGTGGGTTCAGCTGCCTTCTTCAACTCCTAATAGGGTTGGAATCTCCTAACAGGGATTCAAAGTCTCCTAATAGGGACTCTTTGTACTAAGCATTATAACATACTCCTAATAGGGTCTATCCTCTAACAAGGAATATTTAGATTATTACATTATTCTGTGGGCATCACTCCCACTGGGGGTTTCCCTTTGATCAAGGGTTTCCCTAGTCAACATATCTGGTGTATGTGTGTATGCACATTTCTTTATGATTGTTGTTTACTTTGGTTAATAAAATAAGATTTTTTTAATATTGATACATAACTAATTCACCTCCCCTCTCAGTTATATTGGTGAACTATTACTTCTAACATAGACTGGGATCCTTGTGCTATGGAGTTCCTGCTCAAACAATTCAAACCTCCCACCCCTTTTGACTCTACCCTGCTTCGCTCTACCATCAAGTTCCTATTCATATTAGTTTCAAAATGTTGATCGTAATATTATATCAATGTTATACATCTTTTGGAACTTAGCCAACATCAAATATAATAAGTTCTACATCAATACAAATAAATCATGCATGTGCTCAACATGTTGTCACCAACCAAATTTCCCTAAGTCATAAAATTTGATCAACTTCTTTACCCACCAACTTGTGCAGTTTCTTATATCACTAAATTCTTCACATGGTTGGAGACATGAACTATTTAGATCACCATGCCATTATATGCATGTTTTTTCCTTTTGTTGAAAACTCTAGGTTCCAGATCCTTGTAAAGCCTGGTTGCTTTTTTATGGTTTAAACTTTTGGTTTTAGGTCCCTATAAAACCTGGTTTTGTTGTTTAAAACTTTAGGTTTTAGGTCCTTGTAAAACCTAGTGGTGCTTAATGTTTATCTTTAGTTTTTTGTAAAGGGTTTCAAGTCCCGTCAAAACTTGTTTTTACCTTAATCTAAAACTAACATTATGTTTCTTATAGATTAGTTGGAATCAATGCTCAAGATTATTGTGCAATTGTATGAGTAAATAAAAGATGCTTGATAGCTTATTTCTATAGTGGTACAAATTGTTTATTCAACCATGTTAACAATCATATTATCCAATAAAGATTTATGTCTATATTCATGCATAATTTCATAATCAAGTGAGCATTCTCACTACAATTATCAAGTCACAACCTTACAAATCTTGAAAATGTAATGCAAGTACATCGCATATTCACTTCTAGGTTTAAGTGATCAAGTTTTAAAGCTCATAATTTTGTGCCATCATGACCCCATAGGTATATGTATTCACCAGAGTTCAACTAATTAGTTCCTACCACATGTGCCTAGTCATCTTATTTATAAAATGGTGGGCTAGTGGACCTAGTGTTCATAAAGCTATGGGTAATTGATCATGTCAAGGATGATAGACAATGAGATTTGGCACATTGGTCATTGACTAATGAGATCTAAGATATTATGATATCTATCACCATTGATGGTTAGATATCCAATCATCGATAAAATTTAGAGATAAAGTGTTCAGTCAATGACAAAGATGAGTACATAGTTAGACAACCAAATAAAATTGTTCACCTATCTTACCTCTTCTCTTGTAAATGATGTTGAGAATTTCATCAAATTGACCTCTACAGGTAATGACGATAACATGTTCACTTTGTTGGAATATAAGGTAGGCTAGGCTACTGAGAGAGGAGGGATGAATCAAGAACCAATAATTTTTTAACTCACTTCACTAAATAATCCTTCATATGTTATTTTGATCTAATTGCATGCATGAAAGAATGCAAGCAATAAAACATTCATAACACTTTGACACAAGATATGGTGACCCAAAAACCTTCCAAATAGAAAGTAAAACTGGGGTGGGGATGATACCCACAAGCTTTAGTATTGTAGTATAAAGTTGGCTTGTTAAGGCTTATAATTGACCACTTCTAGTGATCTTCCCTATTAGGAGCAATAAGGACTGTTAGGTCCACCTTGTTAGAGGATTTACAACCATACAGTGAAGTATGCAGTCTGTTAGAAAATTTAGCAAAAGACCATTAAGTCCACCTAGTTAAAGGATTTGGCTAATGCATCTATTAGGATGAACCAGTGGTTGATCTCTAATTTGCAACTTTGATTTGTTGAATGAGATTCCTTGAATTGCAATGATCACCTTATTGTGATAGATAAGTCCCTGTTGTCCCTTATATTGCTTATAGCCTTCTTCAATTCCCACTCATCTACTTTTACTTCTTCACATACTCATACTTAATTACATCTCTACATTGGATATGGTATAATACATTAAATATATATACCAATCCACTTGATTACCTTCTAGAGTCAATAACAATACCAAATTCATCATAATTCACAAAGTTGGCCCATTGCTATAACTCAGGTTCTGAAGAAAAAATTGGTGATGTTTAGACACTTAGAAAACACTGTCAACACTTAGCAAACTTTAACACTTAGTTGAAGTTGAAGCTCATTCAATACTGATCACTTTGAGTAACAAGAACTTGGTCAACACTGTATGACTCGATGAACATTGAGAAACTCGGTAGATACTGAATCACTTGGTTAGCACTGCATGACTCAGTCAACACTGAATTCTCTTTGTAAACACTATGAGCTCAGTAGACACTGATATACTTGGTTAACACTATAGAGCTTGGTTAACACTAAGATCTTCATCACTTCTACTGGATAGCTCGGTAGACTCTACTACACTTAGGTGATACCTGTAAACTATCTTAGATGCTCGGTAGATACTATGAAGCTTGACATGAAATCCAATCTGAGTATTTAGCTTGGTAGCAACTAAAACACTTCGTTAACACTGCTAGATAAATGATAATATTGGTAGCAATTGTAAAGGTTAGTAGCAATTTAACCAACTTACTAAGTGTTAAGTCACTAATAGACAAATTAACCTTAATGTCAACAATCTCCCCCTTTGGCATTAGTGACAAAAACATTTATCATACCAAAAACCTAAATTCTTAAAATTGCAAGTCAAAACATTCATTTATCAACATTCTATGTCTTCAACTCAATTTTGACTTACTACTATTGTAGCTCAGTAAATTACTTTGTTTTTTTTTTCTTTTTCCAAAATTACTTCTATAAACATATTTTTTGCTATCTGTACATGTGTCTCCATATTACTACTCCCCCATACATATATCTCTCCTATACATATATTTGGAGTATGATAATATTTTCTATACAAATAATATTCTCCCTCTTTTTGACATAAATGCTAAAGGTGTAAAATATTTACAAGTTGATATCAAAATGTGACAAGAAATCACTATGCACCTTCAAAATTATTGTCACAGTCTTGTCCCAATTCTCTTGCAATACCCTAGATGCATGCAATGCTATCTATACCTTTGCTGAAAGTTCCATCATGTGGTCAGCTATGGAGAAGTTATTGTCATGGATGAGTGTCTTTGAATGCACAATGTACTTTTGCAGTGCATCCATGTTTGTAAACACATATACATTTGCACTTAAATTTTGACCAAGCCCTAAATGGACTTCTTCAATACTTTTTTATTTTTATTTTTAGCCTGAGTTGGTCAAAATTTTGACCAACTTAGGGTTTCCCAATTTGGTTGAAATTTCAACCAAATTGGGCCCATAATTAAAAAACATATATGATTTGGGTATGTTGTGTGTTTCGATTATTTTTTTATTTGGGTGTTGTGTATTTTTGGTGTCAATCTACAGGAGTGTAGGAACCATTAAAAGGTTAGTGTAAGATAATCCATCCATGTTTTTAGGCATTCTTCTTATTTTCTCAATTGAATAGATTAACTACATTACTTCTTTTGAATTGACTTGTATTTATAGAACTCACCATAAATGACACAATACCTAGAATCTAGCTACCTCTCTCAAGTCTAAAACAAACGTTACTTTGATAAGAAAATCCCCCTTTACATTTGCCTTTCCAACAAGAAATTACTAAAGATACTTGATTGCATGAGTTTCTTGCCAAGTGCATTCAACAACAACTATAATAGATTTCAATGGCATAAAGAAGCTTTATAATCCTATATTTGTGTACCAACAAATATGAGAAATCCTATCTGGAAGATGAAATTGTAACTTGAATAAAGTTTAAACCAAAAAGTGAAGTCATAATTTAGTCAAGACAATCATCCCATCACGTAGATTATAATGAAGAACTATGATGTTTCTATCTCTTGAAAGTTATACTTTTAGATTATTTATGTATTTATACGAGGTTGTATCATCAACTATTAATGAATAGATCAATTGGTCAGTTTAAGGCACTTAGAGATCATCATCATGAAAATGGTAAACTAATGATGATTGTGACAAGTAGGGCCCTCATTTATATTTGTCCTCTCAATAAGAATTTAGAAATAAAAAACATTACATAGGAATACTGAGAGTTTAGTGTCCAGGAAATCAGATAATATTAGGATCCCATAGTCCACTAGATGGTCTTATAGTTTGACTAAACACAACTTGATACAATTAGCCTATTAAATAGCTATTAACTCTGGGTAGACATTATTACCAAAAGATATGCAAGCTGTACTTTCAATTTGTGAATTCATTCAACACATAATATACGAGAAAAAATTGATCAATTTAAGGACATTGTATAAAATAGAGCTAAGCTATGTTTTATTTGTATTCCTTATGTTACTATGTAGGAATATCGTCGCTCCAAATAAATTTTAAAGCTCTAGATGCCTTGCTTCAAAACAAAAAATTACATTTAGGTTGTAATCAATTGAATAAGCCTTAGTACAACTACCATCCATGTTGCTTCTGAACAAAGGATTGACTTGTCATCTTATGCATCTTTATTTTATCACTTCTCCTTGTCCATAGATTCATTTATCATATTCAATAATTTAAAAACAAAACACTAAAACTCAACATACATCATGTTTGCACTAGATGGGTAAATAATAAATATAAATTTGTGATTTTAAAACATTCTAAAACTTTATCTAATGCTTTTGATTACTATTAGCAATGCTATTTTTCATTATGTGGATAGAGCTTGCCATACAATATTGGAGATAATATATAGCCTCCTTTGTAACAGTTGGAAATGCCTTCAAAATTAAGCAACATATAGATTATGCCTTGTGATTCTTTCAATCTCTCACTCACTTTTCCTAGCAATTGGTACTAACAACACCATTAGAGTTCAAGGAATATCATAGTGTATTAGATATGTATTTCGATTGCTTCAAAACTAAACTATGGGTGTAGCTTATAAGAATTTGAAGAAACCTTAGCTTGTCATGTCCTTCTTTATTTTATCAATTGTAATATAAGTGAGGATTATAATTCAACATAGACCACATTATTGCAGGATGATTTAGGGAAGCCATTTCACGCACAACTTATACAAATTTGAAACATTATTTTTTGGTGTTATAAAATACAAACACTAGCAACCTTCTGCAATCTAGTCAAACTTGATAACTACTGACAGTTGTTCTAATTTGTATTCTCTTTGTTAAAATCCACCATATCGTTAAGTATAATATTGGATAGAATTGAAATATATACTTTAATTTAAAATTTATATCAAATTAAAAGAATTGTTTACAAAGCTGTATAAGAAGAATAAGTCTATTGTGGTTCGAGTCATAAAAAATAAGACAAAACCTTAAGCAACCAGTACTTTGGCAACAACTCATACACCTGCACCAATTAATATGCAATTTATGTTAGCTGCAACTGATGATCTGCCCCTTAACATTGGTTTTACAGGGAAGGTAAAATCATAGACGTATCTTTCTTCCAAAATTTTCTCTATTGTCTATTTTCTTACATGGTTTAATGTGAATTATATTATTTTTGCATTTGATTTATCCAACTGGATCCTTGACATCAAACTTAATGCATATCTACCTTCAATATTAAGTTCCACCACCCAAAATTACTGCTAGCCATGGGTTGAGGTTGCATATAATTTGGATTAAGTTGGAATAAAACCATGCTAAGGTTGCAAATTTAGTGATGGAACTAACAATTTATTGAAAGAGTTTCTAAGGCTAACTAATTAATTTGGATTAATTGGGTTGTTCTATAGAACCATGCCAAGGTTGCAAATTTAGTGATGAATCTAACAATTTATTGCTTGAGTTTGTGAGAATATTTATATTTGTTGATGTCATAGATTCAAATATGGGTCATTCATTCCTTCTAATTTTTCTTTAAGTTGATTATGTCCCTTTTACTTCTAGGCATGTTTTCTTATTTTCCATCCAATTAATTCATTGCCTCATCTAGCACCTACTTGTTTATTTTTAGCCTTTGTGATCTACTATGACCTTGAAATGAGTTGTCATCAAAATTCTAATCTTAATACATCTCCTTGGTGCCCAAATCAAATATAGGTCCATTCTTCTAGAGACATGTCACCATTTTTTTATTGTACCAAAAGAATGAGACCCAAATTTGACCCAAAGGTCCATGCCAAGAGTTGGGAAGGATATTGGGTCTCTTGGCTGACCTAGTTAAATTTAACTCCATGAAATGATTTGATATGTATATAAACCCCCCACCTCTCCTCATTTTGGATGGATTCATGATGCATTCTTGCATTCATCATTCGTTGTGACACTAGTACATTTCCCCCTAATTTTTGACCTAAATCTTTGACAAAAGGTCATATTAGCCTATGAATTCTTGTTTTTGTTTTTTTTTTTTGCCCAATTTGGTTGAAATTTTGACCAAATTAGGTTTAATAGAAAAAAAGAAAAAAAAGGCAGCAATCACATTTGATGTGGAAGCTCTAAAGATTGTGTGGGCAAGCTCGCAACATATTTTTGAAGTCTCAGATTGCATGGCAAAGCTCATTGCCACTAATCCTATAATGCATTCTCTTTTATTTTATCTCTTATTTCATATTTAGATTGCAATGCTTTTCAATAGGGGTTCTTTAAGTAGAGATGAACATCTAGGGCCTAATGGAGAATCATCTTAGATACTATTTTCCTTAGCTTTGATACAATAATTCAAAGAAAAGATTGACATACTCATGCAATCTAGGATATATATTATATAGAACAAGAATACTGGAAGGCTATGAACAGGGTTAGTAGAATAGTTGAGAATCCTCCTCCATCGATTAATCTCTCCTATACTTTGTCTGCCTCCCCAATCTGTGATAGCAAGGAGTTGGGAGTTAAGGAGTGAACCTATATGTAGGGAGGACTAGGTGAAGCTGATTCAATAAGGGAGTGTCAACTGAAGATTTTGGTCCATCTTTTTGCCCATATTCTATTTGGGGATAGGTATAAATGAAAGGTTTAGTTAATGCATCGATTACTTCCCCTAATTTCCTAAATTGTAATGGCCTAGGCATTCATCAATATATACTCATGATTTAGATGTTTGAAGGAAACATTAATTTATTAATCACTACCCACCTAGGGCTGTAGGCTTTGATTCTTCCAATCTAGTTGGCCCATCCTTCTTTTATTCCAATGTAGAGGTATAAGAAGTTATTCTCGAGTGTTGATTGCTACTACCATTCTATTTTTTTATGTAATGTCCTACCATCCTTCCTAGTTTAGTCAATTAAGGATGGGCCACTCCATTTCTAAATACCCAAGAAAATGATGAAGAATAATTTATGAAACATACTAAATGCTTGTGCTACAAGATATTTCCATTGGCATTGCCAAAAATGGAAAATGACAACTTCTACAATAACCCCTCATTCTGAAAATTGTAGCCTCTATAACTTTTCCCATTGTATTTTACATATATTTTTGCGATTGTTTTATTAGGGAGGGGAGACAATATTAAGATGGAAAAGATGGACTCCATAGATTTGTTTGGGTGTTTGAATGCTTCCCATTTATTTTGAATACTCAAAATCTATTTTTGACAAAGAGGAGAGTGAATGTGAAAAAGTGTCATAAAAGAGAGCTCAGTTGAAGCTTAAGTTGTGCTAGCTAAGTTGTAATCTTTAATAGGATTTTGGACAAAGAGGAACAAGAATGAGAGCTTTTATGATAATGAAGATTTGAAAAAAAAACTTGGAGTGTTCTATCCAAGTTAAAATCTTTAGTAGAATTTCAGAAGGGGCAATCTAAACAAGTCATAAACTGGTGTATTTTTTGAGCCAAAACTTTTAATAGATCTTCCAAAGACCAAATCCTAAACACAGTAATGCCTTTACCATTAATGACCATACATTTCTTTTGTACTCTAGAATTGGTACCTGAGTTGACACAAAAACTTCTAGTTGGTAAAGCTCTAGTAGAAGAGCAAGATACTTGAGTATTCACTAAAGCCATTCCTTCTGACAAAAATACAAAGAAATATTTCCAGTGGATTTTGTCTGATTGGTTTTTAATCTGTACATCTCTTTTAAATCTGTAGTAGTGTAAAGTTGACAATATTAATGTGTTTATGGTAAGGATAGTTTAATATTAACTAAAATTAATATTAACATTTTTAAAAATAAAGATCTTTAATGTACACTTTAGATAAAATTTGTATTCCATTTGAAGATGTTGCTTATTGTTTTCATATAGTTTTTCTTCATTATGGTGTAACACAACAATCCTCTACTGGGAGCATAAAAATGATGCTAGTTACACTTAAAAGCATTTTGTCGAGATCTAATGTAATTTTAATATATGATAATACTGAACAAATTGAAATATTTATGTAGTGCATGTTTTGATTAATAATTTTTTTAATAATAGCCATCGTACATTTAACTAGTAATTAGAAAACAAATAGAAATTGTGGCATTACCATAGTCATAGCAGGAAGAGTGGGTAATAAAGTTACAAAATTTTCTCTGATCGGATCTATTTTATTAGAAAGAATCTATAAGAGAGCAATATATGTTTTTGAATTTTTTGCCTTATATGAATAACACTTTTGAACAAACCACTACTTGAATGGAACCTTACTTTCCATAACTCTAAGGTCAAAAAAAAAAAAACAATCATTCAAATTCAATCCTTTATACACAATATATGATCATCATTCAATGTAATTGGTTACAATAAGTTCTTCTCCATGTAACCAACATATATATTGTGGAGATTGTAGTTCCAATAAAACCAAGCATTAATAGTTAACCCTTCTAGAGCACCTACCTTTGAGTCATGAGAAGAGAACATTTGTGTCAAACATTTGTCATTGGAGGATACTAAAAATGTGAATTATGGTGTAGGTTTGAGTTAAATTTTCAGTTTGAGTTTGTTTCTCAGTGGTGGTGGGATTTTTTTTCTATTTTTCTATATGTAAAGCATATGTGGTTCAATCTAGTGATTCAACATATTTTATTTTGATCTTACATATTAGTAAGTTGGGGTTTAGAAAGGTGTAGCTCATAAGTAGTCCCTCTAGAAGAGGATCAAATTCAGAATCTATGGAAAGCAAAACCCACAACTCAAACCAACTCATCTATGCTTATGAACTCTAGCTTCTTTAGCCACACCAAAGGCTCTCTAAATGTCATTTTATTCACTACTACTTGTTTTTCCTTATTTAATTTGAGAATAATGAGGAATTATGCCCACATAATGGCTACAAGTTTAATTGGTACTTTGATGATAAAATTCAAAGTTTCCTCAAGATTGTGAGCTCCACTGAGAATGTTGACCAAGAACATATACTGATTGGTTTTCAACATAATGCAATAGGAGTTGCTCATGATATTGAAGTATGTGTATCCCTCATCCACTAGATCTGGATGGCTGCATGCAAGTAAAATAGGTGTCAAGCTGACATGGTTATGATATGTTCTAGATTGCTTCATTTTTCAAAGAGTTTGGGAGCATTATTACAAAACCTATCTTGTCCATTTCTTGTAACCATGGCATTGCATGATATGACATCTTTTTGAGGTATTTTTAGTTAAACAATTCACATGCCCTGTGTATGTTTCCACATTTTGCATACATGCTTATCAAGGCATTAATAACTACAACATTTTTAAATAAATTCATTTTTTTAATGAATTGATTTGTATCCATACTTGAAAGATCCTTTTTTAGCTAGTTGGTAAGATGTTGGTGAAGGTTCTAAAGCTTGTGTTAATATCTATAAACAATATTTTCTAAGACCCATTTTGTGCATATCCTGCAACAATGGCATTCCATGAGATGACATCTCTTTAAGGAAGTCTATCAAACATTTCACTTGCTTTGAGTTTGATGGCATCTATTTAAGGAAGTTTGTTAAACATTTCACATGCTTTGAGTTTTCTTCCACTTTTTGCATACATGTCTATTAGGGAATTTACATTTACAATATCTAACAAAAAAACACTTTTGATTGTGCTTTGATGGAGTTTCATATCCAGTTTTAAAGCTTCCATTTTGCACAGGCTATTAGGATGCTCACAAAGATTGTAAAGTATAGGATTACATCTGCTAATAATATTTTATGAAAGGTTTCTATATCCTTTTCAATGAATCCATTCTATACATATCCTGCAATCATTTAATTCCATGAAACCACATCCCTCTAGAAATGTTTTCCAAATATTTCACATGACTTGTGTATCATTCCACATTTTGCATACATGTCTATTAGGATGTTGTAAAATGTGACATCTTACGGAAATCTTCTTACAAACATGTTGTGATGGAGGTTTATCCTTTTTATAGAGCTTCCAATCCAACATAGTTGGGAGTAGGTTGGCATTTGCTTAAAAGTTTCTAATGCATTTTGAAAACATGCAATTTGTGCATATTTTGCATTCATCAAAGTCCATAAGAGTACATTTTATTGAAGAATTTCATCAAATAATCCACATGCTTTGTGCACGATTCTACATTTTAAGCTCACTTCCCACTATGATATTTGAATATATTTTACATTTAATTATATTTTGAAGGATGATTGCATCATTTATGAAGCTCTGATTTGAACACAAGCTGGGAGAACACTTGCATAGGATTAGGAGTTTGGCTTTGTTCCAACTAGTTGCATTTGATTAAAACCTTTTAAAGCCTTTTCAAAAAACCCACTTTGTGTGTATCTTAAAAAAAGGCATGAACATTAATAAGAAAATTTTTCACCAAAAAAAGAAGAAGAGAAACTGCATACTTCCCCATGGCCATCTCCATCTCATTTATGCTCATCATCAGTTTTTATTCTCTTCTTCCCTAATCTTGTGTCTGATCCATTATCCTCCAATAGATATACTTCCCATGCATCCCATGCTTTACTTCACTTCAAAGTTACCTTCAATAAGTCCATCTTAATGAGTACAATGGTAAATGGAACAAACTATTTCATAGGTGGTTTGGCATATCCTATGACAATCATGCCAATCTTGTGGTCTCTATTAACACATGTGATTTCTAGAATTACTGCAATGGTATATCTAAGAGCCTATGCCAACTTTATTTTCTCACATCAATTAGCATGCAGAAACATCAACCAATATCATCCTCCTTGTTAGGAACTTTCTGTTATATTTACTAATTTGATTTTCCTTATAATAAACTTGGTGGGATGATTCTACCCTTTCCTTGTTCACTCAAACACCTTGCTTTCTTTAATTTGTAGGTATCTTTTAATTTCTATATAATTAATCAATCTCCTCTCTGTATGAGCTTCTTTCAACCTACACATTTCTACATTCAAGTTTGACAAAAGAAAATAAGTTATGGCATTCTCAGATTCATCTCAAAAAGAAGACTTTCTGTAAATAATCCCAACTATATTTTCTTATGTAATCTAAACATTGAGGAAACATGTCCATTGGTATTTTGATGATAAAGTTTAGAGTTTCCTCAAGATAGCCATCTTGGATGAGGAGGTCAAGCATGCATACATAGTGCTTGGTTTTAGGCATAATGCAATAAGAGTTACTCATTCTATTGAAGTATTTAAAGGCTTCATCCACTAAACCTTTGTGACTACAAACCCATGTGAAGCTTGCATGGTAAGAGTATGTTCCTCAATGTTTCATTTTTTCATAGAGTTTGAAAGCATCATATAAAAATACATTTTGTGCACATCTTGTAACAATGGCATTCCATCTACTAACATATTTTTGAAGCATTTTGTCAAGCAGTTCACACACCTTGTGTATGTATTTGCATTTTTGACACATGTCTAGCAAGGCATTGGTAACAAAAAAATAATAGGAAAATCCACTTTTGATAGATTGATGTATTTATATACTCTATTATAAAGCTTCTAATCTTGCACAGGCTAGTAGGATGCTGGAAAAGGTTGCAAATTCAGACTTTACATTTGCCAATAGCATTTAAAAAAAAAGATATACAATGCCTTTTCAAGAGATGGTATTCTATTAGATGGTATACAACCCTAGTATTCTATGAGATGGTACCTTTATTTGGTAGTCTATCAAACACTTCATGATTTGAACATGTTTCCACAATTTCCATACTAGTCAATTAGGGATTTTATAGTTATAAAATCTAAAATTTCCATAATCCTGATAGGATGCTGGCAAAGGTTGTAGGGTTATACTTTACATTTTCCAATAGAATTTGTTTAAAGTTATACGATGCCTTTTCAAGAGATCCATTTTGTGCATATCCTACAACCTTGGTGTTCTATGAGATGACATTTTTTTTGACAGTTTATCAAACACTTCATGCTTTGATCATGTTTCCATAATTTCCATACAAGTCAATTAGGAATTTTATAGTTATAAAATCTAAGAAATATCCACATTTGTTTATACTTTGATGGAATTCCATGTCCAATCCTAAGGCATTCATTTTTTCATAGATTGTTAGGATGTTAGAGAAGTTGTGAAATATGGCATTAAATATACCAATAGCATTTGATTAAAGGTTTCTAATTTTGCATATGCTTTTTAACAGACCCATATTGTGTATATTCTATAATCATTGAATTCCATGAGACCACATCCATTTCAAGTATTTTTTTAAACAATTTAGATGACCTTTGTATCATTCCATATTTTACATACATGTCTATCAGAACATTGGTAACTGTGATGTTTGGCCAAAAGCTTTTTTCA
Organism: Cupressus sempervirens; assembly: GCA_028749045.1. Lineage (NCBI taxonomy): Eukaryota > Viridiplantae > Streptophyta > Pinopsida > Cupressales > Cupressaceae > Cupressus > Cupressus sempervirens. Next base: position 525,549,413 of record CM053783.1, on the reverse strand, counting down.
AAATGTTTGATGGCAGTTCATGCGTGTTCTATAGGCCTCATTTTGGCATAGGGTAGGAGGAGGCTAGAAAAGGTTATGGAGTCTTGCTTTACCCCCTACTAGTTGCATATGCTTAGAAGTTTCTAAGGCTTTTTGAACAAATCAATTCTATCCATATCTTGTAATCATCTCAATTGATGAGACTACATATCATTGAGGCATTTTTCAAACAATTCACATGCCTTGCACATGCTTCCCCATTTTACCAACATGCTTACTAGTGCACTTCCAACTAGAATATCTAAATGAATTTCACTCTTATTTATGTTTTGATGGACAATTGTGACCAGTTCCAAAGAACTAATTCAAGCATAGGTTGGGATAATATTGGCAAAGGCTGAGGAGGTTTGTATAAAATCTTGTAAGGATTTTTTAGAAAATCTATTTTGTGAATATCCTACAACCATTGAAATCTATTAGAGTACAATTGATGCTTGAATGTTGCCTTCACATCTTATCTTTGGTGTTGTGGTTGTAATGGTTTTTGAAGTTCCCTTACATATGACATTGATATGAGTATCTTTATCATTACTACATGTTTTCCTTACAACACAAGTTATGAGAATACTTTGTTGTATTCATTTCTTAGACAATAAAATCTACATGCTCAAGTATTTGATTACAATAGTATGTCCTTCTTTATTATCTCATGGTTTTGATGATTATTAAACTTCTTTATGAAATTTATTGAAGGTGTGGTGATATTTATATATAACTAACATCACTGTTATGGAAAAGTAATATATATTCACGGATTGCAACAAGTTATATGTGTTTTTGGAATAGATAACTATATATTATCATTGTAGAATGTTGGGAAGATTAAAACATTCTTTTTGGTTGTTTGGTTTGCCTTCTTATGAGTTCAAACACAATATCTTGGTGTCTTGTAATGGAGATGCCATGAATCAAGAATTCTTGCTATTACAAAGAATAACATAGTGAATCAAAAATTTATGGACATGACAGAGGTAAGTGAAGGAGCTAAATGAATGTTTAAGGTTCTCTTTCAATCAGAAGATACCAAAGAACCATTTGGGAGAGAAGGAAAGATGGTCTATTGGAGTGTAGGTACCAGTCATGGTGATCAGCAAGGAAACTCTCAACAATACAAGGGTTTAATAGTTTAACTATCTCCTCAATCATTGGGAACCCAAAAACCAATAGTTTGAAACATATTAATAAGGTAATGAAGTATTCAAGCTCATTTGGTAGAGTTATTTGGGATTGTTGAGAGTTATCTCTTGATTGAGGGTTGTATGCCAAATAGCATAGACTAGGGTCTTCGAGTGATATGCCTTGAGGAACTAGTGAGAACCTAAGTTTTTAGAATTTGAAAGAATTCAATAATGGATATCTAATTCTATTTTTAGTATTGATAGATGTTTTAAGATTTTGAGTTCTTACACTACATTCTATGGTAGGTTATAAGGGAGAGTCTTATAGTAAGAGTTTGTATTGGTGTTTTGAAGCCCGCCATAGTATGTAGAACCTATTAATGGTTAAAATAACTTAGTTGGCTAAGGGTTAAGCCTTTTGGAAGCTTATGGGGATATGGTGTTGATAAATATCCTAGAGGGTGTAAGGTGACGGAGGTGTTGATAGATGTTTTAAAGAGTTTGAGTTCTTACCCTAAATTATCCATTTGCTATTAGCACATGCACATAAGTGTGACCCATGATCAAAGGGTAGAGTTGTCCTATTTTTGTCCACTATTGAAACAATGATGGTGATCCATGTATCTTTAGGAAAAATAAACTTTTGATCTTTGTTAAGTGGTACATTGGCCCTAGGTCCTGAATAAGGTGGTAAAACACCAAGGAGGAGAATACTTGTAGACGCTCAAAAATGGTTCACATCTATGGTTTCATCACTTCTTCATACTAATTTGTCCCATTTTCTCATTCTACTAACTTTGATCTTTTGGCCATATTGACCATATTTCGTCATTTGTATCCGCTTTCACATCAATTTCATATCAACTCGAAATCATATCAAATCAACTCAAAATCACCCCAAATCAACTCGAAATCACTTGAAATCGGTCCTAATCAACCCAAAACATATCAAACATCTCAAATCAATCATCATTTATCCACTCCTAGGCATTGTTGTGGCTTTCAGTGCCTTGGAAACCTATCAGCTTATCAATCTTATCAATCTGACCTTAGTACTGTCATGGCTCTTAGTGCTCGGTCAAAATATCATTCATGTCATTCAATATTTGACATTGTTGAGGCTTTCAATGTCAAATCATGGCATCATCAAACATTTTAATAATATTGACAGTGTCTGTCAGTGTTATTATGATCGAACCTTATCAATCAATTTCAATCCTGTAGCATTTACAATGTCGGTTAAATGTTACATTTCAATTTATTCATGTCATGTGTCCTTGGCATGTTATCAATTTTGATCTATCAATTAATTTGACCATGGTTTTGGTCTACCTTTTCATCATCTTATTCAATATCCATCATCGTCACATTTTCATCAAAGGATACGGTTGCATTCATTTAATCAATTTGGCCAATCATCTGCTAATTTTCTCTATAAGATTAAATAACCCATAATTTAATCCTATTCCTTCTAATTATTCTTCCCAATTATCATCCTCAATTAATTAATTTTATTAATTAATTGATTCATTATCTACAAACCATGGAAATTCTTAATTTCCTAAGTTCCATTTTTCATCATTAAATCCATTTTCTACTAATTCTTATTTTGTGGAATAAGAGGATTTTTAATTCAAATATTTCATAAAATATTGTGTCATCATGACACTTGGATGTGACACCTCGTGGATCCTCCTTTGACACTTGGCTGAGACTTGTCATAATCAAATTTTATTACCTCTTACGCATGTCCCTATTTGGCTTATTCATCATAGATTCTTGGCTTTAAGTGGGTTGAGGAATCTTATGACGCGTCATAGATTCTCTTCCAAATTTGACTCTCATGTGTCATAGAATCCTACTTTTGGCATATTTCGTCATATGCGTCATAGGAATCTCTTGCCACATCGCATGTCTGTGGGTGACAAATCCAATGCTCTCACCCTACATGAAAATTATAAAATGGACACCCTTCCTCTCATTTTGGATCTAGAATGTTTAAGTCTTGAGTCCTTGAATCTTTGAGTTTTTGAGTCTCTACTAATTTGCATTTTGCATTCTCACTCTCACAATAAAATCACACTTCAAGTATTCTCATGGCTTTATCCCTATCATAGGCTTTTGCTTCAATCTTGTGTGCACTATAGGCAAATTGGAGCTACAATCATTTGGAGAAGAAAGAAGGACATGGGAGCTACAAACGGAAAAGGGAGGTTTTGATTATGTTTGCTTTCTTTTGTTTAGTTTGGCTTTCATGGTAGACTAGTGGGTGCTAATACATGTTGATAAAGTTTGTGATTTTCTCATAGTGTGTTATGCATTTTAACCCATTTTTTTGGTCCTACATTTGGTGAACCCGACGTGAACATGCATATCTAACTTGGGTTTTTCTTGTTTTGTGCTTGTAGGTGCAAGGAAGGAGCTCACTTGGAAGGATATAACGACTATCTACTCTTCCTTTTCACACCTAGATTAATTAGGGGGTCCATTAAAATGCTTATATGCTCTTGTTTCATGCATTCTGTTAGCTTGCTATCCTAGGGCGCACTCTGCTCTATTAGGGCGCACTTGGGACCCCTAGGAGCAGTTTTAGGAGCCCAAAAGCCACCAAAACCTCTTTCTGTTGTTTCCAACTTACCAACTACACCCATCTAGGCCCCAACTACATCATTGATGTAGTCTGCGCTATTTGGGTGCACTTGGGAGTGCAGTTTTGAAAATTTCAATTTTTGGGTCTTGTTTAGGCACCATTTCCCCACACTCTGCACCTGACTTCCCAATTGCGCCCTAAAACTACCAACTGTGCCCAACTGGGCCCCAAATGCATCATTGATGTAGTCTACACTATCTGGGTGCACTTGGGGATGTACAGAGCCATTTTGGCCTTTTGGGGAGTAATTTGCACTATCAGAGCACACCTGGGTTCATAGTAAGCACATGGACCAATCAAAATCTGCATTTCAAGTTCCTATCACTCTCTAGCACATAGATTAGGTGATTTTGTGTTACTAATGATCTATTTGCAGCATGTGGCTATCGTGGGATGAAGACATGATCATAAACTACTAATGCTTTGTTTGCAGGACGTTGTCGAAGACTTTGTGTGTCTTTCAAAACTATGTGTGTGGATTTCCTAGATTAGCTAACATTTCGTTTGGTGCTTAAAAAGAACCTTTTTCTTTTCTTCCTGGCATGTCTATGGTGTTAGATCCCTAGGATTTGCATTGGATGTATCCTCTCCCCTCACCATTTGTGGATCTTGGGTGTAAGAGAAATCTGTGTAACTTCTATAGGAGGCCTGCCTTGGACCAAGATACTCGATATTGGGTATGCCAGGGGACGACCTCAGAGTGGTAACGAGCCAAAGCCAGGTGAACGTTCCAGCTGCTATATAAAACTTGATTACAGTGAAAGCTATTTCGGTGATATTGCTACATGATAGCTCTCCTCTAGTACCCTTGTGGTGCGTCAAACCCCGATTCTCGGGGCTGGGAGACCTTCAGCGAAAGTTTATCATTAACTTTCCGAATGGAATGCCCTTACTAAAAACCATGTTTTAGTGGCCAAAATCCTTTCTATCCACTAGCTCAAGGGGTCACCCATGCCCGTGAAGACATCCTACATTCTCGTGGTCCTTAGTAGAGGCAACAATCCCTTGGGAAGTCATGCCCCTTGGGAAGCGGATCTTGGTAGCCCCGAGAAGTGAGTGCGCTATAAGGGGGAGCCTGTGGTGCCAAGATCCTAGGTTGTCTGCTCTGGATAATCGCGGCTGAACTTTGGTTCAAGTAGGAATTCAGTGGATACAGTCCTAAAAGCCTAGGTTGTGGTGTGTTTGTTAACTTTTTACAACAACTTTTCTTGTCTTAATGTGTCTTGCGTGTTTGTAAAACATAATCAAGATAAGAGCCAAACTTTTAAATTTACACCTTGGATATCATTTGAACTTGTCAAAACCTCACACATTGCCAAAACATTTCAACCTTTATCAAACTTTGCAAACATTGATTCAACACACTCGAACCTTGGAAAATATGGCGACTTGTGCTCTTAAATGTGCTTGGCAAAACGTATATCTCACACTTGCATAGATTTCACTTGCATTCACCCTAGTCTAGGCTTCATTCTTGCATCATATAGACTTCATATTGCACCTTTCAGTCCTCATTTAGTATCTATTACCTTTCATATTGCATCCATTTAGGTTCAGTGTACTTTCCTTAGTTTTTGCATTCCCATCTCAAAATTAGCACTTTGCATTCACCACCTTGCATCTTTGCATACCTATTCATCATATTGAGCACTTTATCCAACACTCTGAGTGTCCTAATCATTTTGAGCATCCAAACTGGCCCTAACACTATCCTCTACCATTTACCTCTCTGTGACATCAATCCTGAAACCATAGCCTCCAGAATTGCCTCAATTTCAGCCCAGCTTACCAACTGCGCCAAGAAACCACCAACTACGCCCAACTAGGCCCCAATTGTGTCATTGACGTAGTCTAAACTATATGGGTGCACTTGGTGGTCCTAAGATCTAGTTTTGGGTTCCAGATAACATTTTGGGGCTTCAACAGTGTCCTTAGGTACCTGGTTAGCTCCCCTTGCACTAGCTTGCCCAGATCTGCATTCTACAGCACCTAATCTTCATCACCTTCACTTAATACATCATTCTATACATCATAAACTTCATTTTGCATCTCCCAAACCATCCTAACATCAACCCCAGCATCCTGGCTTCCTGGCATGTCAGTTTGGTAACCATACCCCTCAGAATCAGCAAACATTCTTCCTAGCTTACCAACTGCGCCTAGAAACTACCAACTGCGCCCAAATTGGCTCCAAGTGCATAAATGATGTAGTTGGTACTATTAGGGCACACTTGGCACTATTAGGGAACACTTGGGTACCTGCATGACCATTTTTGGCATCCAAACTGCACTTTAGGACCCCAAAACTGCATCTAGGAGCCTCTAGACCTACCCATTCTACACTTGACCCAAAACCATATATTGCACTCAAAATACCCTTTTGCATCATAGGCATTGTCCATATCACATATCCACTCAGCATCACCACAATTTTGAGTCCTCTAAACATTATTTTGAACCCCCAAAACCTTTGAATTTAGTCAAAAATCTAAACAAAGTATGAGTCTTAGAGTATCTCCTAGTGTTGACGGATAATGGATCTTGACTAGTCTTTTTATCTTTTCTTATCATTTTATTTGGTCAAAATATGTCTATGTCTTGATAGATTTGACCTTTTCATCTTTTATCCATTTGATCTTTTTGTCTTTTATCAGTTTTTGGTCAAGATCCAAAGTCCTTTATCACAAGGTTAAACTCCTAGACAAAATACTTTCTAAAAGGTTTTACCTAAGTTCAAAACTTTCCATATACCCTTGTCATAGCATAATCATATCCCTAGCATCCCCAAATGTCATTTTGACCTACCCTAGTGGTATATCCCCTTCATATTGCATTGGTCAAAATCCTTAGCATCATTTTCACTATCAAACCCTATCAAATTGTCCATCAACCAAATTAACTTCTTGAGCATTTACCCTCATTTTGCATGTCCCAAACGTCATTACGAACCCTAGAAAATCATCCTTTGCATGATATACCTTGCATAAATCAACCTTTAGTACCCTTAACAAGTCCAAAACATAACCCTAATTATCATTTTGCATACTTTAGAGTCATTTTCATTCCCTCTAGTCAAACCTCAAAACATCACCTTGCATTTGCATTTGCATAACATCCCTAGGACATTTGCACTTTCCACATCAAAACCATAATTCATCCAGTATTTCCTCACATTGCATAACATTCCTAAACAATTAAAAAATCCCAAAAAAAACACTCATATCTTGCATACCCACCACTCTTTGCACTCTTAGGTATCATGCCAACACTTACTAGGAGACAAGCAGCTCAGAGACCAGAGGAACTCTATCAACCTTTGCTTTCTGAGGCACAAGCACAACCAAAACCTCATACAAGACAAAGAAAGAGCAAGAAAATCCAACAAACCTTTGACAAAGACCAAATCGAGGCATCACAACCATTACTATCAGACCCTTTGAATATGTATCCGCAAGATCCTCATAATCAAGCTATGGCACAACAAACCTTGAACAATGCACCTATCATGAGATTTCCTCCAAACACTTCCCCCACACATGGGATGGTTCAATGGAGTCCTAAATTTGAACCTATATTCGTGCCAATGCCACTAGGAGAAGGAAGTGTACCAATCTCACCTGAAGATGAACAATCACATTCATTTGAATTCAGCCAACCTAACACATCAAACATACAACAAGGTATTGTACACCTAAGTGATGACTCTAACACTGATTATGGCATCACTGATGAAGAAATGGCTAGGGCATGTCAATACAAAAGTTTTCGCAAGAACTTAAAACGTTTGGCAGCTCAAGAAATTGTCAAATTTAATCCAAACTTGGAAGGTCCTAGGTCCAAAAATCAAACCAACACAATAATTGAAAATATCCAACCCATGATATATTTGGACTCAGATAAGGGAAAACAACCTTTGGAGTTTTCAAACACAATAATGTCACCTATAAGATCCCATCAAGAACCAACAATTGAAATCCTCCAAAGTACATTTGAACACATCAATGTTAACCCCTTGTTTAATGAAATACCACCAATCCCTAAACACCCCAAAAGGACATCAAGACTTGATTTTAGTCACATGATGCAACAAAAAGATGCACCTAAAGGGACCCGTGCTCTAGGGATGCCAGACATACCTTCTTTGGAGGAAAATCAACAAAGTACACCTTTGCTTCTAACTTTACCCTGTGTTACGACATCAAACACTATGGAGCCTCTCATAAATACAACATGTGAAACATCAAGTGCAACCATCCCTATAGATGCACAAAGGAAAAGTCTTATTGACATTACACCCATTCCCAATAGAAATGCATCTCATAGTCAAGTGAATATGATGTTGCAAGCAGGAACATCTAAAACACAAAGGTACCAAAACAACAACACAAACATGACATTCAATTCTCAAGGACTTAGTCAACCCCCACAACAACAACAACCTACAATGGTACAAGGACCCAACACTTCCAAGGCACAACCAAGTCTACATCCACTTGAAACACATCCAACATATCAACAACAACATCAAACACAATGACAACAACCACAAGTGGGGCAAACATCCAACATTCCTAACATGCAATCCCATATGGACCCACTTGACTTACACACAATTTATCAACAACAATTTCAGTAGCAATTCCAACAAAAAAAAATGATGTTTGCTAAACAACAAGAGCAACTCAAGCAATAGTTGGAATACCAAAAATGCCTTGAGCAACAAATCACATTCTAGCAACATTTGTTACAACAAAAACATGTGCCACAACAACCTCAACAGATACCTCTAGAACAACAAGAACGCACATGGTCTCACATACAACCAACAGAGGTATCCCAACAACAACCGCAACACATGGCACAACAACAACACATGGTACAACAATCACAGTCAATACCACAACAAGTGTCACATCAAATACCACAACAAGTTCCCCAACAACAGGGACCTTTCTGTCTTCGAGGTGCCAACATACCTCCACCACCTAGCGACACTTCATCAGACTCATCAGACATAGAAATGTCAGAACCAAGTAGACATAGTTCTCGCCACAGCAAACGGTCTACTCATAGACACAAAAGACTTGAAGGAAAGACCATCATGCAAAACCCCAATGAGGGACTATTACAACAATTCAAACAACTTTCCAAACAAGTTGAGGCATTAGGAGTCCAAAAGAAATAGGTTCTATATACAGAAAAGGACCTACTTCCTAATCCATTCGATAAAAGTTTGTATATGCCTCCATTCCCAAAACACTTTGAAGCTCCAAGGTTTGAAAAATACTGAGGAAAAGGCAACCCTATTGACCACATCAGAGAATTTTGTGCTTCATGTACTGAACTCAGTGATGAACCCACTTACCTAATGAGATTGTTCCCTCGTTCTCTAGGTGGGCCCACACTTGAATGGTACTCCAAACTTCCTGGTAATATCAAATCTTGGTCAGAGCTAGCAGACAAATTTATCTCACACTTTGCCTTTAACATTACAAATGAGGTGACACTTTCTGATTTGTGCTCAACTAAACAAAAGATGGGAGAATCATTCATCACATTCTTACTGCGTTGGAGAAGCTTAGTTAGTCAATGCTCACTAGACATTCCTGAAGAACAACAAGTAAACTTGTGCATTGAAAACTTAGTCCTGGACTTAATGTATGAACTCAAAATCAAGAGTCCAAGCACCATTTCCAAACTAATGAAAAAAGGGGCTAGTATTGAAGATGCTCTTATTCGTAAGGGAATCCTCAAGATAAACAAAGAAAACACAAACACCAACTCATCTAATGACAAGGCAAAATTTCTCTCCAAAAATAAGAATGTGACTAATGATGGCATTGTGGATGCTCACATGATTAGCACAACACAACCTCAACTGACTTTGAAAGGTGCAAACCCTACAAATTCACAAACTCCTAATCAAATAACACCTCAACAATAGAAAACTGAGACTCCCACGCAAGATAAACCTCGAAGACATCCTAGAACCAAAGACAGGAAATTCACACCATTGGGAATACCACTTGAGACTGTATTACAACAGTTACTGAGTAATAACTTCCTACAATTACCCCCAGTCAAAGATGACCCATTGACTAAAGCTGATTGGTGGGATGACAAAAAGTATTGTGATTACCATCGCACCAAAGGACACAAAACTTCATCATGCTTCCAACTAAAACATGCAATACAAGACCTTATTGATGATGGTGTCATCACAGTTGATCCATCACTGTTAGCATCCAACTCTGATCACACTATTTTCAAAGATCCTTTGGGTAATCATGACAAAGAGAAAGCCTCAAGTTCAAACTCGAACTCGCAAGGTAATGTGAATTACACATGTACCGGCTATGACTACACCATAAATTGCTTTAATGAGTTTGACTTTCGCATATCCACATTCATATTAAAGGCTGAAAACCCTTGTTGTGCTGTCACTACACATCATAGCAAGATTACCCTACCTGGAGCCCCAACTAGACCTACTGCTTCTACTAGACCTATACCCCCATCTAGACCTACTGCTCCTACTTCAGCTGATTATAGCTTTGTTGAACAACTCGGCAAAACCCCTACACAAATATCCATTTTGGACCTCCTGCGTGCATCTCCCCAACACCAAAAGATCTTGGAGCAAGCCCTTAAAGAGTCAATAGTCCCAGATAACATGGATGTTGCCCAGTTCCAAGCCATGGTTGGGAACCTATCCGCATCACAACATATCACATTTTCACCCCGAGATATTCCTAAGGAAAAATCTAACCACAATGATCCCTTCCACCTTGAAGTCTTTGTCCACAATGTTAGAGTCAGACGTGTCTTAATAGATGGAGGAGCGGGGCTGAATATCTGTACACTTAAAGTAGTCAAAGGTTTGGGGTATTCTAAAAATGATGTGGATCCCTCTCGAAGGATCACAATCAAAGCCTATGATGATGGTGAGCGTTTCTCTACAGGGGTTATCATCTTACCTATCAAAGTTGGTCCAGCCATTGAGAACACTTTATTCCAAGTCCTAGATATAGAAATTAATTGCAACATGATACTAGGCCGCCCATGGATCCATGCTATGAAAGCGGTTCCTTCTACATATCACCAATGCCTAAAGTTCTATAATAATATAGAGGTAACCATCCCTGGTGATCTAGATCCCTTCCAGTTCTGTGCCAATCTTAGAGGAACCACTGCATACCAAGTCCCAACAAACCATGCAGTAAATCCACTAGAGTCCTCCAAGTATGTTGATCCTTCCACACTCACACCCACATCCAAAGGAAAGCTTAAAATACAAGACCAAGGTTGCGGTGAGTACTCCATGTCTCATACCTTTCACATTGGGAAACTTCCTTTATCCCCCAAGTCATATGGTAAACCTCAGCTTATACAAAACAAGCCTAAGTTTGCACTTCAAAACAGACCTCCTATGGCATTCACTAGTGGGGGCAGGCTACATGCTATGAAAATACCTCTACATGGATGGAAAGGGCTAAAACAGAACAAGAAATTACTCCTCTATCCCCCAACAAGTATGGACCTGGATTCACCATCATGCAGAAAAAGGGATATGATGGATGTAGTGGCCTAGGACTCCAAAAACAAGGCATTGTTCAACCCATCACTGCATCAGGACAACCTCATAGCTTGGGACTCTGATTCAAACCATTTGTTTTGGGTCTTCCTAATACCGAGTCATCCACATCTGAGGAGGTGAATGCTTCAAACGATGACAAGGCATCTGAGAATAACCAACCCGAACCCACCCAATCTGTATCTAACGTCGACAATCTAGATACCTCCCTTGGTCTTGACCATATGTTTGCAGACCCAGATAGCTTACCCATTGAAGATAAATATGTTAATCCACCTGTCACTCAAACCGGCTCTTCACCTTGGATGGAAACATTTTGGGATCCAAGCCCTCCTACTTCTGAACATGATCCTGATGACATCATTGAAGCAAATATCCATATATGTGCCTTGGACCAAAGCTTATTCAACACCGATGATGGAATTTCCTTAGTTTTCCCTGAACTTATTGATTGGGACCAACAAGGACCACCAATGTTTGATCAGTTTGAAAATGATGATGCCATCGCAGAATTCTTTGAGCTCCGTGAAGATGTACCAGAAGGTGATCACAAATTTGGATTTTCCATTAATCTAAACATCATGGCATATTTTGGGGAGTCAACTCCATCTTCCAGTCACAAAATTGAGAAAATAACCAAAAAAGACACAAATAGGTCTCTTGGTGAAAACTGAAAGGCGCCATTAGACCATAAAAAAGTAAAAATAAAGGACGTATCCGAGGGTGAAAACCTCTCTGAGGCGCCTGAGGATGGAAGATTGGACACACTCCCATTAAAGGAAAAATTAGCATTACTTGTGGAAATGACAGAAGAGATTAATCTGGGGACTCCTAACAACCCCAAAATCATACACTTTGCGGCCTCATTATCACCAGAAGAGAAGGATGAATTTATTAGATTTTTTCTAGAGAGGCAGATCAACTTTGCTTGGTCTTACACAGATATGCCCGGATTAGATCCTGAACTAGTTCTTCATCACTTACCACTAAAACCAGGAATGAAACCAGTAAAGAAAAAGTTGAGGAAAATGCATCCTCAAGTGGCTCTCCTTGTCAAAGCTGAATTAAAGAAACTATTGGATGCCGGCTTCATAAGACCCATTGATTATGCAGAGTGGATATCTAATCTAGTACTAGTAAGCAAACACTCTGGGGGCATCCGGATATGCACTGATTTTTGTGATCTTAACAAGGCATGTCCCAAGGATAATTTTCCTCTACCAAACATAGATATCATTGTAGACATGACAGCTGGGTATGAGATGTTATCACTAATGGTGGCTTTTCTGGCTATAATCAAATAAGAATCACCCCTGAAGATCAACACAAGACAACTTTCACATGTTCTTGGGGAACATACTGCTGGAATGTCATGCCATTTGGTCTTAAAAATGCTGGGGAAACATATCAAAGAGCAATGATTACCATCTTCCATGATTTCATGCACATTCTCATGGAAGACTATGTTGATGACTTGCTTTGCAAATCCTATAAAAGGAAAGAACACTTGGGCATCCTAGATCAGATATTCACCAGAATGGAAATCTATAAGCTTCGTCTAAATCCAAAAAAGTGTGGATTTGGAGTTGTCTCTGGAAAGCTCCTAGGCTACATTGTTTCTCAACGAGGCATTGAAGTGGATCCTGAGAAAGTAAAAGCAATACTTGACATGCCTCCTCCAACAAATCTAAAAACCCTATGAGGGCTACAAGGAAGATTGCAATCTATTTGCAGATTCATTGCACAATTGGCCGATAAGTGTCACTCCTTTCAACACCTCTTACGTAAAGGAGTATCCTTTCAATGGAACAAGCAGTACCAAGAATCTTTCCAACAACTTAAGGATTATCTTCTACATCCACCAGTTTTAATGGCTCCTATTCCAAGCAAACCATTTATCTTATATATATCTGCTACAGATACAACATTAGGGGCTCTCCTAGCACAAAATGATGAACAAGGAAGAGAGCGAGCTATATATTACATCAATAGAACACTTATGGGCTATGAGCTAAATTATTCACTAATTGAACGAGCATGCCTTGCTATTGTCTTTGCAACCCAAAAGCTTAGACATTACATGCTCCATCAGAAAAAAAGCTCATCTCTAAGATTGACCCACTGAAATATCTCCTTAGTAGGGCTGCTCTCACATGATGCTTAGCCAAATGGGTCATGGTCCTTAGTGAATTTGACATAGAATATGTAGACAGAAAAGCAATCAAAGGGCAGGTGATAGTAGATCAATTAGCAGGAGCGCCTATGTCTGATGATCATCCCATGTTAATAGACTTTCCAGATGAAGCCATATTTCACATGGATGTAGGTAACAAATAGAAGCTTTATTTTGATGGATCACATACACAAAATGGTTCAGGAGCTGGCATTATGTTTGTCACTCCTCAAGGTGACATAATCCCCAAGTCATATAGGATTGCATTTCACTGTACAAACAACATAGCAGAATATGAGGCACTGATCACAGGGCTCAAGATAGCTATCCAATGGAACATTCAACATTTACAAGTCTTTGGGGATTCCCAGTTGGTCATCCACCAAGTCAATGATGACTATGAAACCAAAGATGATAAACTAATGCCCTACAAGTAGATAGTAGACTTCCTTAAGTCTAAATTTGTTACTATATCTTTTCATCAGCTACCAAGAGTACACAACAAGCAAGCTGATGCTATGGATACCATCGCTTCTATGATTGATATGCCTCAAAATGTGGAACATTGTGAATTCCTTGTTGAGCAACTTTTGATTCCAGCATTCGAGCTCTCCCAATCTGAGTTTGTGTATGAACTTGTTGGTCCCAACTCTCCTTGGTATCAAGACATTTATGATTACCTACATGCCCAAATCCTACCACTCAACTTATCCAAAAATGACCAACGAGCCTTTATCCGTCAAGCCACTAGATATGTCATCATCGGTGACACCCTTTATAAAAGATCTTTTGACCAAACCCTTCTAAGATGCCTTGACTCACAAGAAGCTGAAACTGCCTTGCATGAGGTTCATGAAGGTATATGTGGAGGCCATTTCAATGGTCTGAGTCTAGCCAAGAAGCTTGTTAGAGCTGGGTATTATTGGCCCACCATGGAACAGGATGCCCATGACTTTGCAAAAACATGCCATAAGTGTCAGATACATAGCAATCTAATCCATGCACCAGCACAAGAATTGCAGCCAGTCATATCACTATGGCCCTTTTCACAATGGGCATTTGATCTCATCGGAGCTATTTCTCCTGCATCCTCTGATGGTCACAAGTTCATTATCATGGCAACAGAATATTTTACCAACTGGGTTGAAGCTGTCCCCTTGACCTTCACCACCGGCAAGCAGATCTCCAGGTTTATTCTAAACTATATCATATGTCGGTATGGAGTGCTCTTGGCTATTATTAGTGACCATGGTACTCCATTTCAAAACAAGGATGTAGACAAGCTTTGTGAGAAGTACAACATATACCATGGATATTCTAGTATTTACCATCCACAAGCCAATGGCCAAGTAGAAGCATCTAACAAGACCATCATTAAGATTCTCCAAAAGACTGTCAACGATTCGGGTTGAGACTGGCACCTCTAGCTAAATCCAACTCTTTGGGAATATCGAACAAGTATCCGTGCTCCTACTGGTGCAACACCATACTCTCTTGTCTATGGCACTGAGGCCATACTTCCCATTGAAGTTGAAAATCCATCATTAAGAGTATCCTTTCAAGATGTTGTTGATGATGAAAACTACCGAATATCTAGGCTTCATGAGCTGGAAATGCTTGATGAAAAAAGACGAGCTGCCTTGACACACTTGCAAGCTTACCAAAATTGACTGAAATAGAGCTATAACAAGAAAGTTCGAGGTCATCATTTTGAGGTTGGTGATTTGGTCCTAAAGATGAATTATAAGACACAACGGCATAGAGAAAAACAAGGTAAATTTGAGCCAAATTGGGAAGGACCTTATATAGTTACTGCATCTTTTGGATTTGAAGTATATCAGCTTGCAACTCCAGAGGGTGAGCCATTGCCCATGTCCATCAACAACATGCATCTTTGCAAATGCTACACTTGATTCTATCTAAAAGTCCTGAAAAAATACCAAAAAAATTAAAAAATGTCATGAAAAGAAAAAAGAAAAAAAAAAGGATGCCTTGATGAAAACCTGGCAAACAGGCATCTTGGCACAAAAATTTGAGTCAAGAGAAAAATTTCATCCAAAAGTGAAAACCTGGAAAATAGGCACTTTGGGCAAGTACCATGGTGAAAACTTGGCAAACAGGCACCATGTGTAATCAATTATTGCTCCTCCATCTATCGGGATTCCATCTGGTCTTTTCCCCCTCTATCATTCCTTGATCGTACCCTTCATATGGCAAGACATCCTTAGTTCCTTATCATGGCTCACAAACTGGTTAATGTCCTTCGTTACCTTGCTTAAGTATCAACTGTCTATACACACACACTCTATCATTGGCCTCCGTACATAATTTGCGTCTTGTTTGGGGGCATATTGCCTACATGGTGTGTAAGTTTGAATTTGAACTAGGGGCATACCTCTAAGTTCTTTTTATCCATTGGATCTATCACATAACTGATTGGAGCTAACATTTGTATATGCTTATACGATCCTGAAAAAATCCCTAAAAACCATAAATGTCCTGAAAAAGTCCTTAAAAATCATAAAATGTCTTGAAAAATCACTAAAAATCACATTATGTCCTGAAAGAAATCCTAAAAATTCAACTATGATCCTGAAAAAATCACATAATGTCCTAAAAAAATCCCTAAAAATCGTAAAATGTCCTGAGAAAATCACTAAAAATCACATAATGACCTGAAAAAATCCTTAAAAATTCAAATACGATCCTTAAAAAAGCACTAAAAATCATAAAATGTCCTAAAATAAACCCTAAAAATTGTAAAATGACATGAAGAAATTAGTCACAAAAAAAAATCAAATATCCCCACAAAACCCTAAAAATCACAAAACTCGTCAATTTTTTTTTTTGCAATAAACCTTGTACATACTCACTATGGATAACCACCCCTTTTGTGTAAACACTTGCACTTTGCAGACTGAAAATCAAAGCACTACACTTCAAGACAATCACACTATCTAACCAACATGAACCAACAATCAATCCAACCTATCACTATGAACTTATCAATTGAATCCACAACTAGAACTATCACATTATCAACATGTCAAACACCATCTAAACACCTAAAAAATTAAAAAGCAAGTAATAATGGACAAGGATAGCTGTTGGCTCACGCTGTTTAGCGAGTGATTTATTTTTTGCTTTTTTTTTCTTTGATCATGTTCCTATGCCACTCGATGATATAAAACTAATCTATGAGGGTGGCCGGGATGGTTCATGGTCATCTTTTTCTATTTTTGTCTGTTATAATGTACCTTTGAGAGTCTGGGGCATGTACATATGCCTTAGGAAGGACAAGGTCATTCTTTGTTTGCATCATGCTTGTTTACGCAAGAGGATTTCATTTGCGCTCTGGCCCTTTATGCCATGATGCGTTGCATTTCATTTGCCATATCAAAATAAAGCTCCATTTGACATATAGTGCACTTTCTACAAGCAAAACTCTTCCCATCATACTAACAATTCTTCACCTCATTTCCTTGATCTTCTGCATCTTCTTCATCTGCTACCTTGGTCTCGTACTCTGATACACCAAAAACATTGTCATCCTACATTCCTGCATATGTCAGAACGATTCAAAGTAATAAATATGGCATTCACATTTCATTTGCATCCATGTTACATTTCATTTGCATTCATATCATTTTACATTTCATTTGCATTCATTTACACGCTTTCCATATCTTTCACATAACATTAAGCATTCATTCATGAGAAAAACATGTGGCAAAAATAAAAGATGGCATTTCCTACACCTAACATGCAATAAATCAACACATGATGTCATCATATATAAGTCCACACAAAAAGCATAAATGCACCCATATAAAACATCTAAAGCATATGCATAACATAAAAATAGGCATCACAACATAAGTCATCATCTAGTCCATAGCATATAGTAATCATAACATAAGTACATCCCATAAATGTCGCACAAAAGTATCAGAGTATGTGACCATGGTTTGCATCAACACTAACTACCTATAGGTGTGAACCATGAAAGAGCATAATAAAAGCCACAAGGTAACATAGGGAGGCCCCTCTATATGTGAGTCTGTCAGTGTCATCCTGTGCTATCCCTCTATATGTGAGTCTGTTAATGTCATCCTGTGCTATCCCTAGCCTCGTGGTCTCTGTTTGGCCTCGAGGATGATTCCTCTGCTCTCTGTGGTGGCCTCATAGGCCCCGTCACCCCCGCACTGCTCTGTGTCCTCTGTGTCCTATGGGAATGAGACCTCGATGCACGAAAAATCTCCACTCTTTGCCTCGGTGGCACCACCCTCTCATACTGATCTCACCAATACTGTGCCTCCATGTGAGCCCTGCTCATCATCATTGCCAGATCTTGAAAGTTTGCATCCCTAATGCTGTTGATGAACTCTTGAGACTCCTGTGCTACCATCTCTACCCTATGCATAGCTACCGCTCTCTCAGCCCTAGCTCGATCTCTCTCAGCCATTGCCTGATCTCTCTCCTGTGCTACCAACTATGTCATTGATGGAATTGGGAATGCCAACTACATCATTGACGCACTTGGATGTGTTTTGGGTGCAGTTGGGGCATTTGGGAGCCCTAACTGGCCCCAGGACCCCCAGTTGATCCTATTTGACCCTGTTTCCCCTCGACAGACTCCTAGGTGCCTAAAGAGCAGTAAAAAAGCATCGAAATACAACAAAAAAGAATTAAAAAAAGTAAAAAGTACAAAGACGGCCTCGATTTACTCACTGGAGGTCCAGCATCTGCTCGCCGTCACAAGGTCTGCACCCGTTCACCACGATGTTGCTCCCTAGGTAGTCGATCCATCCTCCTTGCTCCAGAGCTCTTTTCTTCCAAATGAGAGAGTGAAAATGACCTTCAAACTCCTCTCAAAGCCCTTTTATAGCTTGCTACTACCTAGATGGTTGTGGAAAAGACCCTTTCTATGTTGG
The DNA here is from genome assembly GCA_028749045.1 of Cupressus sempervirens. NCBI lineage: Eukaryota > Viridiplantae > Streptophyta > Pinopsida > Cupressales > Cupressaceae > Cupressus > Cupressus sempervirens. Next base: position 525,530,905 of record CM053783.1, on the reverse strand, counting down.
TCGCGATGCTTATTTACACTCCAGAGGCCATAAATTTTGCGTTTTAACTTTGATTTTCGATCCGTCAGTTCCTATGTCTTTGTTTTTCTATTGTTGATGAAATTGACCTATCATATGCCTATGTTGGTCAATTTCTCAAGGGGGCATAAATATATACCACATCGCTGGGGCATGCTTTTATGGCTTTTTCGTTAGCATTCTTTGACACAATGCTCTAAATCACATTGTATCAAAGAGGGGCAAAATGTAGATGCTCAAAAATGGTTTGCATCTATGGTTTCATCACTTCTTCATAATAATTTGTCCCATTTTTTCATTCTACTAACTTTGATCTTTTGGCCAGATTGACCATATTTCGTCATTTGTATCCGCTTTCACATCAATTTCATATCAACTCAAAATCATATCAAATCAACTCAAAATCATATCAAATCAACTCGAAATCACCCCAAATCAACTCGAAATCACTCAAAATCGGTCCTAATCAACCCAAAACATATCAAACATCTCAAATCAATCATCATTTATTTGCTCCTAGGCATTGTTGTGGCTTTCAGTGCCTTGGAAACCTATCAGCTTATCAATCTTATCAATCTGACCTTAGTACTGTCGTGGCTCTTAGTGCTCGATCAAAATATCATTCATGTCATTCAATATTTGACATGTTGAGGCTTTCAATGTCAGATCATGGCATCATCAACCATTTTAATAATATTTACGGTGTCCGTCAGTGTTATTATGATCGAACCTTATCAATCAATTTCAATCCTGTAGCATTTACAATGTCGGTTAAATGTTACATTTCAATTTATTCATGTCATGTGTCCTTGGCATGTTATCAATTTCGATCTATCAATTAATTTGACCATGGTTTTGGTCTACCTTTTCATCATCTTATTCGATATCCATCATCGTCACATTTTCATCAAAGGATACGGTCGCATTCATTTAATCAATTTGGCCAATCATCTGCTAATTTTCTCTATAAGATTAAATAACCCATAATTTAATCCTATTCCTTCTAATTATTCTTCCTAATTATCATCCTCAATTAATTAATTTTATTAATTAATTGATTCATTATCTGCAAATCATGGAAATTCTTAATTTCCTAAGTTCCATTTTTCATCATTGAATCCATTTTCTACTAATTCTTATTTTGTGGAATAAGAGGATTTTTAATTCAAATATTTCATAAAATATTGTGTCATCATGACACTTGGATGTGACACCTCGTGGATCCTCCTTTGACACTTGGCTGAGACTTGTCATAATCAAATTTTATTACCTCTTACGCATGTCCCTATTTGGCTTATTCATCATAGATTCTTGGCTTTAAGTGGGTTGAGGAATCTTATGACGCGTCATAGATTCTCTTCCAAATTTGACTCTCATGTGTCATAGAATCCTACTTTTGGCATATTTCATCATATGCGTCATAGGAATCTCTTGCCACATCGCATGTCTGTGGGTGACAAATCCAATGCTCTCACCCTACATGAAAATTATAAAATGGACACCCTTCCTCTCATTTCGGATCTAGAATGCTTAAGTCTTGAGTCCTTGAATCTTTGAGTTTTTGAGTCTCTACTAATTTGCATTTTTCATCCTCACTCTCACAATAAAATCACACTTCAAGTATTCTCATGGCTTTATCCCTATCATAGGCTTTTGCTTCAATCTTGTGTGCACTATAGGCAAATTGGAGCTACAATCATTTGGAGAAGAAAGAAGGACATGGGAGCTACAAACATAAAAGGGAGTTTTTGATTATGTTTTCTTTCTTTTGTTTAGTTTGGCTTTCATGGTAGACTAGTGAGTGCTAATATTTGTTGATTGAGTTTGTGATTTGCTCATAGTGTGTTATGCATTTTAACCCATTTCTCTGGTCCTACAATACTAAAGGTCAATAAGTGTCCAAGAAGACACAATAAAGTTTAGGCATTCTTATTATGCACATAGACAAGTTGATTTTATGTTATAACAAGATCTGTGGTAGAACTTGAGTCCCTACCTTGGAGAGCATGTTAATTTTTAGTAAGTTTGTGAGTTGGAACTTGTCATCATTTTTTTAATTTAGTTACATCATGGTGATTAATTTTGGATTTTGAAGCCTCAATATTTCTTTTTGCAACTCAAATGGATTATTTAAATTATGATTAAAATTTCATCTAATTTGCCAATTTGGGTTCCAATTTTGGTACACGAGTTCAATAATTTCCCCCCCTTTGGTATAGGTTTGAGTTCATTCATACATACACATATTCAAAATATATATAGACATGTAGAGGGAAAGGGTTGAATTTTGGGCATAGGCCAATAGTGTTACTTCAATGGTATAAGAGTTGGTTATCATACTTTATTATGTTTCTCTTGAGTGAAAGAGAGTAGAGATATTTGCAGAAATAGAGAAAATGGTAGTCCCCAAAAGTTCTAGACTAATTTATAGAGTTGAAGACCATATGAAAATGACTTGCAAAAAAGGGTTGGAAAATTGATCCTCTTCTAATATGATGTGTCTAGCAAGATAATGACAATAACATGGGTTCTAAAAATATATACCTATTTCTAGTTTATCCCCATGCTAGAAGATGAGGCCATTTAAATATGCTGCTATTCACTTGGTTGTTATTGCTCATGATTGGTGGAACCACAAAATGATCATAATGAGACATGATCAGAGTACCTCTTATGAAGAGTTCACTAAGAGGCTTATTGACAAATTTGACCCTAAAAATCATTTTAAGAAGTTGGCTTAGTTTGAACAATGTTGTTTAGTGGACACCTACATTGTTGATTTTCAGAGTTATCAATATTGGCCACTTATACAACATATAGGAGGTTGATGGTTTTATTTATGGATGGATAAAAGCTCTTAGTCCTAATTCTCTAGAGACAAACATTAAGAAGGCTAAAGACATGGATTCAACAATTGCCAAGAATAAACTTCAGTCCAAAAGATCTATGTTACAAACTAAATCATGTAGAGGGAAAGGGTTGATTTTTAATGTGAGCACCAATCCATCAAAACATATAATAGAAAGTTTAACTTTTTTGGACAAGTATGAATAAACTAGGACTTTCATAGAACAATTCAACTCTTGATGACACCAAATTTTTCTTTCAAAACCATATGTGCAAATATAAACATGATGTACAACATGTCCAATATTTTTGCACATATACATATTATTTAGACCAAATATTTCTTTCAAAACCATATGTGTAGATATAAACATTAAGTACAACATGTCCAATTTTTTTGTAGATATACACATTCGTTACACCAAATATTTCTTTCAAAACCATATGTGCAGATATAAACATTAAGTACATGTGCAATTTTTTTGTAGATATACACATTAGTTACACCAATTTTTTCTTTCAAAACCATATGTGCATATATAAACATTAAGTACATGTCCAATATTTATGTAGATATACACATTAGTTACTCTAAATTTTTATTTCAAAACCATATGTGCAAATATAAACATTAAGTAGAGCATGTCCAATATTTTTGCATATATATTTTCCTATGAAGAAATACCATGCATGACAATATGAACCTAGAACAAAATAATGAGACAATGGCTACATTGTGGTCTTAGTTCTGAAGAAAAGTTGACAAATGTAATTGTCCTTGCAAAAAGTGTAAGGGCTTAAAGAATCAAAGAATTCTAATCACAACCCTGAGTCATTATAGGTAATATGGTCATGTTGAAGGGGGCCATGATTTTCATCCATTGTTGAATATGGATTTCCTATTGGAAGAACATGGAGGTGTGAATATCTAAGCTGAGGATAACACTCCCATGGAAGAAGATGATAATGTGCTAGAGGAAATGATTGAAGAAGATGGTATTGGTGCATGTGATGAAGATGCTCATGATGATGGTACTAGCACATTTGATAATGATGATGAAGATGATCTTGATATACCTTTACTTCAAAAGGCACACGAGCCTCTATATGAAGGCTCCCAAACAACTCTTTTCTCTACTATAGTATTATTGGTGAACTTGAAGGTTATGAATGGTTTATCCAATGTAGCAATGTTATGTATGCTAAGGTATGCCATTTTTGTCATCTTCAATGTTAGTATACCATTACTATTTATTATATTAATAATGCATATTTTTTGTTGTAGTTTGATAGGTGAGTTTTTGTTACCACTATCAAATATTCTACCTTGTTCGTATCAAGAATTATCTACCATTATGAACCGAATTGGAATAAAGTATTAGACAATACATGCGTGTCCCAATGATCACATTCTATATCATAAAAAATATGAATTTGCAATGGAATGCCCTGATTTTCATATTAGTAGATATTAGTGAGATCAAATAACAAAAAAAGTTCCTCACAAGGCTCTTTGGTACATTCTAATTGTTCCACATCTTCAACGATTATTCATGTGCACTAGCTTGGCACAATTTATGGATTACTATGCATGTAATAGAAGTCAAGATGATATTATGTGAATGCCTATAGATGGTTCTACATTTAAAGAGATAGAAAAAACATGGTCACACTTTAAAGAAGAACCTCATAATCTGAAGCTTTCATTGGTAGCAGACAATGTCAATTCATTTGGAGATATGTGATCTGTTTACTTAGTGTGGCCTATTTTTGCTATTAACAATTACATTCCTTCTTGGATTTCCATAAAGAGGGAGCACATAATGTTGTTATTGATTGTGCAAGGTATTTTTTCATTTAATAGTTATCTAAATTAATTTATAAACAATGCATGAAAATGGTCATAATAATTATGTAATGTTTCTATTCATTCAATTACTAGGTAAGTACCAAGTTAAAGATATGACCGTGTATATTGAGCTCCCAATTGATCAGTTGTTGAAGTTATGGAATGACATCACTATGTATGACATCTCTAAACCAATAAGACAAAGACAATTTCAATTCCATGCAATGCTTGTATGAACAATACATGATGCCCTTGGGCTAACTCATTTTTGTGATATGTTATATTGTTAAGGTCACATATTTTTGGTTTGTTATAGTGCTTATACATTATTGTTGTATGCTTAATTTATGCATGATAATTGTACATGATCTTTTAGGTCTTTAGACAAAGGAAAAATTTGCATGTCCAATTTGTGGTCTAAAGATGAAATCTTGTCATTCAAGAAGTTTAGGAAAGCAGGTGTTCAATGAGTTTAGGCACTTTCTCACAATAATGATAAGTATCGAATTACTAAAAAACATCTTTTTAATGGGAGAGAAGAGACAACATCAAGGCCACGAAGAATGACATCTCACCTATGGAAGTTGGAATATGATCGACTAAATCATCAAGGTAATGTCTAGTTTGTGGTCCAAAGTTTGAAATTTATATTTTGATATTGTCTTATATTTATTATGTTGATCTCAGATTGGTTTTGACAATTGAGTGTCAACACACTTAAGACATTTACTTAGTCTATGCTGAACTAGTAATGAATGCTGAGTATAATATGTAAATACAAGACCATGCCAAGTTGTAATGAGTGTTGAGTTACTCATGTGCCGAGTCACTCAAGTGCCAAGGAAATAGACCATGCCGAGTGATTCAAGTGCCAAGTAAATGGTAGATTCCAAGAAGTTTAGGTGTTGAGTCAAAAACAAAACTACAATATGTGCCAAGCATTAGTAATTACATATGCCAAGTAACACAGATTGGACATATTTTTTTCTTATGGCACAAACAACTATGCAAACCATTTTTTAGCTGACATAAGGTTAGATTTCGATTCTTTAAAGATAAGGATGAATCTATTTGCAGAATCCCTATGTAATTGCATGTAGCCAATCAGAAAAAGGGAAGGTTTAAGTAGTAAAATGGATGGATCTCAGTTGTAGATTAATACCTAACTCTAAGCCACCTAAGTCTTCTTAAGGAGGACGAAGCCTTAAATTTTTTATGAGAGATAAGAGAGAATTGAGAGCATTGTGAAGAGGTGAATGATCGAAGGTGTGACCAAGATAGTTTGTAAGCATTCAAGGTGACTTAGCAATGAGAGTGAATTGTAGAATTAGTTAGAGGAGAACAAAGGATAGATAAAGATACAACATTGATACAACTGATCATAAAGGATCAAGAAGGATATTGTGTGGATTTGATCTTTAATTAGGAAATCTAGAGCTAATCACAAGATCTATGCTGAGACATTTTGACAGATGATTTCAGTCAACTCTCCTAAGTGATTTCAGTCAAATCTCCTAAGTGGAGTGGTCCCAACAGGCCTTATCAAATCCTTTAATAGGGTGACATTCGAAGTGAGTGATCAAAATTTCTTTAGCTAGGCACACTTCTAATAGGGTGTTGAAATCCTCTAACAAGGTGGGACTTAACAATATTTGTAAGCCTTTAATAGGGCAGGCCTTTCACAGGGCAGATCATGATTCATGGTCAAACCATTATAACCTTAATTAGATACACTTTATTTCTATAGTAGTGAAGATTTGTGGGTGTCATCCCCACCCCAGTTTTATCTTCTCATTTGGAGGGTTTCTGGGTAATCATATTTGGTGTCAAGTGTGTGTTTAATTGCTTACATGTTTTAGATGCATTTACTTTTCATGTTATTTCAATTGATCTATTGAATGCATAAGATGGATGAGAGGTGAATAGTTTTATGGGTTCATGTTTTAACTTTTGATTCACCCCCCAACTCTCAGAAGTTTACCTTTACCACTTGTAATTCCAATAATTGGTATTAGAGCCCAGTTCTCAAGAGGAGAAGCTTTGCAGCTTAGAGGAAAGATCTTAAAATGGAAGTCTACAAACTAGGAAAGACTATTGAAAATTAGGAGGTTGAAATACATCTCATACTACATCAACTGAATGAAGCTAGAGATGATTTGAAGAGTTCCTGGAAGAGAAGGAAAGAGATTTCTATAGCAAAAAATGACACACAATACATAGAGATTGACACCACAAAGCTATTTGCAGATGGTAACTCTAGTGAATTTGATGCAGTAATTGCAGATCTAATGGAGAAGAATAGAGCACAAGCTAAAAAAATTATAAATCTCAAGTTGGAGTAAGAATCAAAAGCTATACTGTTATGTGAGGTGACTGAACAAAAAAAGAAAGCCATAGAAGACAAGGCCGTGATTGAAGAAGACAAAAGAATGCTAGCAAACAGATTGGAAGAGAAGTCAACAGAACTATCCAAGATCTCAAACATGCAATTGGATACCTTAAGCCAAATGATGAATGCTCATCATGAGTTGAATGTCAAGGATATTGAGATAACTACACTGAAGTTGCAGAATGAACAATTGCAAAATGACTTGAAAAGATAAAAGGAATTTGCTGAAAGTTTTAATAAGCTAAATGAAGGCATCAAATACTTTGAGAAATTACTAATATCCCCTAGATCCAATAGAGATACATCAAGATAGGGCTACACAAGCACTGAAGAAGGAGAATCATCTAAAGCTACTGAAGAAAGGAACAATAAAGGTAAGAATTCCAAATCTACTTGTCTTGATTGTGGTAAGAAAGGGCATACTACTAATGTGTGCAGAAGCAAGAATACAACTTAGGATGCTAAGCCTAACAACATGGTCCATTATCATAAGTGCAATAAACAAGGTCATTAGGCACATGAATGCAGAACCAGAACCATGCATGCACAAAAATTTGAAGGATTTTACTACAACTATCAGAAGTATGGACATAGAGCCTTTAAATGTAGATCCAAGTCCACATGGTCATCAAACAAGCAAACAAAGGTAAGAAGCTTTGGAAACTCTTATAATTAGGATAAAAATACAAGATATAGCTATCACTACTATCAAGAATATGGGCATGTACCTAAAAATTGCATCAAGGCTCACTTCAGTGGTAATTACAAGAGGTGGTTGAGTCAAACGACATGCTTCAGCTGTTTGAAGACTGGTCATATTAGCAAGCATTGTCCAACTAGGTCCAAGGCACCAAGTTGTGAATTTGATAAAGGCAAAGGTAAGGCAGATGTGGAACAAATCAAGAATGAGATGAATAAGACATGGAAGAAGAAAGAAGGATGCAATATATCAAATGGAGAAGGGATCACTTCACCCAATGGGTCAAGTGGTCACACCTCATCAAAATAAGCAAACAAGAGGTATGTGGGACTAATACCTAAAGTGTTGTATTATACATCAATTCAAAAAGAAGTAAGTACTAAAAGGATTACATTAGCATGAATGAAGATGCAAGAAGTTGTAGAAAATTCAAAGATAAATATTTTAGCTTTCATGTTGTTGCCAAGCCTGAATAGTTTTTAATGGACGTTGAGTGGAACACTAGTTAGTGCTGAGCTGCTAGGTTAGCTAGTTGATGTCATGTCTATAGTAGTTGTCGAGTGATGGTCATGTCATTAGATGTTGAGTGAATCTAAAATCATGTTGATGCTAAGTTTATAGCTGTACAAGCACTAAGCATTAGTTGCAAGGTTTTCGAAGGGTATATGGTCATTTTACACTCATTTCTCATCATTTTGAATTCAAGCAAGAGCTAAAGGTGCAGAAGGTGATTCAAAAGTTTGTTTGAAGTGACTATGAAGATCACAACGATGATCTCACTTACATTTTTAAAATCTTAAAGGTATTTATTCATAAGCTGAGCTACGTAGTTTGAAATTTGTATAAATCCTAGTTTGTCAAATGGCATCCAGTTCAAGGAATGTAGAGGGACAAGAAGTTTTAAATGTTCAATTAGTTAGAAATGAAATGAAACAACTATATTTTAGAGCAATTCCAAATGTTGTATATAAACAAGATCCATCAGGTGTGCTATCCATGATTCCCCCAAAAGTTATTATGGTTCAAGATGTTAGAAAATGTTATAACTGCAAGATAGGTGGAATTTGTGATATGGAGATAAGGGAAGCATATGACAGATTGTGTGAAAACAACATATTAAGAGAAGAATTCAGAATTGTAGAAAGGAAGGGTTTGAGCGTACCTTAGAATTCCCCACTATTTTTGAAACTAATTGGATAAGAATAGTTTTAAGCAAAATTCATGATAGATCCCTATGGTTGGAAAGAAGGCCAATAAAGATTTTGAAGAGAATAATTCATAGAGTGACTAGTTTTCCAACCCTAGATCAGCCAAAGAATTTATGAAGTGATTCAAAGGAGGTAATAGCAAAGAACACAGGTGCAAAGTGGAATAAGTATGGAATGAAAATAGATACCATAACTGATCCACTAATAAACTTTGTAGTTAGGGTCATATCTCACAAGTTTTATCAATCAAGCAGATTGAATAGTGTACCCTACATTACAGTGGATGTGGGATAAAAAATCATGAAGAAAGATCATACCTATGATCTAGTTGAACTTCAATTGTAGCAAATAATGGATAATCTAGGAGTAGTCAAGAAGACTAAGAGTGCTTAGTGCAGTTTTGGATCAATCCTAATTTGCATATTTTTCTATGTACAAAACACATTCCCATCTTTTGGTCAAATAAGATGGAAGACAAACAGGATAGTTGCTGCCTAGATAAAATGAATATATTGAGCAAATGGGTGAGAACTTTGAAATTATCGTGACAAGCTACTTTGAAGACTTTAAGAAGTGTATGAAGTAGAGGATGAGAATATTTGTTTCCTTAGTTGAACAATATTACAATGACATATGCTTTCTTGTTGGTATTGATTATACTTATGTATAAGGTGCCATATCTAGGGTAAGATGGCTAAGACCCTTAGGATATGCGATTAATGTTGATGAAGCCTTAGCTGTCATCACTACACTTCTTGCTGAAGAAGTTGAAAAAGTAGCCAAAATATTGGGAAATTGTGATGTAATGAAGTCTAAATTAGAAATGGAGTTAAAGACAACCTCCACACTGAAAAAGAAGTATAAACTGGTGAAGAATCTTAAAGCAAAATTTGGTGAAGGTGCTGAAGAAGAAGAAGAGGAAGGTGATGAAGAGGATGAAGAGGAAGAACAAGAACATACTAAAGAACCTCTTGCATTAACCCAAGGTGTGGGTGAGGATAAAGAAGAAGAATAGGGTGCCTAGGAAGAGGAAGAAGAGGAAGCACTAGTACATGCTAAGCCAAAGAAGCAAAAAGCTAAGGCACAACCTGTGGCAAAGAAAATTGCTAAGCCAAGCTCAACAAAGCCAACAACAACAAAAAATAGAGCAAGCACATGGTCCACCACACACAAGGCCAAGGAGAAAGCCAAAGAAAAGGCCAAGGCTATAGAACAATGAGGCAAAGAGCAGAAGAAACAAAGAAGGAAATACATTGCACAACTAGATACTGATGATGAAAGAATAGAATCTGAGGATACAAGCCAATTTAAAGTGGTAAGTCATACACCTCAATCTGATCTTGAAAATATTTGGGAGAATGTTAGGAATAATGCATATTTTTCTAGTTTGGAAAATATTGATTTTGAAAAACTTGAAAGAGAGGAGAAAACTCTAGTTGAAGAATCAATATATGCAATGATGTCCAAATTAAAGAATAATCCACTTGAATTTGATAGTACTCTATCAAAAGGTCTATATGACATTGTTGAACAAAAGTGGCATTATTATTTAAATTTGGAGAAACAAATTAGAGAATCTACATTAGCACAAGTTATGCCAAAATTGACAAAAGGATAAATTACCAAGGCAAACAAGAAATATGGTGGAAGATTTGCATCTAAATATAGAGCCTTCAACATTCTTTAGAAAAAAATTGAAGATGTTGTGAAGAAATCAACCTAAACGTGGAAATTGATTTATGGATTGACAATTGTCAAACAAGGAGAAGAAGATCCCTTTGAAGGAAGAAATAATAGTGATGAAAATGATGATAAGGAGGATAACAAGGAAAAATAAAATATTGTTGAGAAAGGATAAAAGAAAGATGAAGACATGGCAATAGTTGAAGAGCAACAAGAAGAACAAAGCGTGCAAGACACACAAATTCTGAGTGTTAGCCCTCCACATGACACCAATTTAACTATAGAACTATAATTGTTAAGGATGTTCCTAACATTTCAACTTAGAACATCAATCCTTTAAGTGCAGAAGATTTGAAAAAGATACTAGACCAATCTACATTTTAGGAAAGATTATGTGAAAATCTAGTATTGGTTAGTGTGTATGAACTTCAAAAGGTAGTAATTGAGATAAGGTGAATACACAAGAACCACCTTTTGCCATCCCTTTAGCTACTAGTGATCAACCCTTGATTGAAACAACTAAAGATACGTCTAGCAAGGTTGACACAATTGTCAAAGAAGACACAGTTGAGCAAGGGAAAACTACCAAAGAAGAGGAAAAGGAGACAACAACAGAGCAAACAGGATAGATAGATACATCTGTACCTACAACATAGACATAAGGTGCAACTCCCGTCATTGTCATCGATCAAGAAAAGGCTGAAGAAGGTGACCAAACATCAAAGGTAAAGGAGCAGGAGGCCATTCAAGCATTGGTAACTTTACCAACATCAGGAAGTCAAGCACAAAAGTAGTACCCCTGCAAATCTCAATGCCAGGATCAAGCTCTTCTAAGGTTGAAAAGGTAATTCACTATGGTGATGTAACTTTAGATGAAGAGATAGTGATTCCAAAATTTGATATGACACAATGACTATTGATCAAATAAGCATTCTACAAAAAGCATTAGAGAAGAAGAAACACCAAGAAATTCTTAGAAAGGAGTACACACAAAAGCAAGCATTACAAGAAATTAAAGACATCTTTTTAGATGCATTACGCTTGCCTACTCCAGAAGAAACCAAGCCACTATTGGAACAATTGTCAAACTTTGTGGATAAGGTTAATAATGAAGACCTAGATACAAATGCCAAACTTTTGGAATGGTCAAAAAGAAAGATCTAAGGAAAAGTAAATGAGAAGATATCTGGTGATATAACATTGAAACAAGTTGCTTTGGAAAATAAGGTTGAGGATGTGAAGAAGGTACTTGAGAATATTTTATCATTGTAGACAAAATTGTGTGATCCCATACTCTTCACCTAAGACATCAAACATAGAATACTAAGCTTGGAGAGGAATTTAAGCATATTAGGTACACATCTACCTAAGACCCCAACTCAAAGTGAGAAGAATTTCCACACATTGCTTCAATCATAGAGTCAACTAGCTATATTAACAATAGAAGAGGCTAATAAAAGAGCCAAATTAACATAAATTTAGGCCTCTCTCACCCCACACATAGAAATCCTCCACAAAGAATTAGGCTATGCAAAAACTTTGTTGAAGAAAGACCCCAATTTTTCTACATCGAATGGCCTAGTACACCTTGCGGTTGAGCTTGCCATCCAAGTGAAGTCATTAGATGTTGTATGTGAAAATTGGGATACGGCTCTAAAAATAATCATGGAAGTCCATAAATCCTTTTTGGAAAAATACACTATAAGTATATAGACCCTTTGACATAAGTGTCAAAAAGGGGGAGATAAAAGAATAAAAAAAAGGGGGAGATAAACAAGCAAGGGGGAGATAGATTCCAAGGAGGAAGTAAAAATGCAAGAAGAAAGTGGGGTGAGATACAATTGAATCAGACAGAGAGATGAGTACAACAAATGAGGAAGCATGAATAAAGGGGGAGCTAATCAAATTTTCACCCTAGTGATTTTTTTTTTTGTTGAGAAATCCAATGCAGGAAACAAAGTAGAGTAGATATTAGCTAAAGGTAGAGCATCAGTTGCAAATACATTAAAGGAAAAGAGTATCAATCAATAGAGACAAATCTACTCAGAATAGAGAATAGATTTTGGATACAAAATAGACACATTAACTCAGAGGAAGTTATACATTTCTTGAGGTTGAAAATTTTCAAGTTTTGTATATAAGCTGAGTCATGGTTATGTTATACTCGAGAAGAACAAATTGTTTGTATATATTCAAGTGTTTTTGACACTCATGTCAAAGGGGGAAATTGTTGATCTTAGATTGGTTTTGAAAATTGAGTGTAAACAGAATTAAGACATTTATTTAGTTTATGCCAAACTAGTAATGCATGTCGAGTATAATATGTAAGTACAAGACCATGCCGAGTTGCAATGAGTTTCGAGTCACTCATGTGCTAAGTCACTCAAGTGCTGAGCAGATAGACCATGTTGAGTGATTCAAGTGCTGAGTAAATAGTAGATGCCGAGTAGTTCAAGTGCTGAGTCAGAAACAAAACTATAGTATATGCCAAGCATTAGTAACTAAATATACCAAGTAACACAGATTGGACATATTTGTTTGTTATGGCACAAACAACTATGTAACCATTTTTTAGTTGACATAAGGTTAGATTTTGATTCTTTAAAGATAAGGACGAATTTGTTTGCAAAATCCCTATGTAATTGCATGCAGCCAATCAGAAAAAGGGAAAGTTTAAGCTACAAAATGGATGAATCTCAGCCATAGATTCATACCTAACTCTAAGCCACCTAATTCTTCTTAAGGAGGACAAAATCATAAATTTTTTATGAGAGATAAGAGAGAGTTGAGAGCATTGAAAAGAGGTGAATTATCAGAGGTGCAAACCAGACAGTTTGCAGAGCATTCAAGGTGACTTAGTAGTGATAGTGAATTGTAGAATTAGTTAGAGGAGAACAAAGGATAAATTAAGATACAACATTGATACATCTAATAATAAAGGATCAAGAAGGATATTATGCAAATTTGATCTTTAATCAGGCAATCCAGAGCCAATCACAAGATCTATGCTGAGACATTTGATAGGTGATTTCAGTCAAATCTCCTAAGAGGAGTGGTCTTCACAGGCCTTATCAAATCCTTTAATAGGGTGACATTCCAAGTGAGTGATCAGAAGTCCTTTAGCCAGACACACTTCTAATAGGGTGTTAAAATCCTCTAACAAGGTGAGACTTAATAGTCTTTGTAAGCCTTTAACAGGGTAGGCCTTTCACAGGGTAGATCATGATTCATGGTTAAACCATTGTAACCTTAATTGGCTACATTTTATTGCTGCAGTAGTGAAGATTTGTGGATGTCATCCCCATCCCACTTTTACCTTCTCATTTGGAGGGTTTCTAAGTAATCATATTTGGTGTCAAGTGTGTATTTAATTGCTTACATATTTTAGATGTATTTACTTTTCATGTTATTTCATTTTATCTATTGAATGCATAAGATGGATGAGAGGTGAAAAGTTTTCTGGCTTCATATTTTAACTTCTAATTCACCCCCCCTCTTAGAGGTTTACCTTTCCCACATGTAATTTCAACATATTAATGATGTAATTGATGCTCATGAAGCTCATCAAGGCATCAATGACCAACTTTCTAGAGGAATGAAAAGTTATCTTACTCAATTTCATAGGTTAGTGTACTACAAGGATCTCCCAATCGTACATTTTTTTGATGCTATGCATATTGGAAAGAATGTAATAGAGACACTATGAAAAATATTGGATGGAAGGTGTGATAGAGAAAAAATTGCCAAAATTTGTACTGACATTCATGAATGCAATCATGCACTAAAAGATTTCATTTAATCAAATAACAATGAGGATCACATAAATATGAGTGCCCTTCCTTTTTTATTAATGGAGCAACAAAGTGATGCATTACAAAAAGTCATAAAAAAATAAAATTTTCCATAGGATTTGCTACAAATATAAGCACTCTTGTATGAAATAAATGTGATTTTGGGCTAGGGTTGAATACACATGACTAACATACTTTTGTCAAGGTAAGTCATGTTCTCTATTTACAATATATTTGTAAAATTGAATGTACTACCTATTGCATTATTTAATAATATATTGAAATGATTATTTTTTAATGATTGCAATATGTCCTACCTCTATCCTTCCCACACCAGTTTGATAGTAGTATTAAAAAAGTTATATAAGATCTTGGAAAATACATGAGGTTAGAAAAAATTTTTCTTAGATTTGTATAATTTTATCTAAAATATATTGTATAATTTTGTCTAAAATCTCATTTATATGTTCTTGCATGTTGAATCTCTTTTAGGTGGTTATCATCTAAAGAAATTGATAAAAAATATATAAACTATTGGAAGAGAAAAATTCAACAGCTTATGTGTGAAATGCAAAAGTGTCTATCTTCATCCTTTTTCAATGCTCAAGAACACTACCTTATACATCAAGTTGAGGAGACTGAATTGTGTGGACCTGTACAAACTAAGTCAACATGGATGGTTGAGAGGCACTTAAAATTTATGAAGGGCTTAGTTCAATAAAGAGCACATCTTAAGGGTTCTATGCTAGATGGATATTTGGTATACTAGACCATGGTGTACATTAGTAAATATCTTTGAAAGTTTGCATCAAATATCAATGTAGATGGCATTTGGGATCCCAACTCTATCGACAAATTTGAAGGAGAGTACTTGATGGGAAAAGGTAGATTGAGGAGAGTGAGATGTAATTATAAGTTGTTTTTTTGTAGTTAATTAATTCTTATCTATCATCAATATAAGTTGTTTCTAATTGGTCTAATTATTTTCTTTATAATTGGTCATGAGTGTGATGCACTACATTTTTAATATTGCAAACAATCTTGATTGGATGACGGTATGGATTGAATAGTCTCAAAAAAATGGTTGCTATTTAACATAGGATGGTGTTGCATCACTAGTTAAAGAAGCTCATCATAATGGATATCCAAATGTTATGCCAATTGTACTTGATCTAGCATATGGCTTAAGAGATACAAAGGTACATAGAAGATTACTAATCATGAGCCATAATTTCAATATCAACTCATAGATTGATGCAAATAATCTTGACATGTTTGAATAATTTTAGGTCAAACACCACAAAGCTATGTACTACCATGACCATAAATTTCACATAAAAAGTCAAACAAAATGAAGAAAATTTTTGATTCTAGGATAAGTGCAGTCTTCATGATCACTACTATTTTGTCTAGAACTGACATACATCCTCAACAATCTAAAAATTGATACTATGGAATTTTGGATGATATAATTGAGTGTGAATTTAATTCATTCAAATTTTTTCTATTTGTCATCAAATGGTACAGGCTACAATTGAATTGAAATGATCCTAATAAGAATTTTATTGAACATGATAGTAAATTTACAATGATTAATACAAGGTCATTTGAGCCAGTTGGAGATGAGCCCTATGTTCTTCCAAGCCAATGTGAGCAAATGTTTTACTTTTCCATTCTACACAAACCAAGTTGGTCATTTGTTGTTAGACATGATCCAAGAGGAAGGTCAGTAAAGTATAATGTGATGGAAGAATAAGATATTGAAAAATTACAAGATGAAGTAAATGATGGTCACGAATGACTGATACCTAATGAAGAAGAAGAAGAAGATGATGATTCTAGTCATGCTGATGATAATGGTGATGATGATGATGATGATGATGATAATGATGATGATCATGCTGATGAAGATGGTGATGATCATGGCAATGACGGTCATGATAATGTTGATGAAGATGATGATGATGATGATGGTGATGAAGATGGTGGTGTTGATGATGATGATCAAAGTGACAAGTGTGACGATGGTGATGATGATGACATGGATGAAGATGATGATCAATGACACAATCAATGAAATGTCTGTTGAGGTATGATCAATGTCAAGTATGATGGGGTCATGATTTTTATTTATAGAAATTTGTTTGATTTCGATGAATGCATCATATATTTTTTTTCTCCATAATTTGTAGTTTATAGAGCATTGTAAGTGCACAAATTTTCATTCATTACAATATGGGTGAATTTGATAAGTGAGGTGACCAACTTTTTCTTTCAAAATCATATGTGCATATATAAACATTAAGTACAACATGTCCAATATATTTTTAGATATAAACATTAATTAGACCAAATTTTTGGCTAACTTAAGATAAATGATTTACATATGCAGACTATTCAATGCCTTTGACCAAGATCTTGCATAGTCACATGGATTGACATGTACATGTCAATAGACCCTATAGATACAATTTTTTATTTGCATATCTTCTCTTTACCGTCAACATCAACTTTTTTCCTAGTGTGTCTCTTATTTTATAAATTGCAGGTATCACCAAATAGGTATTTGTTTGATTTGTCTTCCTCGAGTGAGAAAACTATGTTAGTAGAAGACAAAGTGAGACATCTAGTAGGTCTAAAATAGGAAGATCAACTAGAGGTCAAAAGACTAGAAGAAAATTTAACAAATGAATGTAAATTTTCCTTGCTTGGGGGGGTGAATGTTCTTATGATAATGAGAGTGAAGGCGATAGGGAGGCTCCCTTAAGGTACACACATCTTTAGAAAGAATGGGTACCCAAGGAACTACCTCTAGTTAATACTAATTTTTTCTATTAATGAAAGGATATATCACATAGCTCCATCTTCATTACATGGTTTGAGCCTATTTTCCATGGATGGCATAAAGGTCTATTACAATAAAATTGTTGAATTGATTGAGTATGTAGGACCTTGTCACAATTACAAAAATTGGATGTAGATTGTGCAATAAAAAAAATGTATGTGTAGGTATGCATTGTCACCAAATTATTTACAATGCAAAGAAAATGATCAAAGTAAAATGTTCAAAATGTATATTGATGGAAGGCCAATAATAACACGAAATATTGTAGGATTTATAAATAGTTCTTGACCTATGTCAACTAATAAGTTGGTGAATTATATATTCAAGGAACACAAAGGAAATCATGTTTTTGTATGTGTGATAAAATCAATAAGTGCACTAGAAGAGCTTCTAATAGATTACAATTTGAATTGTGTAGATACAAAAAAAATTTCTATCATGAGATTAGTAAGTATAACATTTAAATCAATTGCCTCCAGTTAATCTTGACTTCAATATACAATCTACTTTATTATTAATATTTTTTTGGTAAGTCTATTACTTTCATTTTACTGCTGATTGCTAAGAATTACTAATCTTTTTCACATGGCAACATGGATAGACCACCACACACATGCAGGGATGCACCATCTCACACACCTTTTTCAAAGAAGGTAAACCTTGATTATTATAATTGTTCAAATTCTATAGAAATAAATGTCATGTTATTATTTTCTTTTATTTATGGCTTTGGAGTTATTTTGATGAAATTTTACTGATATTGAATTTTATCAATATTAAATTTTGCAGATATACACAATAGTTAAACCAAATTTTTCTTTGAAAACCATAATATACAGATATAAACATTAAGTACAACATGTCAAATAATTTTATTTCACTACTAATTGCTAAGAATTAGTAATTTTTTTCATAGGGCGACATGGATAAACCACCACACACAAGCAGGGATGCACCATCTCACACACCTTCTTCAATGGAGGTAAACCTTAATTATTGTAATTATTCAAAATATTTATAAAAAAATGTCATATTATTATGTTCTTTTCTTTATGGCTTTGGAGTTATTTTGATGAAATTTTACTGATATTAAATTTTATTGCTATTAAAGTTTGTAGATATACACATTAGTTACACCAATTTTTACTTTGAAAACCATATGTGCAGATATAAACATTAAGTATAACATGTCAAATATTTTCATTTCACTGTTGATTTCTAAGAATTACTAATCTTTTTCACAAGGTGACATGGGTATATCACCATGCACATGTGGGGATGCACCATATCACACACCTTCTTCAGTGGAGCTAAACCTTAATTATTATAATTGTTCAAATTATATAGAAACAAATGTTTTATTATTATGTTCTTTTCATTATGGCTTTAGAGTTATTTTGATGGAATTTTACTGATATTGATGTCATAGATGATAGGAAAAAGCTAAAATGATAGCAAGTCAAATGCGATCTGAAATACAAGTGTCATTTCTACATGACATCACCCTTAGTGCTAGTCCTATGTTCATCGCCCAACAACTCAAACAAAGATACTGTAAGAATTTTCCTAAGGGAAAAATTTACCCAGGAACTAAGAACTCAAACACAAGCACACAATAGACCAAAGAGAGAGAGAGTATGATCAGAATGATAATGTATTCAATATGTCATCATTAATACAATGTAAAAGTACACTAGGAGTGCCTGTATATAAAGGCCTCTGAGATACATCTAGAATGTCTTGTAATCAACATCATGATGTGTCATACAACCAAGCACATGTCCACCAGATATGGGTTATCTTCCATTAAGCACGAAAGTAAGTGCGGTGATGAGAGGATAAGTCTACAAGGGTGTGACACGCAAAATAGTGTTGTAGACACCATGTGCTTAAATACAGTTGCATACTCTTGCGTTGTCTACATGACAACTCAAAAGGTGTGCAAACTCCTAAGTGTCTCACAAATAAAAATAATAAAATAATGCAAAATAATAAACTAATGCATTAACCTAAGTAAACTTAAGTAAGTGTAATAAGTAAATACTTATTTACACCAACATATATAATGATGAAATTGTTAATATTATCAAGTGTGACACAAGCGAGGAGAAAGAGGCATTGAAAAAAGAATTGGTCCATAGGGTTGATTCTTTGAAGGTAAGCAGTAATTAATCTAATGAAATAATAGAAGTTCATTAGATGCTTATATTTTATTGTATCTTATGGATGATGATCTAAAATATTATGTGTTCTTCTACAAAAATATGTGACAGTTGCGACACCACGTGGTGAACATGGTGAGTGTTGTAGTGCACAACCTTCATGTAAGTAACGGTTTATTTTTACAACATTACTTATAATTATAGTATTATTAAAATGTTGAGTTTATTTAAGGCAATTGCTAAATGTTGAAATAGGACATCTAATGTCGAAAGTGAAACTGGTGCAACATTGTTTGTTTTCATCAACATTATAACACTTTTATTTTTGGATGCTTCTATCTAGTATCCCATTTGATATTTATCCATTGCAAATGTCTTTACTAACAATATTGTATTCTTAAGCTCATGGTGAAGTGTGGACACCTCCTTCGATTGACGATTCGATATTGTCGAGTGCATTGTCGACAATGAGGAGCATGCAAACATCCTCATCTATGCCCACTAAAATTGGTAAAATTTTGTTTTGCTAGATTTTGTAATATGCTAATCATGTATTTTTTTTTGTTGGGTGGATTTTATACTCATGTACCTATTTTGTGCACTAATAGATAGACTTTCAATTGATAGAGCAACATAGACTAGTACTACTAAAGTTGATTCATTTCCATGAGCAATTTTTGTGATTAGTACTGGTTCATTTGCAAGGACATTGTTACAAAACAAGAAAATTATGTTTTTCGTTAAAATTATGAAAGCTTCCAGGTGCTTTAAAATTGTTATTATTTAAAATGTAATTTTAGTTTACTAATACATAACTTGTTTTAGACTGATAATCCCTTTATGTTTTTATAGGAATTAATGTTTTCTTTGATAATATTTTTGATATGACAGTGAGGCTATTTGGACCCACCCTACATAAAAGCTACTTAGTTTCATATCATTGCTACAATATTTTTCTTTTCTTCCATTTATTGTACTATATTAAAGTTATTGATCTAACAATTTTATTTGTTAAAAAAGGTGGAATGAACAGGTTTTGAATTAAAAAAATCAGTTGATTACATCTTTTGAGGACCTATTTGGAATTTTTTTTACACCACCCTACTTCTGAAAAGAACATCAAGACATATAAAGACTATGAGGGATCAATATAGAAGGGGTCTAAAGGAGAACCCAAAGTATGATCGTCCTCCTATGATTCCACCGATGAAGTGGAATGAAATAATAGAATATGCAAAGGAGAAAAGGCTACATGATAATAAAGGAAATAAACTAGCACAGGGAAAAAGAAGCTATCTCATGATAGTATTAAGTAGAATGTGTAGACGCTTAAAATCGTCCCAAAAGACTATATTAATTAATTTAATATTGCCCTTGACATTATAATTATTTATATTTTCAATATTCTTCTACTTATTTAATTAAATTAATTAAATTAATTAAATTAAATAAGTTCACTCTCCTGAAGTATTTAAATTTAATTTAAATACTTTCAGCCTTAATGTGTTAAATTTATTTAACACATGATTCTCCATAATCCCCTTTTAAAAATAAATCCTATTTATTTAAATCCTCATATCTCATTAATTCCTCTAAACCTATGATTAAATTAAATCCTATAATTTAATCTTAAACCTAGCCTAAAAGCCTAGCCTACAACCATCCCTTTCATCCTTCTAAGCTCACACATGTGTGAGCAAACTTTTAATATTTGACCACTTGCATGGCTTGAATGTCACCTTATGTGGCACCTACATGAATGCCACCTCACCAAGCCCTCCCTCAAGCCTATAAATAGAGGCCTTGTCTCAAGCATTTTTATCTCCCATTATTGCATTGTTATCGTGTTGCTTTAAGATTTGAGCTTTCATAATAGTTTGAGTTTAGAGCTTGCATAGTGATTTCTAGGTTGCATACTAACCTTTGGTAGCTGATTTAGAGTTCATTTGCATTGTTAGAGTAGATTTATGACTTGAATTTCTCATCTGCATTTCATTTGCATCTTAGTTTAGCTTGCATCATAGTTTATATTCCTTTGTTGCATTTCATATCTTCATTTTTGAATGCCTTCAAGCATGGCTTTCTCCATAGCCATTGTTTGAGGTGTTCTTCATATTCATATAACATAGGCTCATAGTTGCATTCCTCACACTTGCATATCCATCATTAAGAGATCCAATATATTATTGTGTTTGGGAGAGCACACCAAACATTCCTCTAATCTTAACACACCAACAAGGCTTCTCATAGGTGCCTTTATTGAGTTGTAGAGGTTGCTTAAGGATTTGGCTTGATTGGCTGCTTTGAGTTGCAAAACTCAAGCAAGCATTAGTTAGTTTGTTATTTCATTTGGTGAATACTTGATGCATATTTTGGTTTGAACTAATATTTTCTTGTTTATTCATGCTCCCAGTAGGTCACTTCTTTTAGCATACATTTTTTCACACTTAGTGGGACCCACATCCCTGATTTCATTTCAAAAATCTACAAGCAAACTTTATTTAGTCACAAAAACATCGTATTTTCATCCTCACTGGTCGCAACATCATCTCTGTTTATCATCTGTGCAAATCAGTGTCTGCGTAGACCAGCATCTTCAAAAATAGCATCTCTACCTTGTAAATAAAATCGCTTGTTTCATCACTAGAAAACCTGTTTTAACATCTGTGTAGTTTTCCATTCTGACATCTAGGTTTTCTTTTTACCATTTGTGAAAAAATCTTTTGTCGTCTACATATCATAAACTATCGTCTGTGACCTATCCTTTGTCATCTTTGACTTTCGGTGTCTTTGCAATTTGCTTTGTCATCTACGTTTGACATAGTGTCATGTCACCTCAAAAACCATATTTAGTTGTCCTCTGTCATCTGTGTTGATTACCATTTGCACATTTTGTCATCTCCACAGTGCAACATTTGCGTCGAATGTCATCTGTGCCCATAGATAGAGTTACACAAGTTTTTTGAATTATTTTTGCTAACTGGTGACTTATAGATTTTTACTAACAGTTTTTATGCATTGAATACTTAAAAAATAAAAGCAATAGTGATTTTCATCACTAAAGAAGTTTGTAGTGATTCTTATCACTTTAAACTTAAGGGCTAATAAACTTTTATGACTTGATCACTCTCGTTTGAATGAATGAATGTTTAGCATAGTAAACATTTAGACTTGGTGCTTAAAATTGACATGAATGTTTAGAGTAGCAAACATTTGGACTTGGTGCTTAAAATTGACATGAATGTTTAGGGTAGAAGAACATTTGGAATTGGTGATTAAAAAAGAATTCATACCCTCTTGAATACCCTAAAGGATAATTGACATGTATGCCTAGGCTAGAGAACATTTGGAATTTGAGCTTAAAATTGACATGTATGCCTAGGCTAGAACACATTTGGATTTGGTGCTTAAAATGAAGTCACACACTCTTGAATGCCATAAAAGAAATTGATTTTAGTTTTAGCATCTTTTATTTACGCATGCTCGATTTACTTTCGTGTTGATGAATCCATGCTTTTATTTACGTTGGCGATATTTCAAGTTGGAAAGAACCTTGCATATTTTAATCATGAGTGACTTCAAGTAGATAAAAAAATTAAAGCTTTATTGGGAAAGAACAAGTGTCTTTTAAACCTCAAGGCCACTTACGTATTTTCTTCCCTCGCACCTTCGGGTGATCTTAGGTGCACAAGAAATAAGTGGTCTTGTTTTTTTTTTTTAGGAGGCCTGCTTTGGGATTTCATCACCCCTCTGGACGACCTCAACTCTAGTGTTCTGGCGAAGTATAAATAGAAGGAGGTGAATCGAAAGACACCTCTCTTCGAAGCAAAATATTGTTTCTCTTGGCTAAGCCCCAAAGAACTTTATACCTTTGGGAAGTGAAGGAGGAGATTCGGGTTACCATCTCCCCTCAGCTGTGTGGTAGTATTTTCTTTCATCTATAGATTTGGGCCTCACATACCTTGCATACATCGAGGATGCCCCTTAGATAAGCCTTGTTCATTCTTGTGGAAACCTTATTAGGATTGTTAGCATGTTCAGCGTGCTTGTTCAAACATTCAAAACCTAAGCCAAACATCAAACAAGTTCTAAAATGAGTGAAATTGTGAGGTAACCTTTCATTGAGTGAAACAGTAGTAAGTGAGGTCTTCTTGACTCATGGTTATTTTCAGCACTTTTACATTGAGTCCACATTTGGAATTGGTTGAGTCTAGTTACATCTTGTTGCAAAGTTTTTGGTGCTTGAAATTTGGGTCTTGTTTTATTCCTGTCATGATCGATAAAGTCAACCAAGTCAAGCATAAGAAAGTGAAGTTGTCCAAACCACTCATCTACAAGGAAAGGAAGAACCTAGCACATGATGACAAACAGTTTCGATATGCTATCAAAGACATCCAAAAGGAAGAAGCTAGACAAGACCATTATGATAGAATAGAATATGATGGAAAACTTTGAAACTGGTCTGCCTTCCTAGGAGTGAACCCAAGGTTTTTGTTTCTAGTGAATGAGGATTGAGTTAACCGCATAAGTGACCATAATATCTTCCATTTTCTATATCTACCTCTATTTTTTCAAACTCCTAGTCTTCCATTTTCAATTTTTTTTCTAGAGAACTTGAACCTTAAACCATCTTTTGAAATTGTGACACTAGACCTTTTATCCATAAGAAAATATTTATCCTAATTACACTTATTTGGGATCACAAGTCCATCTCCAAATAGTGAGTAATCAATTTGGTGTCCTATGTTGCCTAAAGATCACTTGACTATCTTTGGTAGGAGAAAGATACTATTATCCTCTAATCAAACTTGGTTTGCTAAACCAAGGTCTTTTGTCCACACTTGGGTAGTTGACCCTTTAATCAAATAAGGTTAATAGCTCTCATCCTCATTTTCTTTTTCTTCCATAATCTTCCACCCATTGGTTGGTCACTATTGCATGGTACACACATGATCAAGAAGGTTCACATTTAATCCTATGTCACGTTTGTTAGATTCATTGAGGCAATCCAAGATGCAAAATCCATTTCCTCCACTCACAGCTTTATTAGGGAGCATACTTCCCTCTAGTTTGAATCTTGGCATGCCTAACTTAACATCCATGCAAGAACCAGAAGATCCCTTTCGTAACACCACTTTGGGAAGTAATGATGGAGTATACCAAGATGAAGACCCTATTGACCCTAATGATAATGAGGTAAGAACATTCCTTGTGGATCCCTACAATTTGGAAATGATGGAGAAATACATTAGGGCAAACAAGATTGAGATATTCCTAAATTTAATCAAGGATGGTGTCAATGTTCCCCCAACCTTTGATGAGAGCACTTTGTTTAGACAAATTTAAAAAGGTGGTACTCCCATATTGCCCACTTCAAATGCAGCTCCAACATCTAGCAATGGGAAAGAAACCATGGTGACAACTAGTGCTATGCCTCCATCTAGCACTTTCACACAATCAACATTTCAATTGAGTGCAGAACATATTCAACAAATCATTAGTGCTATACCCAATGCTACCACACATGCTAGTATTCCACAATCCACCTTGACAGGTCCAACTATGGGATGCTTAAACATTCAACAAGTGCCTACTCAACCAATGGAAATTCCAACACAACCAATGCACTCATCTTATTTGCAAATGTCAACAAGTATGGTAAAGACATCCGTGCCAATTCCAACAACTACATATCAATACATTGGCCAAAGTGGAGTACTTCCACCCCCTCACACTACATTTGGGACTCACTATAATTTTGGAGGTGGATTTATGAACTCCTAACAATCACAAGTGCAACCCAATCAAGATTTGGCCCAAAAATTCCAAGAATTGTGAAATTTGGTCCTTAACATGAATAACAAAGGGGTGAAGGACTCCTCTTTTGAGGAAATTTGTCCTTTTTCATAAATCCATCAATATGGTACCATTTCCACCTAGTTTTGAAATTCCTAAATTTGACAAGTATATGGGAGAGACATGCCCCATCACACATCTCAAGGAATTTTTCATTTTGTGCCAAGAAGTAGCCTATAGTGATGATTATCTTAAGAGACTCTTTACATGAAGTCTTGGAGGCCTCACACTAGAATGGTTAATGAATTTACCTAAGGGATCCTTTAATTCCTTCAATGATTTAAGAAGCAATTTTATAGCACAATACTCTTACAACATTGAGCATCATGCCTCATTGAGTGATTTGTGCAACACAAAGCAATGAAGCGGTGAAACATTTGCCAACTTTCTACAATGGTGGAGGCATCTTGCTAACCGCATGCCCTACAAAATTGAAGATTCTGACCTTGTGGATATATTTATCAAGAACTTGATACCCAAAATGTCTTTCCACATGAAGATGGCTAGCCTTGAAGACTTTGCCACTTTAGTCAAGAAGGGCGAGAATATTGAAAATGGACTTTTGGAAAAAGGTACCATTAAGCATTATAATTCATCATCCTCACACAATGACACAAACAACAATAGAAAACCCAAATTCTGGGCCAAGAACAAGGGTGTCATGCACAGTGGTGTCACTAATGTCAAAAATCTTCAAGGAGGGAACAACAACAACTACCACAATTGAAACAACAACAATTCGAATCATGACAATCAAGGCAATCAAAAATCTCATAATCAGACACAAATTTTTCCATGCAACAACAACAATACCAATTACAATCATGACTATGATCAAAATAGAAAGTTCACTAACTTTCGTGAACCCTTAGATGCCATCTTTCAAAAACTAGTGGATCACAATTTGATGGTATTTCTCAACAGATGTCCTTTTGATAAAAATCAACCAAAATCAAAGTGGTATAGGGAAAATGAATATTGCAAATACCACCACATCAAAGGACATGACACAAACAAGTGTATCAAGCTCAAAATCTTCATTCAAAATCTTGTTGATGATGGGGAAATTGAGGTAGAAGGAGGTCCAACCTCTAAAAATGCTAAATTGAAGATATTCCAAAAGCCATTTCTTGATCACAACAATGATAACAACAATACCAACAATGTGAATCGAGCTTCCACATCAAATGCATTACCTTATGATTATTCTACTAACCACATATCAAGATTTGACTCCTTGTGTGGTAAGATAGAAACCAATGATATATGTGAATTTGACTCCATGTGTGGTTGCATTGAAGAGGTAGACACTCATGTGAATACCCTTGTCCTACAAGCAGTTGATTGTGATGCAACCACTCGATGGGGAAGAATCACTTTGCAAGCCACCACTCCCAACAACACTAATCCAACAATTCCACATGTGTCTGCTACACCATCCACTTCACAAAGGCTTGCTTCTTGCTATGATGTGCTATCCCAGTTAGGTAAGACTCCTGCACAAATATCCATTCTTAAGCTCCTAACCACATCACCCATCCACAAAGAAATTTTGGAGAAGGCTCTTTTAGAGTCTTGTGTTCCTAAAAACATTAATGCCTCCCAATTCACCACCATGATTGGAAACCTTGCCACCCAACAACACCTTGTCTTCATAGATAAAGATTTCCAAGGTCTTGATCCCCACCATGATTTTTCGCTCCACATTGAAGTCCTTAAACAGTGACATAAGATTAAAAGAGTCCTTATAGATAATGGATCTGGTTTGAATCTATGTAAATTGAAGATGATTCATTTCTTGGGACTTCCAGAAGATCTCCTAGATGTCAATAAGAGGATAACAATCAAAGCCTATGATGAGAGGGAAAGATAATCAAAAGGAGTTATCATGTTACCACTAAAGGTTGGACCAACCATCATAAATACTAAATGTCATGTCCTAGACTTGGATTTTCCCTATAACATTTTTCTTGGTCGACCTTGGATACATACACTAAAGGCTGTCCCATCTACCTATCATCAATGATTGAAATTACCCCACCAAGGAAGAGAGGTCACAATTCTAGGAGATCCCACACCTTTTTCCTTTTGCAAAATATTGGAAGGTGCACCAAAATTTTTTTGTCCGATCAGTGAGTTTGCCAAAGTTATACCTAAGCCTCTCACCGTAACAGAATCACCTTCCATAATAGTGCCAAAGTTATCCAATGATGATTCTAATTCTTGCAAAGGAAAAGAGAAGGTGGGAGATACTAAGGTCAATACTACAGGGAAGAAGGTTATTGTTATTGATTCAAGAATGGGAGAGTATAAGTTTGAAATGCCTTGTGTGTTGGACATCTACCACTCTCCCCTCGTTCCTTTGGAAAACCTTCACAATTGCCACCTCCTACCAACAAAGAGACTGTTCATATTAACAAGACAACATTTGAACACTGGGGTTCACTTAGTGATGAGCATATGGAATCTAATATTCTAGATTGGCTATTGTGTGCTAAAATGTTGTCACACTTCTATGAATCATTACATGTAAGAAAACTCAAGAATGAGCCCTCACAAATCGATCCATAGCTCTCTACTCATAGAGTGCAAGGGTTTGCAATGGAGGCCCTCAGTTTGACCTATTTTTGTGCCCATGCAAGTACACCATGAGATGAGAGATTCAAAGAGGAAAAGCAAGAATGCTAGTCTCCATGATCTTCAAATATGCATGAAAATAAGATCTAATCTATGAAAGAAAAATCTAATCTGTAAATGTAAGATCTAAGCTAAAAGCCCATGATGGGTGCAAGAGAGAAAAAGACAAGAAAATAGAAGTTCTCCACAAAAAGCTTTTGTATTCAAACTCCTTCAAAAATTGGTCTTCAAACCTGTAGCATAACGATAGCATAATCATGGGTGTCTAACATGAGGAGAGGGCTCTCCCTTATAAAAGAAATTATGGAGGTGAGAGGCTTCTCACAACCAATATGGGATAATAGAGCTTGATCCATGTGAGACAAAATTCCACCAATGAGAAAAGAGGAGTGGTTGAGAAGAAAGTGGTGATCCATGTGAGACAAGATTCCACCAATTAGAAAAGAGGAGTGGTTGAGGAGAAAGTGGAAAGATAAATCCCACTTAGATCACATTTTTAAGTGTAGAGAAATTAAATAAAAAGAATTTATTTTATTTCCTTTTTTCATCAAAAGAGATATTTAAGTGGGATTTTTATTTAATTAAAAGGGAGCAAGTTCTTTTTAATTAAATAGAAGATATTTAATTAAATTAAAAGAGAGGTTTTTCTCTTAATTAATTAAATGTGGATGAACTGTTTAATTAAAAGAGAGGTTTTCTTTTAATTAAATGGGGATTTTATTTTATTTAATTAAAAGAGAAGATTTTCTTTTAATTAAATAAGACTTGGAATAAAATGATCAATCTTAGAAATGAAATAAATCGAATTTGATCAAGGAAATTGATTTGAATTGATTTAATAAAATATTACAAACCATTGATTTAGAAAATTTGATAAATTGATAAATTGAATAATGGGGGCCCATAGTCTAGGCAACCATTTTTGGGTGCATACAGCTATACTATGATGGAAAATATGAACCTATGGAGTTCCCCAAAGATAAGTATGTTAAGGCCCCTCCCATTATTAAAAACATGGGATATCATGGTACTGGCCTTGGACCTAAAGAAGATGGAATGAGACAACCCTAGAGGCTAATAGCTATCCTAAAGGATGTGGTTTGGGATCCATTAAACCTAAGGTATCCTTTGCTAACAACTATTGTACGATCGAACCTGATTCTGAGACTGAAGAGGAGGAATTCTTCGAAGTGTATTTCCAATACATTGAGGAAGACTTAGATAGCTATGTCCACACCATTACCATAGATGACCTTTCATCCACTGACCTACCTCTCACCAATCCCAACATGATAGATTGGGACCTTCAAGATACACCACTAGCTCTCAATATCTATAAGTATGATGAGGCAGTGATGACACTCTTTGGCCTTAAGAATCTCCAAGATTACGAACATGAGATCCAATACAGTGACGAAGCCTACTTTGGTAGCCAAGTCAACTCTCTTAGTCACAAAAGTGAAAAAGAAAATAAAAAATAAAAAATAAAAGAAACATCCTCTAGTGAAAACTCTTCTGGAGCACTTTTGGATGAAGAAAAAGATAAAATAAAGGACGCATCTTCTGGTGAAAACCTCTTAGAGGCGCTAGAAGAGGGAGAGCTTGACTTGCCATTTAGATATTTGCCACTAGAAAAGTCATCTATTTTGAATGAGGACACAATTCTAGTCAATTTGGGAACAGAGGATAATCCATAAATCACCTACATTTCTGCCACCTTAAGTCTTGAAGAAAAAAAAGCCATGATTGAATTCTTGAAAAAGGGCAAAATCAATTTTGCATGGACATACAAAGACATTCCTGGTTTAGACACAGATTTGGTTGTGCATCATTTGACAGTAGACTCCAAGATTAAACCAGTGAAGCAAAAGTTGCACAAGATGCATCCTAAGGTAGCACTTTTAGTCAAAGTAGAGTTACAAAAAATGTTAGAAGCAAAGTTCATCTGCCCTATTGATTATCTTGAGTGGGTCTCCAACATTGTTCCTGTAGGAGAAGCATATGGAGGCATCTATGTTTGTTCAAATTTTTGAGATTTAAATCTTGCATGTCCTAAGGATGATTTTCCACTTCCTAACATAAACATCATAGTGGATTTGACTGTTGGACATGATATGTTGTCTTTGATGGATGAATTTTCTAGTTACAATCAAATCAAAATTGTAGAAGAAGATCAACATAAAATGGCATTTACCACCCCATGGGGAACCTTTTTTTATCAAGTCATGCCTTTTGGATTGAAAAATGCCAGTGCCACTTATCAACATGCAATGACTACCATATTTCGTGATCTTCTACATGTCATAATGGAGGACTATGTTGATGATATCCTAGGAAAATCAAAGACACGTGAGTCCCACATTGATGTTATCACCACCCTTTTTGAACAATTTGAGAAATGTAAAATGCGCCTTAATCCAAAGAAATGTGTATTTGGGGCCAAATCAGGAAAATTGTTAGGCTACATTGTGTCAAAAAGAGGTATTGAGGTAGATCCTACAAAAGTGAAAGCCATCATGGACATGCCTCCACCTACAACATTGAAACAACTCTGCAGTTTTCAATGAAAATTACAATCCATTAGGAGATTTGTGTCACAATTAGCAAATAAGGTCCATCCACTTCAGCATTTGCTTCGCAAGGGAAACGAGTTTCAATGGGATTGTGAATGCCAAAAAGCATTTGAACAAATTAAGACATATTTGCCTAATCCTCCAGTTGTAGTCCCTCCAGTTGTAGGATGACCATTGATTCTATACATTTCAGCTACTTTAGTTGCCCTAGGAGCACTTCTGTCACAATTAGATGACAATGGGAATGAGCAAGCTATATATTACTTCAGTTGAACACTAGATAGCTATGAGTTGAACTACACTGCTATTGAGCGAGCATGTTTGGCTATAGTCTTTTGCACGCAAAAGTTATGCCATTATATGCTTAATCATACTACATACCTCATTGCCAAGATAGATTCACTCAAATATTTTCTATCAAAAGCCACCCTCACTGGTCGAGCAACAAAATGGATCTTTATTTTAAGTGAATTCAATATTGTTTATAAGGATCATAAGGCCATTAAAGGACAAGTAATTGCAGATCAGCTTGCTGAAGCTCCTATTCAAGGTGACCATCCCATTGTAGTAGATTTTTTAGATGACACAATTATGACTATAGCCCCTAGTACACCATGGAAACTATTTTTTGATGGATCATTTACACAAAAGGGATCGGGGGTAGAAATTTTGTTTGTGACACCACAAGGGGATCTCATTCCTAAATCTTATAAAATCTCATTCCCTTGCACAAATAATATAGCTAAGTATGAAGGTTTAGTCATAGGACTATCTCAAGCTATTAGATGGAATATCAAAAACCTTCTTATCTTTGGAGACTCATAATTGGTCATTAAAAAAGTCACAGATGAATACCACACCAAGGATGAGAAATTGTTGCCCTATCAACAAATAGTGGAGGATCTTAAGAAGTATTTCACAAAACTAGTTTTTTAGTAGATCCCAAGGGCTAATAACAAAGCAGCAAATGCCATGGCTATTATTTCCTCCATGATTGCCATGCCAGAATATAGTCCTAAATGTGAGTTTCTTGTTGAGAATCTTTTTACTCCTGCTTATGAGAAAACTAATTTAGAGTTGGTGTGTGAGATTGTTAGTCCAGAGTCTACATGGTACATCAACATCTTTGCCTATTTACATAACAAAATCATTCCCATAACCCTCACCCCAAAATTAGAGAAAAACCTTCATCCATCGCACAGCCCGATATACCATCCTAGGTGACACTCTTTTCCAAAAGCATTTTGATGGAACTCTCCTCTGATGTCTCAATTAAAATGAAGCTAGAATGGCATTAGTAGAGGTCCACCAAGGGATTTGTGGTGCCCTTTCTAGTGGCCTTACATTAGCAAAAAAGCTTCTCAGGACAAGTTACTATTGGCCCACTATGGAAGTAGATGCATATCATTTTGTGAAGAGATGTGTTCCTTGTCAATAGCATGACAATTTGATACATGCTCCCGCCCAAGACCTTCAACCCACCATCACTCCATGGCCCTTTTCCCATTGGGGATTCGATCTTGTTTGTCAAGTATACCTACCAGAAGTACATCATTGCTACCACTGAGTACTTCACAAAGTGGGTCAAGGCCATTCCATTAACCTACATAATCGAAAAACAAATTTTGAAGTTTATTTTGAACTACATTATTTGTCATTTCAGTATACCTCAAGATATTATGACTGATAACAGAACTCCTTTCAAAAATCAAGAGGTTGCCACATTGTGTAGGAAATTCAAAATCACCTAGCATTTTTCCATCAGATACTACCCCCAAGGCAATGGCCAAGCTGAAGCTACCAACAAAACCATTTTGAAAATCCTAAAGAAAAATGTCCATGTAGTTGGCCATGATTGACACCTCCAAATTACTCATGCCCTTTGGG
The DNA here is from genome assembly GCA_028749045.1 of Cupressus sempervirens. Taxonomy (NCBI): domain Eukaryota; kingdom Viridiplantae; phylum Streptophyta; class Pinopsida; order Cupressales; family Cupressaceae; genus Cupressus; species Cupressus sempervirens. The sequence goes on along the minus strand of CM053783.1, from coordinate 525,498,460 downwards.
CCTATCACACCTCCATCTGTAACCCCATAGGAGACACCCCATTTTCCCTTGTTTATGGTTCTAAGGCAGTCTTACCCATCAAAATTGAGCTCCCTTCCCTCAAAATCTCTCTCAAGAATCTGATGTCTGAAGAAGAATACTGAGTTGCTCACTTGCAAGAGCTGCAACTCCTCGATGAGAGATGCCTCAATGCCCTAAACCACCTCTACATGTATCAAAATCACCTTTAGCTTCAGTATCACAAGAAAGTCAAGCCACGGAAATTTGATGTGGGTGACTTAGTTTTGTAGCATAATATGAGGAACCTCTAGAACCGTGAAAAGAAAGGAAAATTTGAGACAAATTGGCTAAGTCCATTTATCATCACAACCAAATATGGTTCTGGGGCTTATCAGATTGCTACTCCAAAGGGAGATCTATTCCCTGAGCCTATAAATATTTAGCATCTCAAGCGATTCTATGCTTGAGCCTTTGTAGTTCCTATACAATGTTTATAGTCCTACAAAAATCCAAAAAATTCATAAAATGTTCCTAAAGAAAAACCTAAAAAGTAGAAAATGTTCCTAAAAAAGAAAAACCTAAAAAGCAAAAAATGTTCCTAAAAAAGAAAAGAAGAAAGTATTGTTTGATCCATTGTCTATAAGGCTCATTTCGCTTTGCCTCATCCCACCATTCCATTTCCCTTGTGCAAAGTCTTATCTATCTTTTTTCTTTTTATGCATTCAATAAAAGACCTCTTGTCTGTGAGGCTTCATTTCACCTCCATCTTTTGAAAGACCTCTAGTCCACGAGGAAATTTTTCATTAGATATTTGTACCAATCCCATCACACTAAGCTTTTTCACAATAGTGACCACACTAGGACTTACACAAAATCACCATTCAAGACTTAATGATTTGAGAAACTTGTTTGCTTCACAACCCTTGCTAAAAAAACACAATTTTATGATCATTGACATCATAATTGACATAGTATTATAGGATGAATCCTTCCTATAGGCGACATTGTGACATTCACTTCTAGACCTAAGGTTCTTGGTAGGAATTGTGGACTGAATGACTACTTGGTCGTGAGGTCTCTTTTTGGGTGGATTTATTTTTGTGTATTAGTGAAAGCTTTTTATGGTGCACCTTGATCTTCCATATTTTGTTTGTACTTGAAGGGCTCTCATTGATTACATGTGTTGTTTGTGGTATGATATATTTTTTGAGGCTTTATTTCATATGTGTTAGTTTCAGGTTATGTTAATGCGTTGCACAATGGGGGCAACAGGTTAGCACACTTTCCACTAGAGATCCCTAAAAAGACTTTGGGTGTGTCTAGACCTCTCCATGGTGTATAAGACATTTGATCCATCATGACTATGCAAACTACACCTATCATCCTGAAGTCTCTATGATTTTGTATGTCTAGTCCATGCAAATGAGCCCTCGACATTCATGCTTTTATAACATATAATGCATAAACTCTTTTGCAAAATCAAAATAAGGTGTGCTCTCCATATAGACACAATGAAATCTCTTGATATCATGTAGTTAGGGTTCATGTAGCTAGGGTCTTCATTCACATCATGCTTGAGACTAGGTCCTATTTATTTCCCCCTCCTATACTACACTGTTGGGTTTCTATGAGTGACTGTTTGGATAGATATTCATTTTAGGTTGCATTCATTAGTTTATTTTCATTAGGTTGCATTCATTTTAGTTTCTATTTATTAGTGTTCCTTAGACATTTTTTTTGTTCATTTTATTAGATTGCATTATTTGTTCATTCCATTAGTTACATACATCCATTTTAATCATTACATCTAGCGGCATCTACATCATAATCACATCTCACATATATACAGTGCATCCATACATGCAAAATAAAACAATGCATACATCTCATAATTGCCAACAAATTTGCATCACACACATGTTAGGCATCATATATATATATATATATATATAGAAACATCCCATAAAGCATCACATCCTGCATCACAAATGTTAGTATCCACATCATAGATATCATATGCATCACATAAATCCATACACATATAGGACCATCGAATCATGCCATGTATATATCAAAAAAATAGTGTCTGTACAGTCCATATACAAATCATGTAGAATCATATAGTACAAATGCATCATCAAAAACTCATTGCATCTACACATATCTGTCAAAAAATTGATCACTATAAAAATCAAGCTGCTAGCTGTGAGGGCCTAGCCCCCCTGTATCTCCCCCTCAGGGAGGTCTCTACTATCCTACGAACTTATCTGATCTATTTTTGCCCCCCAAGATCCATGAACTGGCACCTCTCTCAAAATTTGGCTGCTGCTAATTAGCTGGAATGACCTCATGATATAGCGATCTATAATAGGCTGCCTCTTGTATGGCTCGTGCCTTTGCTTTATTGGCTAAGATGGCCTCCTACACGATTGTGATGGCTACCCCAGGCTGTAGCATTTATCTCGCTATATCCCTCTGCCTGTGGTATCCATCTAGCTACACCTGATGGATAGCTCGCTTGGCTTGTAATGCAGCTACCTCCCCTCAGAGTCTCTCTAGCTCTGCCAACTCCTTTGCATCTACATGGATCTCCATATCTCCAAACTCCTTAGCATCCACCCATGCTTATAGGGCCACTAAGGCCTCCTATGCACTATCTCATCTAGCCCTCTGTATCTACAGCTCTGCCTGTATGGCCGCCATGGCCTACTCTAGGTTGTCTGCCCATGCCTGTTGCACCTATGCTACCCCTTGTAACCAGGCTACCTCTACACAGAGGCTATCCTACTCAACCCTCACCATGTCTGTGTCCTCTACTAGTGCCTATCCCTACACCTATGGTGGTGCCTATGGTGCTACCTATGGTGGTGCCTATACTAGCACTGGCCCTGTACCCCTCCTCACATTGGCTCTGCACCCATGTGGTCCTTGTTGTGCCCCTTGTGCCCGAGGTAGCATCATAGCCGCTTGTCCCCCATCCCTTGCACTATCTCCATCCCCTCTTTCCTACTCTACTGACGGAGGTGCCCCAGGCACTATGAGCCTGACCCGCTAGTGTCTTGCCCACCACTGTGCATATGCAGCTATCATGCTAGCATCTCCCCTATCCTGCTTGTGTACATAGGGCACTAGATGCATCAATAGCCATGAGCTCTATGCTAATCATAGCATAGTCCCATGACCCCATAAGAAGCTGTACTCTCAAGAGACAACAAGATATAGGAATCTGATAGGTATCGCATCCTGAATCCACCCAAACTGTTGTCGCACCCTCAAAGGCATGTAGTGCATAATAATGTGCATGGAATGACCAATGATCTAGCAGTCAGTTTGTGTGAAAGAGAGGTACATCTAATCCTCTATGTCATCCTCTCCACCTATTTCTAGCACTCTCCCCTATTGCTAGCACTCTCCCCCACCACTCTACCCCATCACATGGAGTCCACTCGAACATAATGATCTCATCAATACAACAATGCCAAAATCCCATTGACTCTGTGGTTGTGTACTAGATCAAAGGCTAGTATCTATAGGTGAATGGCTCACTAGGCTACCTAGTCTTCCATTGGGTGATGGGCCATGTGACTCCAATGTGCTCCCATGACCAGATCATCAAAAGTGTAAGTACTGGTCTCATAGTCTGCAGCGTCTGATATGCACACATGTGCAAGTCATGATATAGCTTTGCTAGGATCATCTGTCCCCAGCAGTAGACCTCTCCATCCTCCTATAGTAGGGTGCTCAACACTTGCGCCCACCTGATAGGCCACCCATGTCCTGGATGATCTAGTAGCATCTGCCATATGAGTGAGGGCAGATATATTGCTAGCCTCAATAATATTTGATCCAAGGCTCCCCTCCATGATAGCCATGACTTCTGGATCGACAACCTCTATCATCATCTACCAAAGCACTCTTATAGAAATGGATCCAACCCCTCCAGTAGATACTTTGGATAAGCCCCTCAAATCAGCACTTGTAGGATCTGCCACACGTCCAATAGTGTGACTATAGCCTCCCCTGTCAATAGATGGAAGCTCCTCGTGGGTGTGTTCCATCACTCAATGAGTTCCAATAGCTGTGCTAAGTGGGCCCTTAGGTCTAGCCACTTGTGCACGTGCTCCAAGCCACATAGTCACACATGTCCCCAATCTGCGTTAGTCAATCACTCCTGTATCACCATGGTCAGAGGATAGTGCTCCCTTGACCTGAACACCACTGTGTCCTCCTGCAACATAGACATGTAGAGAGTCAGTCCTTTTAGCCTATGCCATCCCTAGAATGAGGTATCTTCCCTTATCCTTTGTTGATTTGTCCCAATCAGTAGAGCTACTAATTAGTGCAGACGTTGAAAAGTGAAGATGTTGATCAGTGCAAATGTTGATCCATGTAGACGCTGATCAACTTAGATGCCGATTAGCGTAGATGATAAATATTTTGTCATCTGTAGAGACGACAACCTATAGTCCATCATCTTTGGTTGCCCTATCCCTCCTTTTCCATCTGCAAAGATGATAGGATGAAGCCTGTCGTTTGTGTAGAGTCCCATCCCCTTTTCTAGCATTTGCGCAAATGATAGGATCGAGCCTATCATCTCCACGGATGCCATCGTCACAACTTTGTCATCTACATAGACAACAGAGTGAAGACTATCATCTTTGCCTCAACGATGTTTTGGCCACATTTATTATGCAATAAATGACCCTAACCTAGCCTAGTCTGCCAAAAATATGAAGAGGATTAGATGACTTACCGGTGGGCCCATTTCAACTGCTCGTTGGTACTCTCGAATGTGCTCACCAAGTTGTAATTGATCAATGGGGTCCATGTTTGCTCTAGATGCTCTACTCTCGAGGTGTGACAATGACCTTCTTTGAGCCCCTTGGAGGCTTATATAGGTCCCCTGAGGACCTCGTTTGAGTTTGTGTCTTCCCTGAGCCGTGTCTGTCCCCTATTTACTCGCAAGTCATGCAAATGTCATCATTTATTTATTTTTTCTCATTTTCTTCTTTTCCTAAGACCTTTTCATGAAAATTGCCCAAAATTTATTTTTTTGCGCAATTTTCATAAGGGGGCACCCTCCTTCTCTATTTTCACCCGTAGGACTCCTACTTTATTTGGGGCAACCTATATTTTTCTTTTCTTTGATATGATGCCATTCTGACATCACATCAAAGAGGGTAAAATGTAGATGCTTAAAATCATCCCAAAAGACTATTAATTTATTTAATATTGCCCTTGACATTATAATTAATTATTAATTAATTAATTATATTTTCCATATTCTTCTACTTATTAAATTAAATTAATTGAATTAAATAAGTTCACTCTGATATAAATTTAAATACTTCCAACTTTAATGTATTAAATTTATTTAACACATGATCCTCTATAATCCCTTTTTTTAAATAAATCCTATTTATTTAAATTTCCATATCTCATTAATTCCTCTAAACCTATGATTAAATTAAATCTTGGTTAATTTAATTTTAAACCTAGCCTACAACCATCCCTTTCATCCTCCTAAGCAAACCCATCATTTAATCCCACTTAATCATCCTAATCACCTTCCTAATCCCTCTCATTAGCCTAAGTGTGTGCTCACACGTGTGAGAAGGCATGCTTCCACACTCCTCTTGCACTCTTGTCTCCCACTCTTCCTCTTAAGTTTGCTCACACATGTGTGAGAAAACTTTGAATATTTGACCACTTGCATGTAACCTTATGTGGCACCTGTTAGTGTAGTTTTTTATTTTTCCTATTTTGCTAGGTTTTTCCTACACTTTTAATAATCTTTCTTAGGTTAATAAAGCATGTCTTATTAGGTGAATGGTTGTGAGGTGTCACATTCCTACATGTGAGCATCCATTAGCTATCTTGGGAAGATACTTTTCTATCTTTAGTCCGATAGATGGTTGCTCCTCATTGGTTGGTGTTGTCACCTCCTCCCTCTTCCTAGCCTATATAAGCATGCTACTTGGCTTGTATTTGTATCTCTTGTTTTTGCATCCTCTTAATGCTATTTTGCTTCTAGAATTTGCATTACTCTCTTGGAGACTAACTCTATGATGCTATTTTGATTTTGTATCATTTGCATTCATAGTTTAGATATTTACTCTTTGCACTAGTTTTCTGGGTTATTAATCTTATCAGATTCTAACAACACCTACATGGATTCCACCTCACCAAGCCCTCCCTCAAGCATATAAGTAGAGGCCTTGTCTCAAGCATTTTAATCTACCATTATTGCATTGTTATCATGTTGGTTTACGATTTGTGCTTTCATAGTAGTTTGAGTTTAGAGCTTGCATAGTGATTTCTAGGTTGCATACTAACCTTTGGTAGCTGATTTAGAGTTCATTTGCATTTTTAGAGTAGATTTATGGCTTGCATTTCTCATCTCCATTGCATTTTAATCTTAGTTTATCTTGCATCATAGTTTAGATTCCTTTGTTGCATTTCATATCTTCATCTTTGAATGCCTTCAAACATGGCTTTCTTCATAGCCATTGTTTGAGGTGTTCTTCATATTCATATAACATAGGCTCATAGTTGCATTCCTCATACTTACATATCCACTATCAAGAGATCCAATACATTGTTGTGTTTAGAAGAGCACACCAAACATTCCTCCAATCTTAACACACCAACAAGGCCTCTCATGGGTGCCTTTGTTGAGCTATAGAGGTTGCTTGAGGATTTGGCTTGATTAGCTACTTTGAGTTGCAAAATTCAAGCAAGCATTAGTTAGTTTGTTATTTCATTTGGTGAATACTTGATGCATATTTTGGTTTGAACTAATGTTTGCTTGTTTATTCATGCTCTCAACAGGTCACTTTGTCTAGCATACAGAATGTAATCATGCACTAATTAGTGATATTATTAAATATATAATCTAACATATTTCAAACTGTTCATAGACTGTAGGACACATCAGTGGCTACAAAAGTGAGACTAGAAAAGGTTGGCCAACACAAAATTGGCTCTAGTGGCTATATGAATCTTCAGTCTCAACTTGTAAGTAGCAACAATGGAATTTTATATAATGTTGCAAACAATTTTGTTTAATCAAACCATACATGCAAAATTGATGATATTAAGCAACAAATATAGGGCACAAAATTCAATGTGGATTCACGGATGAAGATAAAAAAATTTCCTTGAAGGAAGGCTATAAAGTTGTGGCTGCACACCTACACCAAGAATCTAAGAGCCATACCCAAGAATTTGGTGCACCAAATGAGACAAGGTAAATTGGTCAGATGAAAAGTAAATCAAATTGAATAGTTGAGAAATTTATTTTTTGGTGTTAGTTTTGAACATGAATTGATTGCATAACAATGCACATCACATTTCACTACAGCCTTCATATTCTATCATAGAACTTACTCGTGATGAAGGCCATGATGTGCATTATAGTGGTGGAGGTATTAGTTTTCTATTGGAAATTAACTATGCAATTATGAATATAATTTAACATCTTCAATTGCAATTTGATGTGTAACCTTTTTTTGAATATTTTATAGTATGTTGAATATCACGGTGAAGGAGTGGAGCATGTTCCAAGTGTTTAGCATGTTGACATGGCAGTGGATCAAAATGTTAATGTACATGATGTGGCATTGTCAGGTAAGAAAAATGAATATTATGTTGTAATACTTAATTAAATACTTGTAAAGTTAAAAAAAGAAAAAGAGTATTCCAATTTAACCCATTTACTTGTTCTTGCAACAGAGCCCCCTTCAGTGCAGCAGCCTCCTGCTCCTTCAAACAAGAGGAGGCATCATAATTTGACATTACATGTGCCACAAGAGGAGGAAAATGAGGAAGATATTGATGCTCCTATCAGCCTTTTTCTTAATAGAGCTAAGAAAAACAAAACGAAGAAATGATATTTTAAAAATGCTCTTTGATAAACCTTGTTTGATAAACATTGTTAGATAATGAAAGAACTTTGTTTTAAGTAATTATCTATGAATTTTGTGTATTAATATTGACTTTTATTTCATGTTAATTAATATTTTTATGTGTTAAAAAAGTCTTGATTAGTATTGTTTATTAATGAATTTTATATCATATTAATGAATGTTATGTGATTGTATTGATTGAATGTTATAGTTCATAAATGGATGAATGAATGAATGAAGTATGTAATTAGATGATAACGGGTTATTTAGAATGATGTTAGGGGGAGGGGGGTGTGGCCATATGAGCTTCCACCTTCACGTGGTTGGTCTTGTTAAGTAAAGAATATTAAAGTATTCTCGAAAACAAGTGAAGTTCAAACTAACATACCAAGGAAACTTAAACCCAATCCATCTACCTCTCATCTTCTCATCCCTGATGAGGCCAATTATTACCTCTATTTTATATTAATTTTAATACTCTATTTTTAATACTGCTAGGACATTTGTGAACTCATAACCAGTTGAACTTATGATAAAGTCCAGATAGAACTGTTAAACCATGGGTAGATAGTTATGTCATATTTTGCCAATGTTATACATATAATGTAGTATTTCATATAACCATTAGAATGTGTGTTCTAATATTTGGATATAGTTTTATTATGCTTATTTAAATAAATATTTTTGCATCGCAACTAACTTGCTAGGAAAGGAAGAAGTTGGAGAGTGGTCGACAACATTCAAGAAGGACGTCAAGGCCTAGCTACGATAGAGGAATCATTATGGCACTAGAAGACATGACTACTACAAAGGAGGAGCCATTATTATAGGAATGTAGGGATGAAGTATTGCTACATTCCCTCTACATTTACTATTGTGCTAAATTGGTCACCCAAACTTTATTTCTTATTCCGCAAGCTATTATATTTCCCTCTTCTTCTCTGGCAAATCTTCAGTTAGTTTGTTTTCTTTTCTATTTTAGAATAAGTGTTGATTCTCTATTTATAGGGATTGGATTGATAGTTTAAAGAGGTTGGAAAAAGTTTATGAAAAAATATTGTTGTATCTTTTAGCGAGTTATCTGTAGTTTTATGTATTGTTCTTATGTAAGGAGTTTTTGAAATATAATGAAGTAATTCTTGGTTTGCATTCTGTGTTAGTATATTAGCATAAGCCAACCAAGAGGGCCTACTTGGGAGGTGGATTAGATTATAGTAGTGTAGTTTTACTTCTAGCATTTCCAGTATTGCAGATAGAAGTTATAATTTCTTCTTGCAGCATCATACTTTGTGAATGTTCATGTAGCATCTGCAAGAGTAGTTATAGTGGATGGTCTGGGTTGAAATATAGGTTAGCATAGAGTTTCATTTCTAGCATTCATTTCAGTAAGGAGTTGAGTGTGTTACTTCCCTATAGCACTAGTCTAGGTTTTTATATGCATTTTACTTTCCTGCAACATAAGCATAATGACTCTTCAATGAACCTAATGCACATACCGTGCCTACCATTTCAAGTATACGTCCCTGGATTGACAAATTAAATGCACCTCATGGTAGGAGAAGTAATCTTTAGATTGAATAAAATATTCTAAAGTAAGGCTTTGGGCATGATTATCACACACTTATTGTGAGGCAGACCATTTTTGGTGCCATTGCTAGGGATGGTGTCAAGCTAGGAACATATTTTTGAGTCTTTAAAAAAAATTAAAAAAAAAAAATTATAGCTACTTTTTTAAAATAGAGATTTATAGTCCTAAAAATTGCTTCACAAGTGTGAATAATTCAATTGCATGCATTGAAGAGGAAGATGACAAGATGAATATGGCAAGTTTCTTCCATGAGGGTTTGTTAATTTGAATGATAAAATTGAGAAGTTAAGTTTCTTTTTGAGGATGCAAGTCCTAATTTTCTTGCAACATCTTCCTCTAGAGAATAATCTTATGATATAAGTGGTCTTTAGCCTTTTGTTGGAATCTTGGCCAACTTTCTTGATAGTTCCGGTCCAAATCCACCTATTGTTAACAATCCTGTAGCTAATGCTCCTTTTTAGCAGCAACCCTATAATCAAATACCTCTAGTAATGGCACACCCTACTTTTCCATTTCTTCTCTTGAGCCTCATAAATAATGCTAATCTAAAAAATATACCCATAGCTGCTTTTCCAAAGTTTTATGGCCTTTTAATTGAGGATCTTAATACTTTCTTGTTTGAGTTTGACATACTTTTTTGTAGCTTTGACTATAACACCGATGCCCACAAGCTCAAGTTGTTTCTAGAAACACTAAAGAATTAGCCTTATGATGGTTTATGGGCTTAGGAGCCAATGCAGCAAGTACCTGGGATGAGATGCAAAATCTATTTCTAGATAACCACAAAGATTGCTGCAAGGGGAGTGATCCAAGGGGAGATGACATTTTTAGAATATCACAAAAGGAGGATGAAACATTGGAAAACTATGTTTCACATTTTTTGTCCACAGTGTAGAAGAACCCCCAACATGTACTGGCAAAGGATTCATAGAAACTAGTCTTCTTGAGAGGGATAAATGATAATTGTCTTGAAGCATTAGACCTGATGATTGGTGGCGACATATACCAATCTTCTTGGGATGACCTCAAGAAAATATGTGTTAACTACTCAAGGTCAACTATGAAGAAAGGCAGAGGGTACTGGTCTATAGTCACTAAAGGGATTAATCAAGGCATTTCAAAGCTCAAGATATCTAATTTACTCTTAGATTTCAAGCAGGAAATCACAAATGATGTCGCTACACATTACACATCTCGACACCATGATTGAAAAGAAGAAGCATGGAGAGGATGAATCACAATTTGTAGAGTAGTGTCCTCACTATTGCAAACAAAAGCAAGACTATAGATGTAAGCTGGTAGCCAACCTAGAGAATCAACATTTTCCAACTGAGTACATGAAGATAGATAGGGACAATGATCAAGTGTTCTTCATTGCTCAACGTTGACCATGGGCTTCAAGACAAGGTATGCCTCAAGATCCTCTACAATTTTCAAATCCTTACAATAATTAGTGGCAAAACCAAAGTTATGAAAATCCTTCTCAATATTCCCAACCTCCCTGGCAAAACTAGCAAAATAACTAGTGGCCTAATCAACAATAATTAATAACAAAACCAACAAAAAAACTAGTGGAAAAATCAATAGAATCAGTGGCAACCACCATAAGGAAATTGGTAGAAAAATAACCAATGGAGGGGGCCTCCACAGTGGCTTAACCAAAATTATGGTAACCCACAACTATTGCCTCTAGTGCAACCACCTGCAATAATGCCACTTCATGTAGAAAATAATGCTAATCCTAAGCCAACCCAATTGCCTGCTCAATCTTAGACAAATCGAAACAACAAGCAACAACAATAGCAAATGTACACTACTAATACTTAGTAGTGCCCTACTTATTCACTAGAGATATTTGATATCCATTTGAGATCTAGTACAACTCTACCCACACCAAAATATCCTATTATCACAAAAGTTGCAGACGCTCCTATAACACCACTTCAAGAAGCTACATTGCCAAATACCAACCTGCCAACTAATGTACTCAATAGGACTATTGACCACACCTTAGTGAATCATCTCTTTCCACATAGGCTAAATAAAGAGAAATATATATCCCAAGAGGAAGAGACATTTGATATTATTGAGTAGCTGAAAAGCATGCACATCCAAATCCCTATATTATAAGCTATCAAGGACATCTCTCTTTATGGAAAGGCTATTAAGGAAGCATGCCTTAAGAAGCCAGGGTGGAAGAAGAAAGATCCTTAAAAATCCATGTTTTTAGAAAATTAGTAGGTATCATGTTAGGGAAGGTAGTGATACCAAAGTATTCAGATCCTAGTATTCTAGTAAAACTTGCTGGCTATCTTGTCATATTAGGGAGACCCTAGTTAGCCACAACTAATGCTAAATTTAATTTTAGACAAGGTAGTATGAAAATTTCAAATGATCAAGCCATAAGGAAGCTAGCGCTATATCCACCTGCCCAACCCCAGCAAGACTTGGGGGAACCTATTTGGCTAGATTTAGGGGACAAAGAGGAAGAGTTGAATTCTGTAGCATAGCTCATGATATTGCATAGATGCTCTTTTTTGAAAATGATGTAATACAGAGAATTCTTATGAATGAATCTATAGTGGCTAGAGATATTGTTGAGAGTTTTGTCTTAAAGCTATGTACCTATGAAGACTATGTGTACCTAGCAAGCCCTAAGATAATTGATCAATTACTACCAAATGAAGTAGCTAAAAGTCCAATACTAGAAGTGTTAATGGTAGAGTTAAAAACTACTATGAAACTTTCTCCTAGTCATAATCTCCATGTAAACAACAATTTGTCTCAATCACAATTGGGATTGTTAACCAAGCTCCTCAATCAGCATGAAAAAACCTTTGCTTGGGATTATGGGGATATGGTAGGACTGAGCCCTAAACTCTACACCCATAGGATCTACATCAATGATAGAAACTTGTCACTCTGTCAGCCATAGAGGAGAATAAATCCAACATTGTGTGAGATAGTTAAGACAGAGTTGCAGAAGTTGTTGGATGTTGGATTCATCTATCCAATCTCTGATAGCAAATGGGTATCGCCATTAGTTATTGTACCTAATAAAGGAGGTAAGTGGTAGATATGTGTAGATTGTAGAGAGTTAAATAATGTCACAAAGAAGGATTGCTTTTCTTTGCCCTTTATTGACCAAGTTTTGGATACTTTAGCTGGAAAGAAATACTTCTCATTTCTAGATGGATACATTGGTTACAATTAGATAAGTATTTCTCTAGAAGATCAAGAGAAGACCACATTTACATGTCCTTGGGGTACCTATGCTTATTCTATATTACCATTTGGCTTATGCAACGCACCTGCTACTTTTTAGAGAGCTATAATTAGCATCTTTTTTGACATATCACATGATTGCATGAAGATATACATGGATGAATTCACTACGTTTGGTGTCACATTTGAAAAAGCCTTGAAAAACTTGGAGAAAATATTAATCTGATGTGAAGAACACAACATGTCTCTCAACAGTGATAAATGCTTTTTAGTGATGCACGAAGGTGTGATCTTGGGAAATTTTATCTTTGAAGCTAGAATCTAGGTAGACCTTGCGAAAGTAGAGGTAATTCTCCCACTCCCTATTCCCACTAAGAAAAAACAAGTTAGATATTTCCTAGGAAATGTTGGCTATTATAGGAGGTTTATCCAAAATTTTAGTCAGAGAGCTAGTCCTCTATATACTTTTCTTACCAAAGAGGTTAAATTTTCCTAGACAAAGGAATGTGATGAATCCTTCTAGTAGCTCAAGTCACTATTGACAACTGCACTAATAATTAGGGGTCATGATTGGAATTTTCCTTTTCAAATACATACAAATTAATTTTACCATGCCATAGGTGTAATCGTAGGACAAAAATATCAAAACGTTGAAAATACAATCTACTATTTCACTAAGAGCCTTCATGAACCAAATATAAACTATATAGGGATCGAAAAAGAACTATTAGCAGTAGTTTATGCTTTAAATTTTTTTTGGCATTATATAATTGGTCATCCCATATTTGTTCATATTGACCATGCATCAATTAAGTATCTCATGAATAAACCTGTCATCACAGACAGGTTAGCAAGATGGCTACTTCTTTTGTAGGAATTTGATATCACAATCATTAACAAACCTGGGAAAGTGAATATGGTAGTTGATTATCTATCTAGAATCCACCATGATGAAGAATATACTACTTTGATAGATGATACATTTCTAGATGATCATTTATTTCATATTGCTACCCAAACCCCATGGTATGTAGACATAGCTAATTACAATGCAACTAACAAATTTCCCACACATTTCTCTTACAAGGATAGGAGGTTTCTTGTAGAGAAAAGCTTCCATTTCTCTTGGATTGGTAACACACTATTTTACACCATACTTGATCAAGTTATGCCAAGATGTGTGCAAGAAGATGAGACATATGACATTCTACATGCATGTCATAATGAACCATGTGGGGGGCACTTTGCAGCAAAAAGAATAGCATTGAAGATTTTAACAACTAGTTACTATATGCCTACACTTCATAAGGACACAACCAATTATACATGAAAGTGTGATAAATGTTAGAGGATGGGCTGACCAACAAGATCAAATAAAATGCCTCTCAATCCATAGGTGGTGGTAACACCATTTGACAAATGGGGCATAGACTTCCTTGGTCCAATAGATCCTCCATCCAATGGGAAATCATACATCCTTGTATGCACTGACTACTTGACAAAATAGGTTGAAGTCAAAGCCATGAAGCATGCTCGCGACCATAAAGTTGCCAAATTTTTGTATGAAGAAATCTTTACTTGATATGGTGTACCCAGAGAACTTGTTACTGACCAAGGTGCTCAATTCACTTCGAATCTGATAATAGAACTCATGAAGGAATATAGTATAAGATATCAAAAATCAAGCCCCTATCATCCTCAAACTAATGTACAAGAACTTACGAATCAGGAGATAGAAGCCATCTTAACAAAGATAGTTCATTTGCAGTGCAAAGGTTGGAGTAATAGACTACCATAAGTTATCTGGGCATATCGAACAACATGGAAGACCACCATAGGGTTCACACCATTCAAACTGTTGTATGGAAAAGTAGCAATGCTACCTATTGAATTTGAACACAAAGCTTTAAGAAAAACACTAGAGTTAAACATTGATCTTTCTGCAACATAGAGAGAGTTCTTATTGCATCTTAATTCTTTGGATGAAATGTGCAAGTCTGCCTTGGAACACACATAAATCATACAGAAGCAAAGGAAACAATGGCATGACTCCCACATTAAGAGTAAGCAATTTCAAATTGGAGATTGGGCATTACTTTATGATTCCAAATTCAAAGAAATACCAGGTAAGTTACAGATACAATGGTTGGGTTCCTATGAAATAACAAATGGATCAATTTAGTTAATCATAATTGATCTAGTACACTACACATTATTATTCAAGGGACATTGGCTAAAGTTGTATCACCAGCCCCAAATGAAAGAAGACTTCCTGCAATAATTTTAACAAGTAGTTTCAAATGAACAACAGGTAACACTTCCTGTGGTAGAGGGTGCCAACCTTCTTCCTACAACTCTTCAATAAGAATTCCTTCAAGCATGCCCATAATAAAAAATTTATGTTTACATAAGTTCAATTCTCCATTCACTTTCTAAATTCTTCTTTTTCAATTCATTTTATTTCTTTCCCTACCACCCGCCCACCTTCCACATCATCATTTTTCTATGTTTTCAATAATATGGTGAGTCCACTGACATATGTTGTTCCTATCATTCTTCCACTTTGGCCACATTTATCTAGCATGTGTAATGATCAAATTGACAAGTATAAGCTTTTCAAATTTCATTCATTTTTAGCACATAGATTTAGTTGGTTATATCTACTACTATATTAAATATATCATTGTGACATTATGCTAGTTTTGTACCTCATGCCAAGTATGTCAAGTGAGAACACTTGTCCATGTTTCATAGGAGGCAGGGTAGGTTATTGTTGTCACAAAAGCTTGTACCCTTTCCCAAATTTTTTACCTAAGGACAAACTTTTGAAACATGGAAACAACCTCCAAGCTATGGGACTTGAACTATGAGGTAGTCTTTGGAGAAGGTCAACTTCCTTTGCTATCAAGATGCACCTAACTACTCTTGGAGAGAAAAATAGAGAAGGAATCCATGAAAGAAAATCTACCTACTCTAACCTAAGGGGTTGATGCACCAAAATAGAATGTTTGAACTTATCTCTACCCATGAATACACAATCAACTAGTTATAACCTCAATGAATACAGATTCAAACCTTGCTTAATTTAGCAACTGCATGTAGATCAGATAAAAAAATAATTCTATAGGAAGAAACTTCACTTAATATCATGCAGATGTCAAAAGTAGATACAATCATGCATATTTCATAATATAGACAAAACATTAACTAGAGGCAAATAACCCTACATAGTGTGTTAATGGCCACAAGAGACTTAGCAAAAGGTTACAATGGTTTAGAGGCAGGAAAAATTATAGTAGTACACATGAAAGAAATACTAGAGAATCAGAGAAAGATCAAACCTTACAAAGATTACAAAATTTTCCTTTATAGTTTAGGCATAACTGAGCTATTTCTAACTAGAGTTGTTCCACAACTACTATCTTAAATGCTCAGAGAATAATCACACAACTCTAGAGAAAATTTGATCCTAGCATAGATTCAAATATAATGAAATCCAACATCTTGCCAAAATAGAGCCTTGGGAAGACAAAATGATGCCATAAAATCACTCTGACCAAGTAGATGGATAAAACAAGAGATGGTGGAGTGTTTACCTTCATTCACTAGGAATGAAATTCATTAGAGAGTGGTTGGAATCAGTCATGAAGATCAGATCATGCAAGAAAAAATCTCTTCCTCATAGTTGGCTTGACAAATCATCCAAGTCAATAGGTAAACTAAGTCTTGCAACCAAGATGGGACATGTCGGCCAATAATCTTATTTCTTTTCACCACCCCATAAAGTCTCCATGCAGTTTGACCATTTTACTTTTAACTAACTGCACCACCTTTCAACTTAACCATGGTGGTTAACAAAAAATATCAATCCACTGCTAATATTAACTACAGTGTTATCTCCTTGGGCCCACAAAGACATGTGTCCTTGGAGCGCTTCCCTCCAATGTCTAAAGTTCTCACAATTCCATGATGCAAGAACGTGCTAATCATCGATCTGTAGAAGATCGATGATTGTTGAAAACCTTTATTATTACTACACCTATCCTTTTATCTTTCAGGCCCACAAACCACTCAGCATCCACCCCAACATGACGTGGCATCCAATTGGCACTACTTTTTAACCTTAGCAACCCACACAAAAGGATAGACCAACAGTGCATATGTCACAACGTCACTTACCCACACTATTAGAGAGTCTAACAAAAGATAGAATGCAGGAAAGTGACTACTAGTAGAATCTTAGCTATATTCCAACTCACATTGACATGTCAACATGATAACTTGCTTCATCTATGGCCCACGAGAAATGGGACCCCCAAGTACCCATGGCAATCAGGTGCATTTCCACATTGTTTAAACATCTTACATCTCCATAATATGGGAAAGTGCCCACCATGGATCATCTTCGATCTGATGGTGGATGAAACATGCAGTCCACTGATAACCTATGTTAGTACCTCGACCAATGAAGTGCCTTCCATATGAAAACTTGATTGATAACTTCCTTTTCTATGGCCCATGAAGAGAAAATAGACTCACATGCCACATGGTAGCAAGGTGATCACCCACATTGCTTAAAGTTTGAGCAATTTCATAATGTGGGAAAGTGCATGTCATGGATGTATGCAAGATCTAATGGTCCAGAAAGTTATGGGAGCCAAAAAGTAAACTTAGGAGATACATAAATTATAATTCATTTTATTTCATATTTCCATTGGCATTTGAATATTTAAATATGGAAAGTGACCATTAGGTGGGCTTTGGTATTAAAATTTAGATATTTGGTGGGGGGGGGGGAGATTTTGGCTAACAATTATGGCCACTTAGAGGGGATGCAAGCCTGCTACGCATAAGACTAGCGGCTTGAAGCATTCATTAGGCTATAGAGTCATAAAAAATATGGATCATGTGCATTATGAAACCCTAACCCTACCTTTATGGTGGAAGAAACACTAAAAATCCTACCTTTGACTTCAAAACAAGAATTCTACAACTTCAAAACTTTGAAAAAATTGGCTATCTCAGAGAGAAAAAACCTATGCTTGGAACTTCATGGAAAGTAGGAAAACAAGAAGGAAACTACTCTACTATGTACATGATTTACATATATACAAGGCTAAACAAATACATTGATTGGTTTGTTGAAGTAGATCCCCTTCCTTACCAGTTGATTTCTTCTCCCATGCATAAGGGTAGCTGAAAATGACAAGCATAAAAAATATATTTTTTTGCATGGAACACTTCCTTCCCAATGCTAAAAACAATGAAGCTTTCTAGCACTGGGGTGTTGCTTTATGGAGCAAAACATACTTGCTCTTCTTTGTGATTTTCCTCCTCGTGCTCAAGTATAAGCATGAGTGGGGGCAACTTGTTGATTTGTTGCAGAGCTAGGTGCCTTATGAGGCATCCTCTTGATGGTACAAGGCCTAAGGAATCATCTTTGGTGACTTGATTATGCTTTACAATGGTAATATCTTGCTGGTTTGTAAGTGGCTCCTCCTCTTCTTGTGAAGAATTTTTTTTCACACCTTGTTCATGTTGTTCGTGAACCACTTCATTAGGAGTTACCGATATAGTAAAATTTTCCACTTGTTTTTGTAGTGGAACATGCTCCTCATATACAAGAGATGACGATTCAATATCTATGGAAGAGCGGATAGCATCCAACTCATCCAAAAGATCATCCTCATCATTGATATCCTCCATTATAGTTGTAAAGAAATGCATAGTTTGAGGGCAACCTCATGCAGGTTAGCATGTTCCTCCTTGAGGATAGAACTATCCTTGAGGCTCTCTTTTCCATCCTCCACATCATGGAGGTATGTCTACTATAAAAAATGGTTCTCTTCTTGCTCAACTTGCAGCAGATCCTCATTTTTGGCAAGGGCTCAAAAGCCATTATTTGTTCCTTGAAAGAAGGAACAACCTTTTCTCCTTCTTCTTCTTCCTCAACAAAGGAGGGAAGCCCTTCAATTAAGAGGATTGGGTCCTCTTCCTTTTTCTCAATAGCTACCTTCTTATTTTCCTTAGCAACCATTTCTTCTTGCTTCATTTCATTCTCCCAAGACCCCTTATTTGGACCATAAGGAGTCCATGCAATAAGTCCTTTTTGAAATAGGGAAGTAGTGATAGGTCTAGAGGGATCGTGATTAATCTAGCTTTCTCTTACAGGGAGTGGACATGCTATGACAATAGGTTCTTGTGATGGAGGGGGCTTCTTGAATCTTGGGATGACATATATTGGAGTAGGGATGCTTCTGCTTTCTTGGTTTGAAAAATGAGATGTCCGGAGCCTCATTTCCTCCTCTCTTATTGCAGCAGCTTGCCTTGCAATATTCTCCTCAAAATATCTCTATCTCTTCCTCTCTTCTTCTTCTTGTTGGAGATAGGTTTGGTAGGCCATCTCCTCTTGTTGTCTCTCTATTTCTTATTTCCTTGCAATCTCATCAAGTCGTCTATCAAGATTCAACATTTTCTCATGGCTTTCATCTACTTTCTTATCCCATGCTATCATCTTTCTTTGGGATTCCAACAACATATCTTTAAGCTCTTCAAATAAGGATGTTAGGACTAATGGAGTAGGGGCAGGGAAAAGGTAATAATTTTGAGTAGAGGGACTATAAACAGCTTGGGGTTGAGATGGATACTGGCAATATGAGGGTTGAGGAATGGTATTGTCATGATATGGTGGGGAATAGTAACTATTTCTATGAAATGGGTCCATGATTAAAGATTTACAAAGACTACAAACTCATAGAAAACCTAAAAATCACAAAGATCAAGGGTGATCTTTTACATACCATCACTTTATCTATATTAAACCAGAAGATGTGTACTAGATTGCCATGGTGTTTGATTAAATGCCTCCAAAGGTTGATGACACTGAGAAAAATAGCCAAATTCTTAGTGTATCAAGATCAACTAGCTAATCAATGGACTTATGTAGCTAAAAGTGATTAGTCTCACTGGGTGTGCCAAAAATTGTTATCACAAAAGCTTGCACCCTGTGAGGCGTCGCCCCCGACCCATCGTAGCATAGTGATACATTACTCTTATTTTTGTTATCCGCGACTCGAGATGTCGAGACATTATCTGATGCTTAGAACATATTTTATTATTTCATGTTGTGTGATGTTATTTCTAGATATATTTGATGATTGTCATTTAATGTTCATGTATATGTATGTTGACGAAATCAGTAGATGTAGGATTGAGATTTGATTTACGATATTTCAAATGGTTAAGAATTATGAAGGGAGAAGAAACTTTATTAATGTATGTTTTAAATTATGAAAATTTATAATACGTATACATATGCACATGTGATTTTACGAGACTACTGATGTGTGCAATGAGTGTGCAGATATTTAGCCGAGGAACCCTACGGAGGAACAAAACTGATCTCCATGTGCTAAAATTTGGAAACCCTGTTGTTCGTAATTATGTTCTTTCAGTGTCGCTTGACACTCATAAAATGTTATGTGCTTCGGTATGTTGGTTAGGGTTAATTGTTTAACCTTTGGTTTCAAGTTAGTGTCAATTTTCTATTAGATTCTTAATGAGGGTTAGTCATCCCTAATTCGATTTTGTGCTAGATTGCAAGTTAGAGTTGTTAGATAGACCTATTTTATCTCTAGATTTTTTATTTGACTCTAACCTCTTCCCTAAGGCTTTAAAAAATGTTTTTATTCTAACCATAGGGTATGGGTATGGGTTAGGGGTCTTTTCCAACCCCTAAGCCCCTAGCTTTGACTTTTGAGGGCACTCAAAAAGTCCCTTTTTGCCTTTGTGCGAAAATTGCAAGTGGTTTTCATGAGTTGTCTTACCCCACCTCCTTTTAAGGTTTAACCATGGTGTAGGTTGTGTTAGGAGTTTCTAGAGTGGCTAAGTGGGTGGAGATAGTTATTGCTCTTTTTGGGTGGTTGAGTTGGAGGCTTATTTAGAGGCCTTCCTTGGTCTAGTGGTTTGGTTACCCAATCTCTACATTTAGAGAGGATTTCTTGAAGCTTGAAGGAAGGAGGGATACTCTACTCAAATTTGTTCATTTCCATTACCTCTTTGAGAAGGTAGGAAACTCTCATCTCCCTTATTCAGTTTTTTATGTTTTGTTTCATGTTCTTGTTACCTTGTTGTTGTTTTACTGTTGTATGGTTGTGGGTATGTTGGGAAGATTTGTAAACCTTGTTATTTTGGTTTTTTTCCTTTCTTGTTTATGTTGCAATTTTGAGTTTCCTTGCATGGGTGTTTTGGTATTACTCACCCTAGGAGAGGGCAGAAGTGACCAATTTTGGGAGAGGTCTGTTTAGTTGGACTCCAACCTGTGTAGAGTCTCTTCTCAGGATGAGAAGAGGGATAAAGGGTAGGGTGTTATGGGCCCCTACCCATCAGCACAAACCTGGTATGAGTATGGCAAGTTAAACTAGAAGAACGAAAGTTCTTGGTTATTGGCCCCAATTGGGCATCTGAATTGGTGTTGTGCTTGACTTCTCCAGTTGGAAGAATCCACCTCTCCCTAGTCTTGATTCACTGTGAATCTTATTGTGTAAACCATGTATGATTATGCATGCTTGAGGTTCTTTTGGTTCTGCTTGGTTGTCACCCGATCAGTTATTGGTTCCTTCCATGGTTCTTGAAAAGAGATTTAGAGGACATTACAAACTCCTTGTTTTGATCATGAAGAAAATTTGATAAAATTATTGAGAATTGGGATTGAGATCCTATTGTAAATTGTATTTTTTTTTAAACCTTATTACATATGGCAACGAAGCCGGGTTTTCTTCCTGATTCTTTCCCGGCTGAGCCTTGAATCAGGTTGATAATAAAATAAGTGATTGAGTAAATTTACTTCTCTTAAAATTTTCGTATTCTATGTTGTCATATGAATGTGTATCAAGGATAAGATGCAACCATGATGTTCAATTATACATGATTCAATTTGTGATGTATGGTGATGCCTCTATTCATATGGACTGTAGAGAGAGATGTTGCTAATCCATGTAAATGTATGGTGTCTTTATCAAGTTTGAAATGATTTAGTTCATGGTTGATTGTGTTGAAAATAAATTTGCAAGAACATGTAGGAAGAATTATGTCAAGAGATCCAAGCTAAAATTGAAAAAATGATAGAGAAATAACTTTGTGTATTTTGATACTCCTTTCAAAAGGAATGGAGCATTATCATTTTGATCTCTTATTTTCTCAATTGCCTTAAGACTAGTTTATTCATTATGTTGATCCATCAGTTTTATTAGATAGTTAAATGAATACGTAGATGGTTATTTCATGTAATGTGGTTTCATTGAAATGCATGGCCATTTGAGGTTCATGGAGATGATAAACTAGAAATTTATAAGAGAATGCAAACACCTATTGTGGTAATATAGTTGCAAAAGAAAAATATACATTGAGTTTCAAGAGAGAGAGAGAGAGAGAGTAGACAAATTATCAAATAATCCACCTACAGGATGCTGGAGTTTGTATGAGAGAATGTGATAATCCTTGGTTTGCAACAGAGAATATTCTAAGAATCTATTAGTGTTTAAAATTAGAAATAAAACAATATATATATAAATGATATCTAATAAAATGCATATGTTATTAAACCTTTATAACTTTAATATTCTAAATATCCTTTCTTACCATAAAAATTTTTTGTCATCAATGCCCAACCTTCTCTCCTTGGGCGTCAGTCTTAGAAATGCATATTTTAAAGGGTTTTCTTTAAAAAAAAATGGATTGCAAGTCTTGGGTCATCACATGGGATGACATCATTCTGACCCTTGTCCCATCCCTCCCCCTCATCATTTGGAAATGGACGCAGGTGTTGGGGAAAAGCATTTAAATTTAGTTGATTTAACATGCTAGCAAGCAGGTCTGTGCTTATGTCCAACCTTGAGCCTTGTTATAGCGCTGACCTCCCACTTGGGGCTGACTCAGGCCTGGGACAGTACCTGCCGAGTCAGACTCGGGCAGTGCGCAACCTGGAGATGTGAGGGCCTCGTGGGGTGGGGCAGGCCTAGGAGTAGGTTGGGCTTAGGGAGTTGGTAGAGTTAGTAGGTATGTAGGGGGGGAGCTTAGAATAGGGGGCTAGTTGTAGGTAGTTTCTCATTTAAGTTTTCTTTTAGTGTGTTATTAGTATGTTTAGTTAGTTTATTATTATGTTAAGTTGTGTTTTATTTAAATGTTATTAAATATGTTAGAGTGTTAAGAGTTTAGTTTAGTTGTAGTTAGATTAGGAGATAGTGTTAGGTTAGTTTTAAACTTTAAGTTTAGTCTTAGATTAGTTAGTTTTTTTATTTTATTTGATCTTAGTTTCTTTATTAACATTATTAATATATATATATATATATATATATATATATATATATATATATATATCTAGTTAGTTTAAAATGAAATTTTAAATTGTAAAGAATAATTAGTTGAATTAATAAAGTTTAAGGTTATCTTATGTTTGTTTAAGGACGTTGTTTGTAATTGTTAATATTTCTTTGTTTACTTAGTTATGTTTAAATACTAATTAGCTAGTTTTAATTTAAATGTACTCCAATTGTTTGACCATTAAGTAGATTAAATTATCAATTAATTGGCTATTTAAATAAATTTTAAGGTAGTTTTTAATTGATTTGTTATTGCAAGAAATTTTAGATCCGAATTCATGTACATTGTTATGTAAGTAAATTTGATTGCATATCATTGCAAATTAATGTAAATGTGAAAACCAATAGAAAATGTTGGATTGTTTCCTTTATCTTTTAGTCAAAGTTAAGTGTGACTTAAATTTTTAATATCTTTTGATATGTTTAATTCTTAAATGGCATAACTTAAGATTGATATCAATCTAGTAACAAAAGTTTCAAAATATTAACAATATAATCGCCCTCATGTTTATAACCTTAAGATGTAAAGTAAAGAACCTGTAGTAAAACTATTATCAATCATTTCAAACCTAGGGCATGTTTAATTATTAATTTAAAAAAAAAATCGTGTGTGTGTTTTTGCCTTCAAGTTTTGGGCATGACACACCCTTACCCAAAGTTTTGACCTAAAGACAACCTTGTGAAACATGGAAACAACCTTCAAGCTGTAGGACTTGAACTATGAGGTTGAGTCTTCAATGAAGGTTGGCTTCCTTTGCTATCAAGATGCACCTAACTACTCTTGGAGGGGAAAAGGGAGAAGGAGTACGTGAAAGAAAATCTACCTACTCTAACTTAAGGGGGTGATGCACCAAAATAGAGTGTTTGAACTTATCTCTACCCATGAATGTCCAATCAACCAGTTATAACCTCAAAGAATATAGATTTAGACCTTGCTTAATTCAGTAACCACAGGTAGATCAGACAACAAAAGAATGTTATAGGAAGAAGCTTCACTTAATATCATTTAGATGTCAAAAGTAGATACAATCATGCATATTGCAAAATATAGACAAAACATTAACCAAAGGCAAAGAACCTTGTACAGTGTGTTAATGGCCAAAAGAGACTCAGTAGAAGATTACAGTGGTTCAGAGGCATGATAAATTATAGTAGTATGCATGAAAGCAATACATGAGAATCAGAGAAAGATAAACCCTTACAAAGATTACAAAATTTGCCATTATAGTTTAGGCATAATTGAGATATTTCTAACTAGAGTTATTCCAAAACTACTATCTTAAATGCTTAGAGAATAATCACATAGCTCTAGAGATAATTTGATCTTAGCACAAATTCAATTATAACAAAATCCAAGATCTTTCCAAAATAGAGTCTTGAGAAGAAAAAACAATTCCATTAAGTCACTCTAACCAAGTAGATGGATAAAACCAGAGATGTTGGAGTGTTTCCCTTCATTCACTAGGCTTGGTATTCATTGGAGAGTGGTCGGAATCAACCATGAAGATTGGATCATGCAAGAAAACATCTCTTCCTCATAGTTGGCTTGACAAACCAACAAAGTCAATAGGTCAATTGAGTCCTACAACCAGATGGACCATGTGGGCCAATAATCTTATTTCTTTTTGCCACCCCATAAAGTCTCCACGTAGTTTGACCATTTTACTTTTAACTAACTACACCACCTTCCAACTTAACCACGACAATTAACAAAAAATGTCAACCCATTGTCAATGTTAATTGTAGTGTTATCTCCTTGGGCCTATAAAGACATGTCCTTTGGGCGCTTCCCCACAATGTCTAAAGTTCTCACAATTCCATGATGTGAGAATGCCATGATCGTTGATCTATGAAAGATCAATGATCTTTGAAAATATTTATTGTTACTATGCCTGTCCTTTTATCTTTCAGGCCCATGAACCACTCAACATCCACCCCAACACGATGTGGCATCCAACTGACACTACCTTTTAACCCTGGTGGCCCATGTAGAAGGATAGACCCACCAATCCATATGTCACAACATCGCTTTCCCACATTGTCAGAGAGTTTGACAAAAGATAGAATGCGAAAAAGCAACTACTAATAGAATCTTAGTTGTATTCTAACTCACATCGACATGTCTGCATGATACTTTACTTCATCTATGGCCCATGAGAAATGGGACCTACAAGTATGCATGGTGATCAGGCACATTCTTACATTGTTTAGACATCTTACAACTCCATAATATGGGGAAGCACCCGCTGTGGATCATCTTCAATCTGACGGTGGATGAAACATGCAGTTGATTGACAACCTTGTGTCAGTACCTGAGCCAATGAAGTGCCTTCCATATGCCAACTTGATTGATAACTTCCTTTTCTATGACCCATAAAGAGAAAATGGATCCACATGCCACATGGTAGCAAGGTGCTCGCCTACATTACTTAAAGTTTGAGAAATTTCATAATGTGGGAAAGTGCACACCGTGGATGTATGCAAGATCTAATGGTCTGAAAAGTTGTGGGAGGTGAAAAGTAAACTTAAGAGAATATGGAAATACATAAGGTTTTAATTCAATTTATTTCACATTTCCATTGGCATTTGAATATTTAAATATGGAAAGTGATAGTTAGGTGGGCTTTGGCATTAAAATTCAGGTATTTGGCTGGGGGGTTTTGGCTAACTATTACTAATTCCAAATGACATTTCTATTTACTCATTAAAGATCCTCAAATCTATACTTTCCCTTTGTTTGATTAAAATCTAGTTTCCATAGTACACAAATTTCAAGTTTCATACCTTTATTCCTAAATAATCCCTCATTGTCAGACTAAGATGTGACCTGAATAAAATTTTGAAGGGATTCTTGCATGTCTATGATTCATTCTGTTAAGACCACATTATTATTGTTCATGGTGGAAATAATAGAAGAATGTGAAAAGGGTCCATGGTTATATAAAGAAGTCTAAAATTCATAGAAGGGAAGAGGATAATTATTGAAAACAAAGTAGAGTTCAAGATTAGTATGCACAAATGGGAGGTTAGTTGTAGTGACATGAACTAGTAGATCAAAGTGTTATACTTTCTGATGTAGAAGCAATTAGAAGTTTCAATGCATGTGGCTAGTCAGGATATTTCTTGAAATTAATGAAGTTTGATGAAGAGGAAGCTACTGAATTTACAAATACATTTGAGGAAGGTGAAGCAATAGTATGGGGATTGATAGTCTTTGCCATAGAGGAATGAATAGTAGAAGTAATCGGGCTTCCAACAGCAAGGGAACACTACCCCAATGAGCATGATGCCAAATATGTTGGAAGATTTGGGAGATTTTTGGAAGATTGGTTGCTAATAATATTCCTATAGGGGAGTACTACTATGATGATATGTTACATTCATGAATGAGTTTGTCATTGATGTCAACATAGCAAGTTTTCTGTGGTATCTAAAAGAAGAACAATAGAAAGATCAAGTTGGTACAGATAGCTAGTTGAGCATGATGAACACTTGAGGTTATAGGAGATAATTTTGAGTATTTGGTATATGTAGTTAACATTGGAAGAATAAAGGATAAATCTAGAAGAAGTTATGTAAGTTTTGGTGATGTCTATTTTGAGATAGAGTTTACAGAGTTATGTTCTGGTAAACTTGTTATATCTCTTAGCAGTGTTGACATCTTAAGGATCGAGGTTGAGGATATGGAGAAGAAATATTGAAGATGAAATGGCTAAGCTTTCTCATCATAATATTGTGTGTACAAAAAGTTATTCAAGTTGCAAGGCAGAAGTTTAAGGTTATCGCTAAGTGTAACATGTTCTTAATGTGGTCCTATAATAATTAATTGAGAAGGTCTAATAGCTGACTTAAGGAATTTTTTTATGGACTTGATGTAAAGGAAGGACATTTTCCTTTATCATGGTATGTGAGGATATGATTGATTGATTGATGATAAGAAAAAAAGAGTGCAAAATGTGAAGTTGAATAGAACAATGAGAAAGTGAAGGAAACTTCATTGTCAAGGTTTTGTTAAGTGATCTGAGATTTGGTATTGGATCTGAGGTTCATGACCTAGTCTACAAGGTCTAATAGTAATTGGTCCAATTGATAGGATAGAGGAAAGAAGAAGATAACAGTAAATTACTTGTTTGAGCAGTGAGCTCTTCTTGTAGTTGAAATTTCATGTTTGGGTAGTGGGCTCTTCTTGCATACATTATACCACAACTCCTAATAGGGTTGGAATCTACTAACAGGGATTCAAAGTCTCCTAATAGGGACTCATTGTACTAAATATTGTAATAGACTTCTAATAGGGTCCATCCTCTAACAAAGAATATTTATATTAGTACATCAACTTGTGGGCATCATTCCCACTAGGGTTTTCCCTCTGATCAAAGGTTTCCCTACTCAACATATCTAGTGTAATTGTCTATGTGCATCTTTGTATGGTTGTTTTTTACTCTAGTTGAATGGTTAGGTTTATTTAAAGAAGATAAATATTTTAATTTTTGGATAATTTATTCACCCCCCTTAGTTATCTTGGTGGACTATTGTTTCTAACAAGATTAGCTAGGGCCCCAGTTTGCCCTACCAGGTGACCCTCCACTAGAGAGTACTAAGTAGGAGTGCAAAAGAATATCTATTTATCCACCATAAAATGAGTTGGCCATGTATACTATCAGGTATTTTACTTGTGAAGTAAGATTTTCTAATTTTCAAGCACATCATTTTAAGTTACTTAGTTATGTAAGGCATAATATTCTAGTAAATATCCCCAATTTCTTGTTCAATATGTTATGCATTAGTACTTAGGAAACCCAGAAAGGAAAGGATAATTATGTTACTCACCATGCTCTAATTAAATTGCTCATAGAAAGATCTCTTAGGGATGTCTCTCCTATGGCATGGGAAAAATTTGTCTAGCATAAAACCTTGTAGCCTCAGATTGCCCCTAATGTGCAACCTAGCCAAGATAATGCAGTCTCCATTGACACAACTATTAAGCAAGGCATCCAAGGTGTGGAAATAAAAATGCACAAGAAAATGTGCCTTTACCCAATCAAATGAGAGATGTACCTACTTTTTCTTGAGAAAAAAGAAAAAGAAAGTTACTAGAACCCCTACCATTAAGAGCAAAAAGAAATGCACCAAAATAAATCCTCAAGGATTGGTTCAAGCTAACATATGGAGACATTCACAAGGAAATAAGAAAACAAGTCTTCGAGGCTAGAAAAAAAGTGTATGCAGAGTATGACAGCATGCCTTACTTTTTCTTTCAAAGAGCCATGGCCGGTGTCAAAAGCAGATGGAGTAGACTACTGGAGTGATTCAGAAGGTCAAAACCACACAACCCTATCAACCTTGAGGCAACCCTTCACCATACACCAAAATACATGCAGCTGGGAAGGAAAATTAAACAAAAACTTGGGTGTCCATTAATGATGCAACCACCCATACTCCTTTGGCCCCTATATGACATCAACTTTGAATGACTTGATAGGTTACAGAAGGATTATAAGAGGGAAGTTTGGGAAAGAACAAGAGGATTCTATTACTCCTGTAGGAGTCATAGGCAAGGAAGGATTGAGGTTGGAGACCTTTAATCAATTTCCAAAAGATGCAATGCTTGAGGACAAGCATTAAACTTACTAGGGGTAGATGATGAGGCCAATTAGTTCCTCTATTTTATATTAATTTTAATACTCTATTTTCGATACTGCTAGGACATTTGTGAACTCATAACTAGTTGAAGTTATGATCAAGTGCAAATAGAACTGTGAAACCATGGGTAGATAGTATTCCATATTTTTCCAATGTTATACATATAATGCAATATTTCATATAACCATTACAATGTGTATTCTAATATTTGGATATAGTTTGATTATGCTTATTTGCATAAATATTTGTGCATAGCAACTAACTTGCTAGGAAAGGAAGAAGCTGGAGAGTGGTCAACAATATTCAAGAATGAGCATCGAGGACCAACTATGGTAGAGGAATCATTATGACACCAGAAGAAATGACTACTACAAAGGAGGAGCCATTATTCTAGGAATGTAGGGATGAAGTGTTGCTATATTCCCTCTGCATTTACTATTGTGCTGAACTAGCCACCTAAACTTTATTGCTTATTCCGTGGGCTATTATATTTCCTACTTCTTCTTTGGTAGATCTTTAGTTAGTTTTTTTCCTTTTCTATTTTAGAATGAGTGTCAATCCTCTATTTATAGGGATTGGATCAATAGTTTAAAGAGGTTGCAATTTTTTTATGAAAAAACATTGTTGTATTTTGTAGTGATATCTGTAGTTTTATGAAATGTTCTTATGTAAGGAGTTTTTGAAATATAATGAAGTAAAACTTGGTTTACATTCTATGTTAGTAGATTAGTAGAATCCAACCAAGAGGGGCCACTTGGGAGGTGGATTAGATTAGAGTAGTGTAGATTTACTTCCAACATTTCTAGTATTTTAGATAGAAGTTATAGTTTCTTCCTGTAGCATCGTACTTTGTGAATGTTCCTATAGCATCTGCAAGAGAAGTTATAGTGGATGGTCTAGGTTGAAATATAGGTTAGCATAGAGTTGCATTTCTAGCATTCATTTTAATAACGATTTAAGTGTGTTACTTTCCTGCAGCACTAGTACAGGTTCTTTATATAAATTTTACTTTCCTACAACATAAGCATAATGACTCTTCAAGGAACCTAGTGCATATACCATGCTAACCATTTCAACTATATGTCCCTAGGTTGACAAATTAAATGCACCTCATGGTGGGAGAAGTAATCCTTAGATTGAATAAACTATTCCTAAGTAAGGCTTTGGGCATGATTATCATACACCTATTGTGAGGCGAACCAATCCCAATAAGTCATATTTTCTACCACTTTTTTTATATTCAATATTCTATTATTCACAATCTTGACAATGACAGCTTGATGCAATGGATGGTGGTGGGTTAAGGCCCAATCAACAAGATCTCACAAAATAACAAGTTTTCAATGCAAGGGAAATGACCTTAAGGCCTCCAAGATATGAAATTTTGTTCAAGATCCCTACTATGATCCTATGTGATTTGAATGTATTTAAAACCTAAATTCTAAAGTTATTCATTCTCCAACCGGTGTCCTTCTCTCTATGCTGACCTTGCAATAATGACTTATCAAAAAAACACATAATGATGGGTTCCTAACTTCTGCAAGTGGATGGTTGTAATTTATACTTCTCTTTTACTTTATGCACAATGTAAATGTTAAGATATCCATCATGTAAGGTTCTCCTAGAAATTCTCCAAGGCCTACCCAATATCATATGCCCACAATTCATTGACATGACATCACACCAAAACTGAACTTGATATGGACCAATTGAAAAATTAACAAGAGCCCTTTGACTAACCTTTACATTCAACATTTGGTTTACCCAAGTGGCCTTGTAAGGATTAGGATGTTCTACTAATGCCAACCCCAAATTAGGAACCATATCAACTAAAACCAAATTGCTATGAGCCCCTCAATCAATGATGAAAGTACATACTTTACCTTTTACCAAGCATCTAGATCTAAATATACCTTTTTGTGCTGATGGTAATGCTTATCCTCCATTCCTCATAAGAAGACATTCTCCTTCCTTAGGTAGTATCATGGTAGGTTCTCTCTCTTCTTCCTCATCTATTAGGTTTACTCTCCTCTCTTTGCCCTTATCTGAAGAAATCCATTTAGGACACCTAAATTATTGATGGCCCACTTCATGGAAATGGAAACATCTCCCTCTGAAGCCTTCACTTCCTCTTCCACCTCCAAATCTTCCTCCTCTATAATCTCCTCTTGCTTCAGATGTAGATCCTTTATCTTTATCTTGATTTCTTGAATTATCAGCTTGATTTCTCCCTCCCCTTCCTCACATAGAAGATCCTCCTCTATTGTTTTGCCTCTCATTCTTTCTTTTTAACTTCTCCTCTACCCTAATGGCTATTTGGAAACATTCTCCAGGGGTCCTAGGAATGTTTAAACCAACCTCATCTTGAATGTTGAACTTTAGTCCACTCATTTACCTTGCAACTTTTTCATCTTCTTCTTCAACTCCTCCCCTAATGCTTAGGGTATGAAATGAGTGTAGGACATGAAATCCATGTCTCTTTGCTTCAAATTATTCCTTCTCATCTTCATCTGAATAGCCAAATCTGATGGTAAAAATTGACTTCTTACTGTTGTCTTCATCCTATCCCAATTTGAAATCTTATTCAGGTCTCTTTGCCACTTTCACCTTCTTGTCCTCTTCTATGTCCTCTAGATCAAAATAATTTTCAAATGCCTCTATCAATCCAAGCACTTCTTCACTCTCCATCTTTCCATGATAAATGGGTAAATCCATACCTATCTTTAATCTAATACCTTGTACTACCTTTATCAATTTTAGAAATCTTCTTTCATTAGGATCATCTATTACTCCATGATCCTCTTGCTCTTGTCTTACATTATGGTTTCCTTCTTCATTATTGCCTTCACCATGTTCTTCTTCATGGATCTCTTCCCATATAGGTTCATGTATATCCTTCTCCAAGGCTTAAATCCTTGCAATTACGTTTAACTTTTCTCTTCTTAACTATCTCTCTTCACTTTCTTTGGATTCTTCTAGTTCCCTTTTCTCTCTTCTTTCTCTTTCCAATTCTTGTCTCAACTCTTCCATCTCTCTAGCCATTTGTC
Organism: Cupressus sempervirens; assembly: GCA_028749045.1. Lineage (NCBI taxonomy): Eukaryota > Viridiplantae > Streptophyta > Pinopsida > Cupressales > Cupressaceae > Cupressus > Cupressus sempervirens. Next base: position 525,466,671 of record CM053783.1, on the reverse strand, counting down.
CCTTAGGAGGCATGTTTTCAAACCAATTATTCTACATACTCAAGGACCTACTAACTAATTCTCTGATACCACTTGATGCAATGGATGGTGGTGGGTTAAGGCCTAATCAACAAGATCTCACAAAATAACAAGTTTTCAATGCAAGGAAAATAACCTTAAAGCCCCCAACATATGAAAGTTTGTTCAAGATCTCTACTATGCACCTATATGATTCTAATGTATTTAAAACATAAATTCCAAATTTATTCAACTAGTTTTAACCTCCCACAAACTCAATATGGTTTGAACTTGAAAAATACACAAGTTAGGCCTAAAGCCCCAACTTGGCTTCCACCGTTGTTAGCACACATTTTTCTCACAAATTTCCAAAACATTAGAGAAATAAATTAAATATTTGGATACCTAATTGGCTGCTCTATAACATATTAAATTATTAGGTATGGTTGTTTTGGACAAAGTCCTTGTTATTACACTATAGGCCCTAATTTAAGCCTAAAACACCCACTTTTACAAAGGAAGTATTCAAAATACCTATCCCTAAACTTAATAAATTTTTAAAGTATCATAATTTTTTTTGAATAAAATGAATATTCAATCAATTTGAGTCTTTAGGTACTACTATTGCAAAAGCCCCAAATGAGGCTTTAAAATCCTAAAAAACTAGGACTTCTTCAATCTATGCTCTCCCAATGTTTTCTTCAAAAGACAATTAATGGAACACCTTGTATTTTTAATATATAGAGACAAATCCAACATAAAAAAAACCTCTCCTTAGGGCTAATATGTTGCTGTTGTAACTTACTAGGACTTTTAATGCAAAAACACAAAGAATTATTTTGGTGATCACCAATAAACTTCACTTCTCCCTCAAAAAAGCATATTAGAAGGTTAGTATGTTATAATACATGTTAACATAGATCCATTCGATGAGGATCAAGTCTTCACATCCATGGAATGCCCATTTCCACAAAACTTGTCAAAATTGCTTGTTAAATCTGGGGAGTTTATGACAGTCAGCAATAAGGAATGAAAATACTTGTATGAATCCTCAATCAAAGCATAAAATAGGATTTGAATCATATACTGATATCCTTGTTTCATCTAAAGTTAGAATACTCTTACAAACAACAAGAACAATGAACCAAACTCGTAAAATTTTCCAAAATAGAGGGTATCTTCATTAATTTTAGAATGCTATCCATACTATTCACTTCTTGCTCGTACAATGGGATTGTATACCTTATATATAAATTCCCTACAACCTTCCCAACCAACCTTGGTTGGTGTAAGAGTCATTAAAAGGTTAAAACAAAAATAAACTCCTTTTCCCTCCTAAAACCAACAAACAATTGCAATTCAAAATTTGAATTTGCAGCATTACAAATTTGACATTTTAAGGATATTTTGAATGTTCCAACCTTGCCAAATGGCTCATATAGTATTATTAAGCATTCCTAAAGACAAAACTAACTTAATTTAATCCCCATTACACCCCTATGCTCAATTTTCCCTTTTTGGACTTCATGGACCTAGGAATTACATCTTTTGTATATTTGATACCAGGATAAGCTTTAGAATTTCTCAGTTGATTCCACCATGATATGAGTGGGTTGTCTTCATTCTTGGATTATTCTAGTTGTCCTTTTGTTCCTAGAGTGGTTTATGTGCCTCTGCACCACAACCTCCATCTTGTCAGTAAGTTGTTCCTATCCTATCCTTTTATTTTTAAAAATGCATCTATTTCTCTCCTACCATAACTCCCATATGAAAATAGATGGTGTTGCAGTCCATAAGCCACTGTACAAACAATCCTTATTTCAAATAGGCCAAGCTTGAAACATGCTTGGGATTTACCTTGGTATTGCTAAGTTCCATTTAAGTTTGTTATGTAACCAACTCTAACATTGGTGAGAGTATTTGCAGGTTCATAATATGCACCTTCTTGGACTTGCATATTCTTTTTCTTTGAATGTATCAGCTATAAGAATTTTATTTTGTAGTGCTAGCCATGAGAAAAATCTAGCCTTAGGTGAGCACTTTCTATCCCAATACAGTCACAATTAGATGTTTTTGGTCTTAGCTATTTTCTAATTAGCTAATTATAGCCATCCTTAGTGTTCTAGTTTCCAGTAGTCACTTGACAGTTTCTCTTAACACCTTACATCCTCCATCAACACCATTTACTTTGATGCCATTAGAAATCCACAAACCATAGTCGATGAGGACTGCTGGAGCAACCTTCATTACTGCATCCAAACCAAGGTAACACATTTATTTTGTATTTTTATACCATGGAAAGACTTGTAAACTTATATCCATATTCAAACTTTATTAAACTAATTTCTCCTCTTTCTCTTTTGATGCTCAAAATTGGTATTGCTATTCAAAGATGGCAGCAGAGAAAGCAGTGTGTGAGTACATGATGTTTAAAGGCATCCTTCATTTGATAACATTTTAAATTGCTTTTAATTTTAACAATGAGCATATTAACCCATAATTAGGTGACAAAATTTTTACTAATGTTGTTCTTAAAACTAGATTTATATGAGGCCATAATACTTTATCAAATCTTCAACATCATCTATTAAATTGAGGCCATAAAGTTTTGCAAAAAATAGGGCTACATCACTGTTAACTCTTTAATATCCTTCTAAGAGAGGTGATATTATATTATTAGTCAACTAGAATTCTAGTCCAAAAAACCATTCTTTGTTGCATTTGCCATTCAATGTGTTCGTAAAATGAATGAAAATGAAGATCACATCGCATTTTAGGGGTTTATTCACCTTTTACATGTTTAGAAGAGTAGAAAAAGGTCATAATATGTGTGGATGGTCTAAATTCAAATCCAATTTGGAACATTTCATACTTGGGTTTAGTAGGTAAAACATTTGATTTGGTAGCATAGGATACTTGTAGTCATTTATTAATATTTAGAAATTGCTTGAACTTGGAGCAATATACATTTTTCCTAAATTGATCTGAAAGGTAGGCAAAAGGTAAAGAAGGGAAGCTTTACTTGCATTGGACAAAATAACTATGGAAAGCATTTTCTAATATATAGAAATTGGTCAAGTTTTTGTCTTTGGCAATATACTAATGAAACTGAACTTTCAGTTCAAATAATTTTTAAGAGCTAAGTGAAGACTTGATTAGTGGAATTTTTTTCTTTGTTTATGGCTATATGTTTGAAAATAGGACTAACCATTATTTCCTTTTTTGTTAGGCCTTCTCAAAAAATTTCACAGGTCTTGAACTAGAAGATGGAGGGGGAAGGGGCACATTAGGTATAGTTCTATCTTTTGTGTTTTCAGAGGAGTAGTTCTCTTATATTTTTATTAAAATATTAGTCATTTTCACCAAATCTTTTTAATTGTGTTTTCATAATTCTTAGGCTTCAATGCTAAATTGTGCAAGATCACACTTGGAGAAAAGACTTTTGATGAATAAAATAATGACTGGTTCTATAAACACATGGTCTGTAGTTTCACCAATGACACTTGCTTTGTTGGAGGGTAGTGGGTGGTATTGAGAAAATTACAACATGGCAGAAGGGTTAGACTGGGGCCAAAATTAGGGAGTGGATTTTTTTGTTGAGCCTTGTAATCTTTGGAAGGGAGCCTATTGCTGCAACTAAACACATTCGTCATATCATGATAATATGGAACATTAAGAATATCATGATATTATGGAAAATAATTTCATGTAGCAACAAAAAAATTATGGGTTCATAATATCTTCTACTCTGAATAGGTGTCAGAAAGAAAGGGTTTTGGAGGGAGAATCCAACAAAATAGTGTTAAATTGGAATAGTCAAAAGTAACAAAATTATAGGATAAAAAACTCATGCTAGTAGAATCTATTAGGGGAACTATGGCATTAAAAACTTGAGCATGATATAATGCAAAACAATGACATGCAACAACAAGAAAATTTTCAATACAGTGTTGAATTTAAATCTCATACACACAATAGGTTATTTATATTGCTTTTAGTTCTTTCATATCACTTGAAAGATAGAGACATATTGCAACCTAATAGTACTCTTTAGAACAAAATTGATTCTATATCAATGTTCTAATAGTGATACTTGTATGCATAAAAAACCTCAAGTTCTCCAAGGGTAATATTACATAATTAATATGTCATGTATAGAAATTCTAAAGTTGAATTATTGTAATTGTTGGTAATAGAACCATCAGCAATAGTGTTCAATGGAATGGTCAAAATTAACAAAAGTACAAGGTCCAAAACTCATGACTAGTAGAGTCTATTATGAAAATAGAAAAAGGCATTAAGAAATATTTAAGTGTAGTTCTCTCTATATACAAATAAATAGAGGTACCTGTATAAAAGATCACTTTGTTTCTAGTAAAATATTACAAATCTTGTAAGCTTTAACTTTGTAATTTATAAATGCCATCTTTAGGAATTTGTTTCAAATCATAGTTTTTAATTCTTTTCATATGTAAGTAATAAAATGTTTTCTACCTTAGTGTAGGTGGTTAGTCATCCCTTGCAGATTATTGTGCATATTTTGTTGCATATTTAGATGGTTCATGTACTAACACAAATAGTGTATGTGCACCTAATTAGATGTTGGGTGAGATGCAGGGATTTGATTCTAGGTAATCGTTGGTCTAGTATTCAAATATTCTTTTGAAGGCAGCTTATTTATTAAGAAAAATGATATGCATCTTCCAATTGATCTTATTAGATTGGGCCATTTTCCAAAACTTATTTTGATATTATACTAGTCCTTTGTTGAAAAAATGATATCCATCTTCCAACTAATTGTATTCAACTGAACAATGTTGATTACCTAGCATGCTACTACATGATTCTTTTTGTAGATAGGAAAGTGTTGTCAAACATTGAATTCACAAATAAGTATAGTTCTTTAACAATATTTAATTCTTGCATGTATGTAGCATGTTGGTAATACTTACTCTTCTCTATGCTACATATGTTTTCTTGACCAATGTAAAATTAGAAGCCTTTCTAAAAGGTTTTTCTGATCTACAAATGTTATTATGACTTTCCTTTTGTTACAATAATGTGCAGATACTGATACAAAATTGTTTGTCTTTGTAGATGTATGCAATCATCATTATTTCAATTAGGGTTTGTTTGAGGGACCTTAACACAAGGAAATGGGTGTTACTAACATCATTGTCAAAACAAAAAAAATAGATTTTATAGGTCACACATTAATATTGAGTCTTTTGAAATAAAACCATGTTTTGAAGGAACTTATAATTGAGAACTTAATTGGTTCATTTTGAGTAAATAACTATTACTCCATGGATTTCTTTTCTCACAACAACAATTTTCTTCCTTTAAGATCAGAAATTGTGAAATTGATTAGCATTTATCATGATCCATTTCAATCTTTGAAAAGATTTTCTATTTAATTAGGGTTTGACTATTGTGCCCAGACACTAGTAAAATAAAAACATCATGTTTAATTTTCATGCTAACATGAATTCAAACCTGATAAATTCATCATTGCCTTTTCCAACATGCTATTATGAATGGAGACTTCAAATTGTTGGGTGCCAAATTCTTTGTCTTTAGAGAAACTCTTTCCCATAAGTTATTATGAGAAAGAAAAAAAAAGATTGGTTGTGTGGTAGATATTTTTTTGAGTATTGAATAGAAGGTGACATTTTGGAATCTAGATGTGTCTAAGTTGTTAGATGGATCTAATGAGTCACAGGATCTTAGGGGCCATGTTGTAATGATCTCCGTGAGTTTGTTGGCTTGTTGAGAGTAATATATATAGGTTTTTCTTTGTTTTCAATATGATGCTTTGTGCTACTCTGATTGAATTGGAAGAAGATAGAGGATTGCTAGGTTATATTTCTTGTTCAAGATGGAGGATTACTAGGTTACAGTTCTTGTTCATTGACACTATTTTTTTTTGGGAGGGGATGGGTGGTTGAGGGGGGAGGGGGAGGGATTAATCAAAAAGTCAGTTGTTAGAGGTAGTTTCTAGGCTGTATAATCAATTTTTTACTATTTCAAATTTTCTCTTAAACCTAGAGAGAGGGAGGGGGGAATGAATTACAATGTTAGCTATTGTAGCTAGGGTGAAGAGGGATGAATCATAAAGTCATTTGTTATAGCTAATCTCAAGGTTGTACAAATATTGACTTTTACATGCACATTTTGTAACCTTTTGATGAGAAAAATTTTAATGTGAGCAAGGTGAGAGCATATGGTGAAAGATCAAAATAGTACTGTAGCTAGAGGGATGAATTAGAAATTCAATTATTGTAGCTAGGGGGGAGGGGGGATAAATCAAAAAGTCAATTGTTGTAGCTACTCTCAAGGTTGTATAAATATTGACATTTGTTCATGCATGTTTTGCAATTTCATAAGTAATAATGCAAGAAATGTTACCACCTTTTGATGAGAAAATTTTTAGTGTGAGCAAGGTGAAAGGTCATAATTGTACTGCAACTATGAGGGATTCAGATGAATTAGAAAGTTAGTTGTTGCTAGTCTCAAGGTTGTATAAATATTGACCTTTGTTCATGCACGTAAGGTCTCAAACTAAAATTTGAAATTTCATAAGTAATAATGTAGGAAATGTTACCACCTTTTGATGAACATAATTTAAGTGTGAGCAAGGTGAGAGCATATGGTGAAGGATCAAAATAGTTTTGTAATATGCATGTTGGTGACAAGCTGCACAACTCAATTTGCAAATTATTACAAAATTTAGAATTAAATGTGTAAAGTTTGGTGGCAAGTTTCTAAATTAATTATAAACTTTAAATAGAAAATGATTGAAACTAGTTATTGTGGCAAGGCTGTGAGAATGATTGCAAAAAATTCAATACTATATTTTTAGCAAAATGCATAGACTGATACTAGGAATCTAAAGCTTTCACAAATTGGTTTGGGTGACTAGGCTTTTGAAACAAAATACTAATATATTTGGTGGAGGATTGCATAGACTATGAAATAATTAATTGCTAATGCCAGCTAAATGAATAATTTACTAATTTTGCAAATCCTTTGAAAATTTATGATTTTTATTAGAAAAATCAAACTCAAATATCCCATGAATTATCTAAGCAAATAAATCAAAAACCATAAAAATCTCCTACTAGCAATGGTATAACAGTTGTTAGAAAGTATTTTCAGTATCATATATATATTGCTATCCCCTTTGTAGTTATGACACCTTCCTTTAGAAATGTGAGGTTGTTACTAATATTAAATAGAGACTTTTGGAGAAATATAGTCGGGTACGATACCCAATAAAATACAATTCTTTTAGACTTATGGAGAAATACAACAGGCTATGGCATCCAATAAAAGGCAATTCTTTTACTACAAACTACCTACTACCTGATTTGTTTGGCACACTGTGACACAATTTATAGCTCTTTTTGAAATATATAACAACTTTGCAAATTTATATCAATTAGGAATAGCTAGAAATGAAAGTTATACAACACTTGAAAGAAATTCAAATATTATTTCACATGTATGCTAGTTAAATGGAGTCTACAATTAGGCAATTCAATCGTATTATCAATGGGTGGAAAAGATATAACATTATAATATTACAAAATTTGATTATGAACACCCAAAAATGGTATTCTATAATCACCACAAATCAATTCAATTGTTTAAACTTAATTTCATATACTTCTGAAATTTGTAATCCAAAACTGGATCTGGGAAAATAAATGCAATTTTAAATACACTGGCAATCTCTGAATGATTGGATTAAATCACTTTAATGGAGACAAGTATTTTCATCCTCAAACCTAATCATTATAGTTGATGGGTGATTGGTGGATGAAATTGCTCATATAAATAGTCAAGTCTTTTTCCTTGAATCCATTTTTCATAAATGGGCAATCTTCTAAAATGCTCAGCTCCTCCTTATACAGGTTCTTTAAGGGAATATAATATTAATTTCTTTTTTTGTTAAGTGTCCAAATAGACTTTTTAAATAAACACTAGGTCCCAACTACCGTGACATTTTATTGACTATTTTGTAAAATGATTTTAATAATAAAACATAAATTGCCTCTTTAATAATAAAACATAAGTTGCCTCTATATGAGAACAATTACTATTTGGACAAGTTAAATTACTCAATTATTTCTATTTTAATGTCCCAAAAGCCCATACAAAGTAAAAAATAGGCTAGGATTCTTTTTAATATCTTTGGCTAAAAAAGGAGACATGGTATCAAGTTTCTTTGTTGACAAATATGTTTCAAGATTATAAACTCTGTAAATTGCTCTTGCAGAATGGCTTGTCCAAGATAGAGAGACTAAAAGTAAAACTTAGAAGGCAACACTCCTTTATAATTTGTTTTCTGGTAGGAGAACCAAAGACAATCATTTGTCAGGCACTAGAAACATTATATAATCTAGGTAGACTTTCCCTTAGTATATTAACAATGTTCAATGGTTAAAAATTCCATCTATTAAGGCAACAACAACATTCTGACTCATGGTAGCCTTTATATACAAGACTAGAGGATAGTGTCCACTATCTACCAAAAAGTTATTGGGTAAATATGTTTAGCCACTTATATTGATGGCAAATATCTTAGGTTTATTTGAATCTCTCTATTCCCAATAGCTCTATTTCACTATATATTCTGAACTACTATTAAGAAATAATCCATTGTTGTCTTTTTTGGTTGATATTTGATTTCTTTTGCACATTTAAATATTTGACTATGAAGAATCTAAATAGTAAAATTAAGAGAAGGTTTTCCTGTCATCAATTTGATGTATGCAAAATATCTACTTGTGAAACATTTACACTCCAAAGAGTAGGGAAAAAATAGATTTATTGCAAGCATGGATTTAATCTTTAGAAAAAGTACAAAAGTTAAAGTGTGGATAATGTCATGCTACATGGAAAGGATGAATGCAGACACCGAAAGGACATTTTGGATTTTTTTTTTCACTTAAGTTCTTTGTATTTTTCGTTCAACTTATGTATGATTAACATTTTGCAATGATAATTGAGTCTGCTAGAGAGATGGTACTTGTATTAGGGCCAACACATAAGAAACAATTAGGTTGCGGTGAGAACATTTAAAAAGAATGGATAGCGATGGATAAGATTTGTAAATTGCTATACTACTACCTACCTGTCAAATTACCTATGGACATAGCCATTGTAATGCACGCGATGCAATTATTATATTGAATAAGCCCAACTGCACTCGTAGATTTAGGACTTACCAAATGTAATTGATATTATGAAAAGATAACATAGATGGAAGCTTTTTGGAATTAGCATTAATGATTAGTTAAACCATTCGTGTCGATCCTTTATCAAGAGCTTATGCTTCTCTATGTTGAAAATATAAAGCATACATTGATTGTGGACAATAAAGTTTTGTGGCAAGGAAGGATTATGTTACTCTCAAGATTTAATTAAAATTTTAATGATAATTATGTTTTAAGTCTAAAGTGTTTTTGAACTATCTATGAATTGTTGTTAATGGAGAATGGAGAGATTGTCTTGAAAATGGTGGACCAATTTAGTTTCCTGGCTTCAATGATATTATCAATTCTATTATATCTTAGATTCTCTCTCATGGTCTGTCCAAGTATTCTTCTTTTTGTTTCATCAATTAATTTTTTGCATATTTTAAATTAAAAAAATCCTTTTCTCACAAGGAATGACACTAGCTTATCCCTATCCTAAATCCACTTAATAAAATATACTTTTTAGGGGATTTGATTTTCTCTCCTTATCATGAACTTTGTCATGACATATCCTTATATTTCTACGGTCAATGTGCCAATTCCTATAATTTTAATGGGGATTGTATTGATGGAAAGTGTGACTGTTTTCTTGGGTATGAAGGTGACGACTATGCCACACATAAGTAACCATGTTCTTTTATGTTTTATACAAGAAAGGGTCTTTCATCCATTCCGGACTTAAACCTATAAGGCTATCCCATAAATTTCCCTCATTAATGTCTTTATTTTGTATAATCTTATCTAATATAAAGTAGACTTGCTTCAGGAACTTGTCCTACTAGTTGTAGCGGTTGTGGCATGTGCACCTCAGCTAGCACTTATGACTATGAACTTGGTTGTACTGGGATTCATTGCTCCACTAGTATCATCATGAACCTTTTTTTTTATATTGTTTATAATTTTCCTACATAATTATATTATTCATTTTGATTATACCTCAGTAAAGGTAAATTAAATGGGCACTACTAGCCTAAGATTATAAACAACTATCAATATTATTTATGGGTACGATTCTAAAGTAGCCTTGATTTTCTTGTGTGCATCTGCAGCTAGTTGTGACAAGTAGTACAACCTACATGGTAGAGTTTGTGATAATGGCATTTGTGAGTTTCGTTGCTCAAATTATGTAGGATACACTTGTCATAATAGCAGTCTTTTTTTTTCAAGCTTGCCAATGTGTGGGGATGTGCTAGTCCAAGAGGCAAAAGGTCAACACTGTGCACCAAGTGAACCCAGTATTTTGTAGCAGCTAGAAGAAGTTGTTGTAATGCCAAATTACAATAGATTGATTCCTAATAGCCACACATTATTTGGTGTTTTAGATAACAGATATTGTGTAGCAGCTAGTAAGAGCCTTGCTTGTTGGGTGAGTTTTAATAAATTTTTCCTATTTGTGTGCTTCCTTTCTTTTCCTATATAATAAATTAGGGAATGATCCCTTTAATGTGTTGTGTTGAGGAAATTAGGAGCCTTCCTTAAGAAATTGACCCCATTCTATCTGACTTATTTTATCTACAAAATTTTAGGATGAAAGTTAGGAATTTAATAACAAAATTAATGCCCCAATGATTATTGGAATTCTTTTGTATGAGAAATGATGGAACTCAAGAATTTTATAAAAGAAATAATGACTATTTCAAATAGAAATTAAAATTATAAAAGGAAATGTCATGCAAGTTCTCTGTACTCTGTGCTAGTTTATAGTTACATATGTAGGTCTCTTATTGTAAAAAGAACATTAAATTTTATTCCTGTAGCTGCATTTTCAATTCCGTGCAACTATTTTCAGAGTAAAGATGGAAAGAAGCCCAAGCTTAGCTTCCCTGGGACTTCATGGTTACTGGTTATTATGAAGCAACTACAAATCATTTGTAGTGCCTTAGGAAAATAATTAGGAAGCATTTATGAATAGGAAGAAAATGCTTTATTGTAAATCCTTTTAATGGACTTCTTAAATGTTAGCATGATAAATTATTACCATTGCAATGCACCTTTGTCAACAAGATGAGATCTTATTGCAATCAAGTAAAAGCCTACAACCTATGAGCCCAATAGTCCCATGAAGACACATGCCTTGTAGATACGTCAGTCGAATGAAGACACCTAACCTATGGATGCAATGATCCAATGAGAGTTTGAATTTTGATGATTGTCACAACAATGATTCCATTTATGTTGAAAACTTGCTATCATGGAAGATCTTCATGTGCATCCTTGTGGTGGTTGATTCTTTGAAGGGCCTCCTTGAGAATATCAAACTTGATGCCCCTAATGGTTCATGGATTCAGACTTTGCTCTTAATGATTTGCCTATAGTTGCTGATGGTTCCAATAGCTCTGCTCTATTTTACTATGCTTGCACAATAGAAGCTCCCATACTTGCTTGCACAAACATTCCAAGTGCTAGATGCAAGATCCACCCTTAGCATCAAATTCTAGATCACTACAATGACACACTAGAATAACAAATACTGTCAAACCACACTCTTGAATTTGTACCAATGGAGTGAGAAAAAAATAGAATCTTTAGGGAGCCACACATAGCAAATGGGCTACTACTTCATTATGCTCTTATAGATCTAATGTCATTGATTTCATTTGGAATCTAGTGCTACATTCATCCTTTACTCATTCTTGTAAATGGCTCCATTCGATGGCCACATGGAGGTTCTAATAAAAAAAAATCCCTTGTCACTCATGATAAGCAACCCAACTACTAGATGACGACTCTCCCTTTAGATCACTTTCTAGGCAACCACAATGACACATTGGAATGACAACCACTATCACACCATTCTACAAACTATGCCAATGAAGTTGCATAGAGATGACTTTGGGGAGGCCTCGCATAGCAATCAGGATGCTTCACAATCCTCTAATAGAAAGGATGCTAATGCCAATATTTGAAATCTAGAAAATGTGTCTTTCTTGTACACCAGCACTGATTCTATTGGAGGGTGATTGGGAGCTTTCATTATCAAATCTCCCATTAGCCATGATAGGTTCATAAAAAAATGTTAGAGTGCCAAGTAGCCACCTAATTCTAGATGAGAGCTCACCATTATATCAACTTCAAAATCACAGAGTAGATGTGCTATAGAATGGTAACCACTACCAAGCCTCTTTCGAAATTGTGTTGGTTGAGTGATTGAAGAAGATGATCTAAGAGAGAGTCCATGGGTAGGCATTTGTTGGGGGATCCACACATGTAGAAAATTTCTATATTAGCTATGTAGCATATTGATGGTATTCAATATCATTGCCACCTGTTGTATTTTTTTAAAACAAATTAGTTTGGTTGAAATTTTAACCAACTCTTTAAGATTTTCCACCAAGAATTGGTTGAAATTTTGACCAACCCTTTGGTCATGACCATGACATCCTAGTCATGGGATGGGCTAGAATTGGTTGAAATTTTGACCAATTCTTGAAAGTTTTTCACCAAGAATTGGTCAAAATTTTGACCAACCCTTTGGTCGTGACCATGGCATCCTGGTCATGGGATGGGCTAGAATTTGTCAAATTGTCGAACAATTCTTGAAAGTTTTCCACCAAGATTTGGTCAAAATTTTGACCAATCCTTTGGTCATGACCATGGCATTCTGGTCATGGGATGGACTAGAATTGGTCAAAATTTTGACCAATTCTTGGAAATTTCCAACTAAGATTTGGTCAAAATTTCAACCAATAATGACAAATTAGGCTCAGAAGAACTATAAAATTTTTGACCAAAGTGTTGGCCAAATTTTTGACCAACTTGAGGTTTGGTCAAAATTTCAATAAGGAAAATTATGACGTACTACTTGGTCACACTTTTGACCAACATGAGTCAAAATTTCAACCAAAATTTGTCAAAAATTGGGTCAAAATTTACTAGTGAAGAATCATGCCCTAAATTTCTACAAGTGTAGCCCTAATTCTGGCTTCTTCCCTTAACAACTCTAATTGTAGATCTATTAAGTATCTGATCTTTGTAATGTGGGTAGAGCTACAAATAGGATCAAGTGCTAACTAATGTGTACTTGACTTCATATCCTCATCTATCTTAGATAATTTATCCTTGATTTCCTTAGTAAAGATAAATGTGTCACTCAACTTGACAAATAGAGAAACAACATTATTTACATATGTTTCTAGTGTAGAAAGAAAAGTAGAAAATTCTACTTGATCAATAGCAATCTTCTCTGCTACTTTCTCCAAAACTTTATTTTCAAATTTTTCTCTACTCTTTGCAATAGTTCTTCATTCTACTTATGAGAAATTTCAACTAACTAATCCAAAATAGGTTGCTTTTCATCAACCTCAATGCTTAGAGCATCTACAAATATGCTCTTGATGTCCTCAAGGAATTGATTTTTATTTTTCCTCTCTTCTCTAAGTTTTTGTTGCTTAGACCTTTTCTTCTAAAGTTCTCCAAAGGTATCCATTTTATTAGGTGTTAGATTGGAAAGATCCCAATCTGGTATTACAATATCTTCCTCTAGATCAATCTCATCCTTAGAGGTTTTAACCTCTTAACCCTGATCCTTAGGAATAATAGATGAAATACTTTAATTTTCCCTTATTCAAAACTTTAATGCTTGGTAGGATTTTGAACATGGGAGAAATCTTCAACAATAAGTGCTTAAATCGCTTGGGGGATCTGAATTCTCTCTTTTCTTTATGCTCTAAAAATTTGTGGTGAAACAATATACTTGATTTCCTCCTTTAAAAAAATTTCAATCTTTATGATCTCCAATAATGCTTCATATGCATTGACAAGCTATCCTCCACTCAGTTTGGTCTTTAATGCTTAGAAGACACCTTCAACTTAGTAGGAACTACCAACTTAAAGAGAATTTAGAACTTGATACGATTACTGCTACTCAATCTAAACTTGGTACTCAGTAGAGTCACCAAATTGACAACTACATCTAGATAAGATATGCAACCCAACCTTGCTTGGTAAGCTCTTGCAACCCAAACTTGCTCGGTAAGGTCTTGAACTTCCATCATCACTCAGTGATTCTTGTTCATCTTAAATGTTGATATGAATCTTTCTATTTGCTAGCTGGAATTGATGTTAGATGGCTTTTTCTAAACCATAATTCTAGTGATCTCCATAGGGAACTAAGTTGAAATGGTTGAGTCACCCAACTCATTAACTTGGGTGTCAACAACTTCATGACTTTGGCTTACATTCTCTAGAGATTTATGCACCCATTGTTGTCTCATTTATTTTTTGATGTTGTTAGCTTTAGCTTTCTTTTCATCTTCAACTCTGCCCCTATTCATATAGTTCTTGACAAGATGTCTAAATTTTGTACAAACAAAAAATCTCTTTGTAGTTTCTATTTTCCTCATGTGATGTTTCACACAATTTTCTCTAGTGTTCCCAAACTCACCATAGTAGTGACATCTACAACATGTGTTGTAATCCCAACCAAATTTTGCTTTCACAAATTTTTTCTATTGGGTTCCACTTTCTTGATCGTACACTTTGAAGATTTGTGTCCTTGTTTATTGCAATTGTGACACTTTCCTTCAAACTTATGTTTCTCCATGTATTCACTTGCTCTATGACCATGCTTATTGCAATTGTAACACTTTCAATTGAATTTTTCTTTTCTATTGCTCCAAAAAATTATTGATGTATGACCTATCTTACCACAATGATTGCAAGTAGGTCTTTTATTCTTTTGAGCTTCTTGTTGAGATGATTCACCGTCATCTATATCTCCCAATCCAGCTTTTCCTTTGTGTATGTATTGAGTTTTCTCATTTAGTTGATTCATGTTTTCTTGAGATTTCATCATTCTCTCATTGGTTTTCTTTTCAATATTGAGATCATTCTGTAGTCTTTCATTCTCTACCCTTAGATTGGTAAGCTCTTGATTTGCATCATTGAGTTGATCAATAAAGTCTACTTGCTAAAGGGATAGTTGATGGGTTTCATTATCTTTTTCTTCTATCTCTTCTTTGGCTTTGCCCTTTTGTTCCATGACTTCACACATTCTAACTAATTGAATTTCTTACTCTCTTTTCAACTTTCTAACTTCTTCTCAAAGAATGAGATTCTTATCAAGTAGGTCTCTAATTGCTGCATTAGCTTCATCTGAATTTATTTCTAGGCATAAGTCTTCAATTATTTCTTTAATGTAGAGATTTTAATCCATATGTGTTGCAAGATCTTTCCTTCTTTGCAAGGATTGAGAGATTTTCTCCTTTTCCTTCTGGAGTTCTCTAATAGCCAATTCTAGATCCAACTTTTCATTCTTAATAGCCTTTTTTGGCCTGTATACCTCCATTGCCTCTAATATTTTCTCAAGCCGTTAAAATTTTGATAAGAGAACCAAAAATCTCTAATACCAATTATTGGAAATATAAGGTAGGCTAGGTTACTGAGAGGGGAGGGGTGAACCATGAGCCAATAAAAATTTAATTCACTTCACCAAATAATCCTTCAAATTTTATTCTAATCTAATTGTATGCATGAAAGAATGAAAGCAATAAAACATTCATAACACTTTGACACAATATATGGTGACCCATAAATCTTCCAAATAGAAAGTAAAACTAGGGTGCAGATAATAGCCACAAGCTTTAGTACTGTAGTATAAAGTTGGCTTGTTAAGGCTTACAATTGACTACTTCTAGCGATCTTCCCCATTAGGAGCAATAAGGGCTATTAGGTCCACCTTAGTCTAGGATTTAAAAATATACAATGAAGTATGCACTCTATTAGGAGATTTAGCAAAAGACTATTAAGTCCACCTAGTTAAAGGGTTTGACTGATGCACCTGTTAGGATGAAATAGTGACTGATCTCTGATTTGCAACTTTTGATTTGCTAAATGAGATTCCTTTAATTGAAATGATCACCTTACTATGATGGATTAGTCTCTATTGTCCCTTATACTGCTTGTAGCCTTCTTCAATTCGCACTCATCTGCTTTTACTTTTTCACATACTCATACTTAATTACATCTCTATATTGGATATGGTATAATAAATTACATATATATACCAATACACTTGATTACCTTCTAGAGTCAACTACAATACCAAATTCATCATAATTCACAAAGTTGACTCATTGGGTTCTAAAGACAAACTCAGTGATGTTCTAAAACTTGACAAACATTGTCAACACTTAGCAAACTCTGGCACTCGGTTGAAGTTGAATCTTGGTCCATAATGATCAATTCAAGTAGAAGGAACCCAGTTAGCACCGTATGACTCAGTGAACACTAAGAAACTTAGTAGATACTAAATCACTCAGTTGACACTGCATGAATCGATCAACACTAAATTCTCTTTGTTAACATCGCAAGCTCGATAGACACTAATATACTTGGTTAACACTGTAGATCTTGGTTAATACTAAGATCTTCATCACTTCTACTGGATAGCTCAGTAGACTCTGCTATGCTCAGGCAATATTGTAAACTATCATAGATGCTTGATAGACACTGTGAAGCTCAACATGAACTGCAATCTAGTTGTTTAGCTTGGTAGCAGCTAAAACACTTGGTTAACATAGCTAGATGAATGATAAGGTTGGTAGAAAATTTAAATCTTGGTAGCAATGTAACCAACTAACTAAGTTTTAAGTCACTAATAGAAAAATTGACCTTAAAGTCAACACACTTTCCACTAGATGATGATATAAATAACTTAATAGATATTAAAAGCCCAATATTCAAATTCAAATGTTGACAACTATTTTTCAGCGTCAAAGATATGATTTGAAATTATTTATGAGCATAATTGTATTGCTAAAAGGTGAGTTTAGGTTCATCTAAGCTCATATAAATTATTTAAGACTTTATCTTCTACTACAAACTAGAATCCATATTCTCAAAGATCGTAATTGTCAAAATTGGGGTTTTCACCGTGCAAAATTTGGAAGTAAGTTTCAAAAAAATTCATATGCCCATTTATTCTATTTTCTCATTTTAAGCTTGAATTTCATAAATTGAGTTGATTTTAGTGCTCTTATAGTGTAATTGTTAATATTTTTTAAATTTCCCAAACCCTAGCATAATGTTTTCCCTCCTACTAAACCTTATAATTTGAAATTCATCATGGTTGAATAATTTTTCTCTCAAAAAGGAATTTTATGAGGAAGTAATTAAAGAACTTCTTGGCTTCATTTATTATCAAATGTGATATATGTCAACTAGTCATTTTGTGGACTTTCTCCAAAATGTTAGGGCAAGTTTTTTACATCCAAGTAAGTCTAAATGTTAATTATTACTTTAGAGGAGACACTACGATAAGAAAAATGAAAACATTTCTATTAGGAATAGTTAGAACCTAAATTTGAAAGATTAGTAGTCCACAAGGTATTTTCAAGCATTGAATTTTTTAGAGCCATTGGTATGAGGTACAACCCTTATATCAATGAAATATTGTTTAAAGACAAAGGGGGATAAACTATAATTAACAAAGAGACAATAGAAACTATTTTCATGCTACATAAACACACGTATAAGAAGATGATGTTAATGAAATAGATAGATAACTCTAATAAATATTTATACAAAAGTAGTATTCCTACTTTTAGGCCCAAATATTTGAGAATAGATAAGAGTAACCTATAAGTTGGTGATTAATTACTATATTTTCTTTAACTATTTGTAGGATACTTCAAAGATAAATATTTTTCCCCTTCCAAGAATATTGTGTGGATATTAAACCATTTATCCCAAACTAGATGATATTCATTGAGGCTCTTGGAAGGAAATCACACTACTCATTACATATATTACTTTATCCTTGTGCATCTATTATTGTCAAATGATCTTAAGATATGGGATGGAAACCTTAAATCTATCCCAATGGATGGATATAGTTATCTTCACATCCAAGAGTAGACATCAATTAGTAAATGCACTTCCTTAAATTTAATTATGTTTGTTTTGAAAATTATTTTGTCAAAATATATCTCTACTTGGTGGGAAAATACATTGGGGTTTAAGTGAAAAAGAAAAGGATCTTCTCACACAAAAATACCTTACTCCAAAGTTCACCATAGACCACAATTGAGGGTCATGGTTTTATTATAAGAACCACACTATAATTTATTTATTTCATTTTCATATGGTGTCAAATATTTGTCATATCATTGTGTTATATAAGATTAGATTTAAGAAGAAATTTTACTAGCTATATGAAGTGGAAAAGGATCATTCTTTCCATCATATAATTCGGTTAGAGATTTTTGCTTCCTTAACAAAAAGGCATTGGGTGTTCTAAATTGTAAATTGAGAAAGTATAATAATTTTTTTTGCTATGCATAGGTTATGTGATCATGAATGACATAATTTTATTTTTACTAAAGGAATATCCCCTAAGCATTAAAATATATTGAGGAGGATATAATTATAATTTAAAATGATTATCAACAAGTTTTGAAGTAGAGAGAAACTTTATATTAAATTTAGTATAATAAAAAATAAGGAGAAAAATAGATAACTCTTGTGCATCACAATGACATGAACTCACATTATAGAGGCTAGATTGAAATCTCTATGAATTTATTATATTAATGTAGATTAAATTTCACTACCTCATGTTAGGCCATAATCCTAAACTTAATCTAAAGAGCATTAATATTTCTTTCTTGAAACAACACCACTAAATCCTCCACATCCTTTTAGTGTCCTAAATGAGCAAGCTCCTCAAATGCCACTATCAAGTCCTTTACACCTCCTCCACCACCAACTCATGCAATATCCACTCATATTTTTCCTATAGTATCCCAAACTTCCTATTAGGTTGTTCTTCCACCTACAAGGTCTTTTATGGCCTTATCATTAAAAAAAATCAATGCCTTCACCTTCATCAAGCTCTCAACCTCTAATTTTATAGAGATCACTAGAGTAATTATACCTTTTCACATCTTTTGTCCTAGTTGAGATTATATTTTTAATCATATGTATTATTTGATGTTGAGGGGGAACTACCTATGCAACCTCACTAGTTTTATACTCACATGTTCCCCCTCTAAAAGGTCTTGGATTACACTTAGAATCAAAGGATTTATTTGTAAAGATGTGAGATATGTGGCATATGATAATTTCATTAGTATACCACCTTAAAAAGATAGCATCCATATTTGGATTCTCAGTTAGTCCCCATTTAGGCAATTTCAATATTTTATTTATGTTACACTTTATTCAACTAACTATGTCCCCCTAATATTACATCTATCCTACCTTCTTGGTTTCTCATTCAATTATTAGTGATTATTCCTAGGAATAAATAGTTAGGGCCTTTTATTCCTAAGAACAAAAAAATGCCCAAGGTATTTTATTACTTAAGAATCAGGCTCAAATTTGAGCTAGAGCCTCATTATAATGTTTTAGTAGGAATTATATCTTGTGGTTTACCTAGCTTAATTTTGCATCCTAAAATGTGTGATGTGGGTATATAAGCACTGCATCTTTCCTCATTTTGGTATCCATTTATTATTTAGAGCTAAGAAGCAATCAAGTGAATTCAACATTTGAAAGAAAACATCCAAGATATAGTATCTCTCCAAGCATCCAAGAGAATTTGAAGGCAATATTATCCATTATAGGAAAATTATATCCCATTATGAACAAGTAGAGGAGTTATCAAGGAAGAAAGATGATTATTTTCCATCCTTATGCATTCCTCTTCTATAGCAAGTATTTGATAAAGAATAACAACATTGAAGATTTTGGTGTGGCATTCATAAATCCATGAATTTGTGAAGTTGTCCTCGACCCCTTTCTACATTCTAAGGAAAAAAATATAATTAAAGTATCTTCATGGATATATGTGATCTTAATATCAATTCATGAAGGTATTGGTAATGCAGATCTTATATTTACCTTGATTATTTAGTTTCCTTTATACCCATTATTTCATTTTAAAGGTTGATTCTTGTAAACACTTAAAATCGTCCCAAATGCTATATTAATTTATTTAATACATCATGTGATACTATAATTCATTATTTGTTAATTAATTTTTTTTTTTCATATTCTTCTACTTATTTAATTAGATATATTTAATTAAATATGATCATTTCCCTAATGTTTAATTCAAATACATCCTCGTAATGTATTAAATTTATTTAATACAAAGTGCTCCACAAATCCCCTTTTAAATAAATTTTATTTATTTAAATCCCTCCACATGATTTAATTTCCTAAACCCACTATTAAATTAAATCCAAAATCCTACCTAAAGCCTAGCCTACCACCCATCACTCTCATCCTTCTAAGCCTACCCACTGGTTAGTTTCACTAATTTAGCCCAAGTACCCTTTTAATCCCTTTTAGCCCCTAAGTGGTTGCTCACACGTGTAAGTGACTTAATCCTAAGGATCCCCTCTTTCATTAAGTTCTCCAAAAGGTACTCTTACACCTTTATCCCTTACTACATTCCCCAAGGTTGCTCATACATGTCTAAGCATACCTTGAGCCACTCAAGACTTAAAAGGCTCTTTTTTGACTTTTTGCATGGCTTTTCCTTTAGCCCATGTGTATCCTTTGTGGAACCTATGTGGATGCCACATAGATGAAACCTCCTCAAGGTCTCCCCCTAGCCAATAAATAGAGCCCTTGTCTCAAGAATTTCTCATCTCCTCATTTGCATTGTCATCATGCTAGTATTATTCTAGAGCTTTTTAGAGATTTTAGCACTAACCCTTTGGTAGTTGTTTCATTTCTTGCATTTACATGGTAGATTTGCATTGTTATCTTTGTTTACATGCATCCATCTCACATCCTTTGAATTCTCTCAAGAATGGTTGCTTCCATATCCATTTCTTGAGGTATTCTTCACTCATTTGGATTAGTTTCATATCATTTTAAATAGTTGGGTTGGTATACTTGGGGATTAAATAGTTTTGTTTAAGGAGAGAATGTCTACATCCCTCAATCTTGAGTACACCAACAAGGTCCATTTGGGTGCCCTTGTTGAGATTTTCTGAGGTTGCAAGGGATTCTATTTATTGGTTACATTTTCTTTGTAAAACTCTAGTTTGTTAGTTGTTTTGTTTATTGAATTTGATAAATGCATATGTGCTTTTACAATTAACATTTTCCTTGTTCAAG
The DNA here is from genome assembly GCA_028749045.1 of Cupressus sempervirens. Lineage (NCBI taxonomy): Eukaryota > Viridiplantae > Streptophyta > Pinopsida > Cupressales > Cupressaceae > Cupressus > Cupressus sempervirens. The sequence goes on along the minus strand of CM053783.1, from coordinate 525,445,339 downwards.
TGTGCTCCCAATAGGTAGGTTTTTCATGTATACAATTCTTAAATAGGGGTTTGATCAAGGAGAATTGCTTTCCAAAACCTTTTCCATATTTTTCTATGTGTAAGTGTAGGTGAAATAGTTGTCATGACTTTTTTGGAAAGATCAAGATTGCAATTATTGTCTATCATTTGAAATGTACCATACCAATATCTCTATTGAGTCTACTAAGAATAGAATTTATCAAAACATTTCATATTTGCAACAATAAATTGCCTCTACGAATCATTCAAATTTAACATCCTTTAATGTGACATTGCTATGCGTTTGTACTTGGACATTGGTGGAACTCAATATTTTACAAATATTTCTTTACCTTTTACTTGGTTTAATCATTATGCATTTAATATTTACCATTCTCATGCTTTAGGTTGATTGTATGATTGTGATCAAATAAAATAATCACTTTCTACATTTCTTTGTGTTGGTAGAAAATTATAAATTACCATCTAAAGTCAAAGGCTCATGTTCCAAATTGCACTCCTAGGGCTTTCTCATGACATGAAAATCCCTATCAATCAATCCTAGTTCTGATCTTATTGGAATTCTAAGAGATACCCTCATTTTTGTGCATATCTCTATAGCTACATCGATGAAACATCTAGTATTGCTATATCATATAGTGATAGATATTAGGTCAATTTCAAAAACTTAATGAGGCATTGCTATATCATATAATGATCTAGTGTCATTGCTATGCAAGGAAGACATAACATGGATATAGTGATTGGTGATAAAATAAAGATGTCACCATGACTTGCAGCAATTATCTCTAATCAAAGTAAAAAAAAATTGGTTTTGGTGATTAGTGATAAGATAGAGGTTATCGTTGTAGAATATAGCGATTGATGTTATCAATGACTGAAGGAGGAAAAGTTGTGCTATGACAACGAGCAATGAAGTTAATTGTTTTCTATAGTTTACAACAATGAAGAGATAAATTTTTGAGAAGGCATTGCTATGTGTTATAGAAATAAGCCAGAAATGATCATAGATCACATTTTGAGTAATGGAGATATAGTAGCTACCAATGAGATTTGGAATATCATTGTATGTTATAGAGATAACATAACACTTATATCAATGAGTAAGATTCTTGATTTCCATATCTAACAGTGAGAACATTTATTGGAGATCATAGATATAGAGGACTTTTAGTATAGTGATGAGTAATGGAATTATTGCCATTGCTATAGTAATAAACATAAAAATAAAAATAAAAGCAGTTTAGTATTTTTAGAATTGAGATATAGAGATTAGAGGTATACATATATCTTTAGTTACATTGATCGAATGATTGATTGTATTTTATAAGGTGTGGAGCTATTTACACAGTGACTTTTGACAGTCAATGTAGTGTTATAACAATAAAAAAAGGCTTTATGATTTTGATTCATGTGGAAGAGTAAATGTACAAATGCTGGATGTTTTGTAATAAAAGGGAGACCATTCCTAGTTTTGTAAACAAATTTTTAGAAGAAAGTTGTGAGATTTTCTATTGACATACAAACTTTGTAGAAAATAATTATAGAGGGAATTTTGGAGAAGAAAGTGTGGAGAGCTCCAGTTCAACACAAAAGGGGAAAGTCAAGAAAGTGAAAAATGGAAAAATAGAAAAGAAGCAAAAGATAGATGATGAATTCCTGTCTAGGAAATTGAATGAAGATTTAATTGAGAAAATGGATTTTGCCGATCCAAAGTCTAGAAGAAGCAAGTTCTCTTCTCTAGACAAAATAGAAGACAAATATAGTGAAGTTGGGGATATTTGGACTAGGACTAGGGGATATGAGCTTTTTCTTTATCATTATGTCAGAAGAAATCATAAGGAGCCCTTAACTATAGCAGATGGACCTCCTTTCAACATCAATATGTTCAAGACATACTTGGACATGATATATCAATCTTGTGGACAAGTAGGAGGAATGGAAGTTCCTAATTTGATGGAGATTGGACCTAAAGTGTTAGCATTTGATATTTAAATGTTGGAGCCTGTACCTTATGGTTATGCAAAGTATGTTGTTGATAACATTCATACCTCTTTTTTCAATTTTAATGATATTGAATATCCAACTTTTAGACATTATTCTCTTCTTATTCATATGATTTTGTACTATGGTCAATTAAGAGGATTGTGGAGAGGAAAATTGAAATTAAATATGAGGGAAACTAATGGGGAACAAAGGCTAGTTCAAATGTGGACATCAGTATGGGATTATAGATACATTGCCTCCTACTACCTCACCTTTGAAGATCACTCTGTGTAGCCTTTGTACACTCTATTTGGACATTAATATTTTCCATCTATTAGTCCTGATATTAAGAGGTTCATGAGACCTAAAGACAATAAGCTGGGAGATAAAATTAAGCATAATTGGGGAGACTATTATGCCTATGATTACTTCACTTTCTTTAGAGTTTTTGGTTTTGAAGGGAAACCATTCAGATTGCTAGCATTGGTGCCTGATAGGATTGTATATGTGGAGATTGTAAGGTAGATGTCAGAGTCTAGTAAAAAACATTTCAAAGGGAAGCAAAGAAAACAAACTTTTCTCCCATCCACTTTGTCTTTTGAAGACTTTACTATTTGTGCTACCAAATCTTATGATATGATTAAAGAGAAGTTGCAAAATGAATATCACATGTATACTATGGATTCTTGGAGTCATTAAGATCTAGACAAATATATTCATGCATGTAGAAAATCAAAAAAATTGGGTGATTACATTCACCAAGGTATCGAATATGAAGATAGTTTTAAAAACATGAAATGGTTGGAGGTACAAAAAAGATTCAAGATCAAAATAGAGAATTAGAGGAAAGACAACAAGCTAAGGAAAAATCTAAAGATGATATTCAAAAGATACTAGACTCCCTTGTTCCAATAACAAGGACTATGTATAGGCTAGTACCTTAGGCCTTGGAACATGATGTTCAAGTGCTTGACAAAGTAGATGTTGAGAAAATATTGAGGTAGAGTACCTAGAATATCTCTCTAGAAAATGCATAGGAACTGATGGAAAATTTCAAAGAGGATATTAAGAGGGAAGTAGTACACATGATTTCGACTAGAGGAAGACAACTGTTAAATGAAATAGGGATTATGGTTTTGTCTAGTTGGGATTTGAGTGCCTCCTACATTTTTGATAGCTTGATCAAATCTGAGAAACAAGACATGAAACTAGATGTGCAAGGGGTTAAAGATGTAATTATCAATTCTAAGTTTGTTGAGGATGAAAGATCAATGTTATTGTGGGATTTATATCCTCCACATTAAAGACAACAAATTATTAATGTAGAATAGGATTTTGGACATCTAATGACACTAAAACTATGGGTGACAGACCCTAATTAGCAGTAGGTATGCAAGTTGACATGGATTTTTTTAATCAAGCCCAAATGAAGTAATTAACATTTGAGAGAGACAATTGGAAGAAATTGAATGAAAACATGCTCAAATCAGGAAAGTCACAAGTGTAACCTATGATCCAGTCAGATGAGGATGCTTTAAGGGTTGAAATGAAATGGTTACAAGAAGAAAATAAAAAATTGATGGATGTGTCTATGATTCAGAAGGAGATATCTAGCATAGTATTGAGAAATTGTTTGAGAATGTTGCTAATCAAATTGAGGAAGGTTTGGGATATATATTGCATATAAAACTATGGCCTTATGGCATAATGAGATATATAGGAAATTGGTTGAGAAAAAGAATGAACTTGAAGAAGATGAAGGCATACAAGAAGCAAAAAGATTGATCAAAGATCACACTATATATTCACAAGAGTTCAAGGCCACTTTTTGGTTGATTGAAGAATCAGTGATAGAAAATGGGCTTATATTTTGGTATGATGTAGACATAAATATAATTGAATGGGAGACATGGATGGGAATGTGTCATGTGATGCAAGATCAGGCCCTAGGAGAAACACAAAATGAGGACTTGGAGATGACGAAGACCAGCCAAGAAATGGAGTAAATCTTTGAGATTGAAGTTAAAGGCTAAGAGGTGATTAGTGATGAAAATTTTCTCGAAGATAATAAATATCAGGAACACATCAAATAATGCAATGATTTCATTGAGGAATCATCATCAGATTCAACAAAATGAATCTATCTTTTATAAGCTTGTTTTGTTTACCTAACAATTAATTATTAGTTAGTAGATTAGTTCAAATTTTGTAAATGAAGGGTCATATACCCTTTTAATTTTGTAACCGATTTGATGCCTATAACTATAAGGGCCAAATTTGGAATAGATATCGATTTCATTACCAGACATTGTTATATATAGTTTTATAGAGAGAAGTCAATTTTGTTGTCCACTTTGGATTTTGTCATCTGAATGCACTAGCAACACATGTAATTTGTAGTGAAAGCATTTCAAGTTTAATACAAGGATTCATGTGCTTGATTGATCTTTTGATGATATCATTTATGTCTCTTTCATTTTGTTTCCTTTGATCAAATTTGCAAAGTTTTCTTTAGTTGACTATCCAATTGAGTGAATGTAATAAGGGATTTCAATCTTTGGAAAATAGTAGTATTGTATTGACTGATCAATCTGCATTGTTGTCTTTTTGGGCCCTTGAGAGGAGTTAAATTCAATAACATCAAGTATTAGAAATTTCTTAAGCATTTCAAATAGTTCATACATCATTAAGGTGATAACAATTTTGAGGGTTACATTAAACATTGTGAATTATTTGTAGAAAAATGATAATAATCCATTGGTTAAGGCACTGGTCTATTGATTATTGTTTTGATTCTTCATGTTGATTATAGAAAGGACATACATCCAAGTGAAAAAAAGTTGGCAAGCAAATCACTTATATACTCAATTATTACAACCACAAACTTATATCAACTTTTAAAACATTTTAAAACACCTAAATCCCCAAATTATCTTCTCTAAAGAGCCTCTAGGGTGTGAGGTATAGGCCTACCAGCCTTGGTTCTATAGAACCAAAATTGTAGAGGTTCACATGCATTTGGAGTGAAACTTGTTAGTTGGAAAATTGCTATTAGGAGTTCCCATAATTGGATCATCATTCCATAGGAAACCCAATACTAATTTGGGCACCAACAAACATTATTTTTATTTTTATTTCTTAAACTATGGTAATGCCTCACTTAAATATTGACAATGGTAAATATGATCACTTGTCTCATATTAAGATGTTTTAGGCATTATTTAGTGACTTTTCTCAAGGCCATAGGTCCAAGGCCAAACTATTATCTATAACCTTTTGAGATAAAGTCTTTCAATGGTAGTTTTATTTTCCTTCTTATTCCATAAATTCCTTCCAAGAATTAGTAATTCTTTCATTCAACAGTTTCAAAATAATATTGGCTCTAAGATTTCTTTGATTGATTTATTGTAGTGTAAATAAGGTGTTAAAGAAAAAGTGGTAGATTTAATTATTAGATCTAAGTATTTTTATGCTCATGTTTCTTATCACATGCCTGATGTTGATAGTCAACATATTTTTAATGTTAATTACAAAAGGACATTAGGGATAAGATCTTACTTTTAAAATTTTCCTTTTTAACTCAATTATGTGCAACACTTCATAACTATTAGCTTCAAGTGAGAAATTTTGAGATCACCACTCCAATGGACCCAATTGATAATATTTATTTCACATCTCAACCATTTTATAAATTTTGGAAACTAAAAGACTTCCTTTAAGATCAATTAATAGTGATTCACAAGTAAAACCAACATCCAAAGGTTGGAATCCTTTGTCATCTATTTAAAACCTTCTCATAATTTTTTACCTCTTTCTAAATATTTTCATAGTGTGATGTTGAAATTGATTAGTTCTAATTCTTGAAAATTTCTCCCTTTAAGCCAATTTATCCTTTTAAAAAAACCACTAAGAGCTATGATCTCAAAACTATTTGGCAATATAATTATCAACCTAATCTTGATATTTGTATTTAAAAACTATTGTGCAAGAGCTTATTGATTCTAACAAGCGTGCTAATGATTAAGGAAATACTTTTTTTTTTCTTTTTGATGTGGGATCATTTAGGGCATAAAAGAAACTTTGCATCACCCAAATATTATCTAGTCTTTGAACAAGGGATATTTTTGTGTATGGTTTTAATTTTTGGAAAATGTTCTATTTTTAGAAAGATGTTCATTTTATCACAAATTGTTTTAGTTGGTTCCCTAGATGTTCCCTTTGGTTATATAGGCCTAATAGTAAAGTTACATTACAAGATTAAGTGTAATTTTGAAGATGTAAAAATTTTGGTTTTGGTAGGATGGTATAATAACTTTGAACTTAGTTTTGAAGGCCTTAGAAACTATGAAGGGTCAACTTTTTTTGTTAATAGTGCTTCACAAATGAAAAATTTTACAGCATTTTGAGAGGTTTTTTTAGAAGTGATTATATTAGCCAATTGGGTTATCATATCAAAAGTTTGTGCAGGAGCATTAAGCATGGTTTTGAGTGGACCTTATGTTCCCAAGCTTAGGGTTATATTTGGGCCCTCTCTATGGACCTTTCCTATGTTCACATAATTATCGGTTTGGCCACGTTAAACATAGAGCTCTTTTGGTGGTTGTTGGTAACATGTTATTTATTTCCTTAGCAAACCTAGGAGATTGTTTTGGCAATATTTGATCATGTGTAGTTAGCTTATGTGATCTTGGATCTAGATCATTACATGGCATGCATACCTATGTCTAAGGCTGCATGGTTTTTTTTTATCATATAAGTTAGTTATAATTGGAAACTTGGGCTATTTCTTAAGTGTTGATTTAATTTAATCTACTAGTCCAACTTGTGAGCTAAGTGTTTATTTAATATAATATGTAAGACCAACTTGTGGCCTAAGTGTTTATTTAATTTAATCTACCAAGATGATTTATGACTCGCTAGGTATAAGTATAGAGTCTTGAGATGTCTAGAGGAGTTAGTTTAGCATTGAGTAGTTGGAAGCATATGGAGGAATGAATCTTGGAGATGGAATTTTGCATATGAGGATTGAGATGTTTCTTTGTTTGTAATGACCATAACTAGGAAGGCCTTACAACCTAACATGTTGGATGTAAATCTTCTAATTTTGATTAATGAAAGAGTTTTTCTTTGGATCTAAATCTGTGTGATATTTCTTATCTTCCATTGTGTGGTTATTTGTTGGGAGCTTGGTCACATCCATTTGGGGTACACCCAAACTTATATTGCATCAAATGGTATTAGAGCTTGTGTTCATGAGCATGTAGACATACCAATGAATATTGGGTAGTTTGCACTAGTCTCTTTGGTTGGACAAAGTTTATTAGAGGAGTTCCTAAGCATATAGATAGATCACTAACTGCGAGGAATTTTTCACTAGGACCTTGAGTTGGATAAAGTTGGTTAGAGGATTACTTGAGTCTATATATAGATCAATGAATATGAGGAAATTTGTGTTAGAATCATGATTTGAGTTAAGTGTGTTGACAGATCGTCGTCCGTGAGGTAGTTAGAACCAAATGCTTATTTTACGTGAAGTTTGTTGGAAGCATGAATGCTGATGATTTTTCTATGGGGAAATATTGTAGAAACATGATTAGATCATTATCATGATGATATGTTACATTCATGACTATGTTTGTCATTGATGTCAACACAACAATTTTTTGTGGTATCTGATAGAAGAAGAACAGAAAGGTCAAGTTGGTACAGATAAACAATTGAGTACTTTCACTAAGAGATGTTAAAGGGAGATACTACTAAGTGTCTAGTATACACAGCTAACCTTGGAAGCATAAGATATTAAGTTTAGAAGAAGTTATGAAAGTTTTGGTGAAGATTGTTCTAAGATAGAGTTTACATAGGCATGTTTTGGTAAACTTGTTATATCTCTTAGTAGAGTTGTTATTCTAAATAGCCAAATTTAAATATGTGAAGAAGCCATTCTAGAGATGGCGTAACTAAGCTCACTCATCATAATGTTACATGTACAGAAAGATATTCAGGTTATACAGTGAAAGATTAATGTTACTGCTAAGTGTAACATGTTCTTAATGAGGTCATATAATAATCAATTGAGAAGGTGTAATAGCCAAGTTAGGGAATTGTTGTATGGATTCGGTATAAAGGAAGGACATTTTTCTTTATCATGTATGAAAGAAAGTGAATGACTGTAAGCATCACAAAGACATGAATGCAAAGATAAGTAGAGCAGAGAAAAGGTGAAGGAAACTTCATTGCCGAGGTTTTTATTGTGTGATCTGGAGTTTGATACTTGAATTTGAGGTTTGTGACTTGGTGCACAAGTTGGATAGTGATTGGTCCAATTGATAGGATAGAGGAAAGAAGTTAAAGTACGATACATACAATTATTCTACAAGGAATAGTTGAGAGATTAGTTGGATAGTGAGTTTGGTGATCTTGCCCTAGAAGCTATCTAGATAGTGGGTCCTTCTATCTTCTACAACTCTAAATAGGGTTGGCACAAATCCTAACAGGGTTGGAATCTTCTAACAAGGATTCAAAGTCTCCTAACAAGGACTCATATGTACTAAATGTTGTAATAAAATCCTAACAGGGTCTATCCTCTAACAAGGAATATTTATATTAGTACATCATTTTGTGGGCATCATTCTCACTGAGGTTTTCTTATTTAATGGTTAAGATTATTTAACATGGATAAATGTTTTAATGGTTAAATGGTTAAGATTATTTAATGTGGATAAATGTTTTAATTATTGTATAACTGATTCACCCCCCCCTCTCAGTTATCTTGGTGGACTATTGTTTCTAACAATTGGTATCAAAGCATCAAGTCCTTAAAGATAAAGTTTAACAACTTTGGGAGATCTATGGCGAATATATTCAAAAAGGATATTCTAAAGTTCAATGGAACAAATTATGATAGTTGGAAGGAAAAGATGAAGACACCTACTGTGTGTGGGTCTAGGATATTGGATTTTGACAAAATAAAAAAAGATAGTCATTGCTGAAAATGATTTGGAAACTTGTACTAAGGAAGAAAAGGAATTTTTCATGTGTGACATGAAAGCTAGAGAAGCACTATTATCTGCACTTCTTGAAATTTAGTACAACTAGATAAATTCACTTATTACTTCTCATATGATTTGGAAAGCTCTGGAAAATAGTTTTGAAGGTGATGAACATTCTAAGAAATTAAGGTTACAAAGTTGGATTTGTGCATTTCAAGATGCTAAAATGATGGAAGATGGATCTATAAGGACATATGTAGGTAGGATATTAGAAATTACTATAGGTATTATATCTCAAGGAGGAACCAAAGAAGATGGTGAGATGATATGGAAGATATTGAAGAGCTTAACACCACCATTTAAGCCAATAGTTCAAATGATACTGTTGTTGATATCTTGTACCAAATATTTCACAAAAGAGACATTGCTTCGGAGACTTGAAGCAATTGAAAATGAGCTTAGGCAACCTAAAGAATTAACCAAAATAGAAAAAACTTTTAGTGCCTTGAATATTTGACCTAGTTTATCAAGGAGCACAGGTGCTAGAGGAGAATTTGCTAGCAGTAGTAGATCTAATGAGGATAAAAAGATAGAAGAAGGAGTAGCCCTTTTGGTAAGAAGATAAAATGATGGTAAGAAAATATTTAAATGTTGGACTTGTAATGAATTTGGTCATTATGCATCTAAGTTTCCTAGAAGAGAGAAAAAGTATAGAGGAAATTTAAAACCTAGAAGAGGTAGAGAATGTTTGTATGTAAATGAAGAAGATGATTTTGATGAACAAGCCAGTAAGTGCTAGTGATGATGAAATTGGATTTTTAGCTATTAAACAAGAAATCTAGAGAAAATGGCTTTGGTATCAAAGGTTGAAAATTAATCTGATTGGATAATTGACAGTGGTTGTTCACATCATATGACTGATAATATGAACAAGTTTGTTGACTTCAAATGTCATGATAGAGGTATTGTTAGAGTTGGAAACAATAGAGCATGCCAAGTTAAAGGTATTGGATCTATAACTCTTGATTGTAATGCTAACACTAAGGATGTATAATTTTTTGATAATTTAAATCACAATCTTTTGAGTGCTAGATAACTAGTGGATAAAGGTTATTAGTTGTAGTTCACAAAGAAGACATCCATGATTAGAGACTTATGGAAAGGTAATTGGAACAGGAACCAGATCTAGAGGTAATCTATTTCAATTGAATCCTACTGAAATGACATGTTTGGTTGCAAAGGTAGATGACAGATGGTTATGGCATAAGATATTTTGTCATATAAACTTTGATAGCATTGTGAAGACTAGTAGAATGTTTGCAATTAGAGATTTTCTAAGATTGTAAAGCATAATAACACAATTTGCAAGGAGTGTGTATTGGCAAAACATTAAAAAAAAATTCTTTTCCCAGTAAGAAGTTTACTACTACAACAAAATTGGAGATTATACATATAGATCTTAGTGGTCCTACGAAGACTAAAGGATTCTATAGTGAAAGGTATTTCATGATTTTAGTTGATGGCTTTTCTAGAATGATGTGGGTTGCATTTCTTAAAGAAAAATATAAGGCATTTGATAAGATCGAATGAATTAGGTATGAAGATTAAATGTTTAAGATTAGAGAGGAGGAAAATTTACCTCAAATGAGTTTAACATCTTTTGTGAAGCTAATGAAATCAAAAGATAGTTATCAGCTCTAAGAACCCCTAAAAAAATGGCATTGCAGAGAGAAGAAACATATCAGTAATAGAACAAAGAAGAGCTATGTTAGTTGAGAATGATGTATCCAAGATGTTTTGAAGAGAAGCTATGAATACAATAATCTACACTATGAAAAAAGTGAAAGTCAGTAAAGACACAAACAAGACCCCTTATGAACTATGGTTTGGTCACTCACCTACAGTTAAGTATTTCAAAAATTTTGGTAGTAAGTGTTATATCAAAAGGGATGATGATATTGGTAAGTTTTATGCTAGAAGTGACAAAAATATGTTTCTTGGTTATTCATTGAAAAGTAAGGCTTATAGATGTTATAATCTGAGAACTAAGACTATTATGGTGAGTGCAAATGTAAGAATTGATGAGAAATTTAGAACATAAGAAAGAATAGTTTATTACAATTTAGATGATAAAAATGTTTTCATTTGATGAAGTATTCTTTGAGACTAACAATGATTTGAAAAATGAAGGAGAGCTAAGTAAGGAACAAAGCTTTGAACCTTCAACAAAGCTAAGAGTTGAGATAATAACTCCTACTTTGGGTAAGAATATGACAAAGAATCATACACCAAAGCAAATCGTCAGAAGCAGAGATAAAGGTGTGATGAAAAAAAGTAGATTCAATGAAGAACTATGTTTGATATCTCAAGTTGAACCAAAGAATGCATATGAAACATATAAAAATGACTATTCGAAGCAAGATATGAAAGAGGAATTGGATTAAATAGTAAAGAATGAGACATGGGAATTGGTCCCCAGACTAGGAGACAAGAATGTGATAGGAATAAAATGGGTATTTAGGAATAAGATGAATGAATAAGGTGAAGTTGTAAGGAACAAAGCAAGACTGGTATGTAAAATTTACTCAAAGAAAGAAGGAATATACTATGATGAAACCTATGCTCCCATGGAAAGAATATAAGTAGTAAGGTTATACTTAGCATATGCAGCATATACAAAATTTAAAGTATATCAAATGGATGTCAAGTCAATGTTTCTAAATGGAGAACTTGTAGAAGAGGTATAACTAGAATAGCCTAAATGTTTTCCTTTGACAAATGACAAGGACACAGTATGTAGATTGAAGAAAGCATTGTATGACTTGAAGCAAGCACCCAAAACCTATTATGCAAGGTTGGACAAGCATTCGACAAAGCTTGGATATAGAAAAAGTATGGTAGATAGCAATTTGTATTGGAAAGAAATTGATGATGGATTAATGATCTTGGTAATATTTGTTGATGATATCATATTTGGAAGAAATGATGATGAAAGTGACAAGTTTGTAGAAGAAATAAAGAAGGAATTTGAAATGAACATGATAGGAGAAATGAAATATTTCTAAGATTATAAATTGTGTAGGACAAAGAAGGAATCTTTATTTCTCAGACTAAGTATTTGAAAGATTTATTAAAAAAGGTTTGATTTGGAAACATCTAAACCTATTGGAACACATATGGTAACTAGACACAAGTTATCTATGAAGGATGAGACACATACTATTGAGTAGAAAAAGTATAAATCTATGATTAGAGGATTACAATATCTAATCCACACAAGGCCAGATATAACAAATGTAGTTGGAATTGTTGCAAGATTTCAAGCTGACCCTAGAGAACCACATTATGTAGTAGTCAAAAGGATATTTAAATACTTGAAAGGAACACCTGAGTTTAGATTGTGGTATGACATATCTAATGATTTCACTCTATATGCTTATACTAATGCTGATTGGGTAGGTAGTATGGATGAATAAAAGAGAACCAATGGTGGAGCCTTCTTTCTCAGAGGAAGATTTGTTTCTTGGCTAAGTAAGAAGTAGGATTGTACCTCACAAAGTACAACAAAAGCATAATATGTTGCAATAACAAATAATTATAATCAAGTTTTTTGGATGAAATAGATGCTGAAGGATATAATGATAGAATTCAATGAACCTATTGTCATACATTGTGACAACACAAGCATAATAAATATGTCTACGAATCTAGTGTTGCATTCTAAGACTAAGAAAATTTCTATCAAGTATCACATGTTGAGAGAGAAAGTTGTAGAAAAGGAAATTAGATTGGAGTATGTAAGCACTAAAGAGAATATTGCAGATATTTTCACTAAGCTTCTTCCCAAAGAGACTTTTGAGTATTTGTGAGGTATGCTAGGGGTTATGCCCCTTCCTACATTAGAGTAGGTGATGCAAGAGTGCATCAATCCAGTGTAACAGAGCACTATTGTTTGTTTGGACTAAATGTTAATGCTTCCTTTATGAGGGAGTATCTGTGATCGATAGAGTCATCTAAGAATCTTGTTGGATGTTATATTTGAACAGTGTCTTTGGACACTTGAGCAAGTCAAAAGACAGTTGCTATAGAGATTGTTGGTTGCTGAAACTTTTGACATTGATGTCAATAGGGGAGAAGTTTAGCATAAAAAATAGTTTGAAAATGAAAAAAGTTTGAGAAAAGTACAACATGGAAGAATGATTGATGAAGAGGATTTGAAAAGAAAGGCTAACAGTCTTTTGTAGTTGGTATTTTTGGAACTAGATATTTTTCATCTATGTTGCCATAGATGCCAAAGGGGGAGATTGTTGGAAGCATGAATGCTGATGATATTCCTATGGGGGAGTATTATAGAAACATGATTAGATCATTATCAAGATGATATGTTACATTCATGACTATGTTTTTCATTGATGTCAACATAGCAATTTTCTATGGTATCTGACAAAAGAACAATGGAAAGATCAAGTTGGCATAGATAGACAATTGAGTACTTTCACTAAGAGACATTAAAGGGAGATACTACTAAGTGTCTAGTATACACATCTAACCTTGGAAGCATAAGATATTAAGTCTAGAAGAAGTTATGAAAGTTTTAGTGAAGATTATTTTGAGATATGGTAAACTTGTTATATTTATTCTAAGAAGCCAAAGTTAAAGATGTGAAGAAGACATTCTGGAGATGATGTAGCTAAATTCTCTCATCATAATGTTGCGTGTACAAAAAAACATTCAAGTTACAAGGTGAAAGATTAATGTTATCACTAAGTGTAATATGTTCTTAATGAGGTCCTATAATAATTAATTGAGAAGGTGTAATAGCTAACTTAAGAAATTTTTGTATGGATTTGGTATAAAGGAAGGACATTTTCCTTTATAACATATGGAAGAAAGAAAATGATTATAAGAAACACAAAGAGTAGAATTCAAAGATAAGAAGAGCAGAGAAAAGGTGAAGGAAACTTTATTGCCAAGGTTTTATTGTGTGATCCAAAGTTTGATACTTGGATATGAGGTTCGTGACCTAGTCTACAAGGTCTGATAGTGATTGGTCCAGTTGACTAGATAGAGGAAAGAAGTTAAAGTATAGTACATACAATTATTTTTCAAGGAATAGTTGAGAGATCATTTGGATAGTGAGTTTAGTGATCTTTCCCTAGAAGTTGTTTGGATAGTGGGTCCTTGTGTCTTCTACAAGAATCTTCTAACAATTTTTCCAAGTCTCCTAATAGAGACTCATATGTACTAAATATTGTAATAGACTCCTAATAGGGTCCATCTTCTAACAAGTAATATTTATATTAGTACATCATCTTTTGGGCATCATTCCCATTGGGGTTTTCCCTTTTATCAAGGGTTTCCCTAGTTGACATATCTAGGGTAATTGTGTATGTGTATCTTTGTATGGTTGTTTTTTACTTTGGTTGAATGGTTAAGATTATTTAAAGTGGATGAATGTTTTAATTATTGGATAATTGATTCACCCCACCCACCCTGCCCCTCTTAGTTATTTTGGTGGACTATTATTTCTAAGAAAGTTTTTATTACAAAGACCCTAGTATGGAGAAGGGGAAGAAGAAAATGATTTTTTTTGATTGAATGGATTTTGAGAATGTCTAGACTTGAGAAAATTAAAGAAATAAATCAAGAAGCATTGCAAGTTGCATTCTTGAATTTGCAAAAGAAGGTAAAGGAATTAGAAGAAGAATTACAAAAGAGAAGAGTACTTTATCAAAAGAGAGATTTTTCTAATCATTTGGATGTGGAAAAGAAAGAATATACACCAGAGTATCACACATGCAGTACAAAATAAGAGAAGGAGAATAAAGATGACAAGATTTGTTAACCCAGATTAGATGAAGATGATTTGAAGACTACAATCATAGAGGAAGAGAAAAATGCCTTAGTTGGAGATCAAGAAAGAGAAGCAGTTACATGCCTCAGTGAAGACACAAAAGAAGAAAATAAAGATGATGGTGTGGAAGAGGTAAAATTTGACTTTGCTAATGATGATGAGGTATCTCTTAGTTTTCATGAGTAGATGGTTGGATCTGACATGAAAATTGTATAACATATTATTGTGAGAAACAAGATCTCTAATTATGAGGATATACATGTTGTTTTTTATGTTACTACTGATGTTGATTTGGATTTACATATTGTGAATGTGAATTTACTTGTTATGGTAGAGGACTTACATATTCCTGCTATTATGGATTTGGGTTTACATGTTGTTGTTTACTTGGTTTTGGATTTTCATGATGTTTCTAACATGGATTTCATGTTTGAGGATGTCACTATTTCTAGTTGTGATCAATTATAGAGATTATTTGTGAAGCCTGATCCCATTAATGTAATGTAAATTAATTGTGTTTAGTTATTAATCCAATACAAATAGATTGACTAATCTAAATGCAAGTAATGTAAAATTGCATTTGATAACCCTATTGGAAATATAAGAGTAACTAAGAGGGGAGGGGTGAATTAGTTATTAAAAAAATAAATCCTAGATCCCTTAGATGTCAATACTAATCAAAACCAAACTCTATTGAAACTGAGAATATTGTTGTAACTCGGTTAGCACTAAATTACTCGGCAAACACTAAGAGTTATTGATACTCAGTAATCACTAAATGAATTCTTCTTAAGATGTTTAATGTGATTAACCACAATAAACTTAGTTGCTGAAATAAAAGAAAATAACATGAATTCATATGATACTAGGATTTAATGTAGAAACCCAATTTAGGAAAAACCACAAATTCAATTGATTACTATTTTTTACTCTTCTAAAGTGAGCCTTATTAGGACCCAACCCTATTAAAGGTTACAAAGTACATTTTTAGGTGTGACCCTATCAAAGGATTTAATCATGCTATTAGGAGTGGCCTTGGTAGAGGTCTTTAGACACTTCAATCTAGAAATGCCACCTTGTTAGAAGATTTGGCAAATAGTTGTTAAGCTAACTCTATTGAGAGATTTGATACACTACTACAATTATTAGAGAGTAAAAATGATACTACCTAATTGTTGATGCAACTAAATTGCTGATTTAAAATATCTATTATGGCTTGAATAATTGATCCTCCTTGATCAGATAAAACTTTGCAGCTCGGGAAACTCGGGATACTCTTTTATCCTTCCAATTCAATTTTCTTGATTTATCTTTTCAATCCCATGCTTCCGTCATTCAATCCCACAACTTGACCTTATAATTATATCTTTGTCCTTGTCAAGTTGGCTTGAATACACTCACAAATATTCAATATTCATCCCTTAAGTCAGCTAGATGTAACAAATTTATTTATCAACTAAATATGTTGGTTCAAGAAAATCCTTCATCAGCTGACCCAACTCGGTCAACACTAACTCAAAAAAGACTTTCTTCACACTTCCTTTGCTAACTAAGTGAACTCATTTAACACTACACTTTGAACTAAATTTTCTTTGGTAATCGAATGAGCTCGGTTAACACTAGTTCCTTGCTAGCTTCACTTTGGTGCCCAAGTGAACTCAATAGACACTTTCTTCCTGCAAACTTCCTTTGGTGCCCAAGTGAACTCAAAAGATACTGTCTTCAAACTTGATCATCTCTAGAATTCTTGATAGACAATGGAAATTATCTTCATTGCCTAAGTGAGCTTAGCAAACACTGACTCGTAAAGACTTGACATTTTATGTAACATCAAAGACAATATACAACTAAACAATTATTTTCAACAATCTCCCTCTTTGGCATTGATGACAACACAACATATCATAATACAATAAAATTAGAGAAAAAAAAGTAAGGAAAATATCCTTAGTTTGATTCTGAATCTCACCCATGAGAACTCCCTCTGTCATCAACCTCTGATTGCAATGACTTCAATATCAAACTCTCCCTCTTCGATATCAACTCAAGTTCATTCTCCCTCTTTGACATCTCTGACATATATAAAAATATTTCTAATATATGACAACAAACTCTCCCTATTAGCCATAAAATTTCTCTCATGTATGATGAAAAACTCTCCCTCTTTGACATCTCATGCCAAAGATAACATTTAGTGAATTTCCATGTACCTAATGTAGTGATTCATACACAGTCTATCCTTTACAATACTACATCAACTTGACTAATCTTCAACATGCTTGGTTGATGCATCACCAAAATCTAATTAGTGAGCTTCAAATAAGGGAATGACCCATAGCTTACCTCTTAGATATAAAAATGCATCCTTAGGTAATGGCTTGGTGAATATGTCTGCAATTTGTTCTTTTGTATTCACATATTCCAATCTTACCTCCTTATCTTGCACTAATTCTCTTAAGAAATGATACTTAATTGCAATCTGCATGGTTTTGGTATGCATCACATGATTCTTGGAAATGTTAATTGCACTAGTGTTATCATAGAAAATAACAACTAGATCCTTGATCTCTTCCTTCATACTAGTCAACAGTTGTTTGAACCAAACAATATTTGAACAATTGACTGCTGCAACAACATAATCTATTTCTACTATTGAATGAGAGATATAGTTATGCTTCTTTCTTGTCCAAGATACTAGCCTCTTTCCAAGAAAGAATTATCCACCACTAGTGCTCTTTCTATCATCAATGCTTCCTACCTAATCAGCATCAATAAATGCTTTCAATTCAAAGTTGCCTCTCCTTTTTATACTATAATATTCAGTACCCTTTAGATATCTTATGATTATTTTTATTATCATTATGTGATTTTATTTTGGATTAGCATAGAATCTTTCCACCATTCCAACTGCTAACATTATATCAGGTCTTGTATGCACCACATACTGAAGTTTTCCAATCATTGTTTTGTATGTAGTTTGGTCTACCTCTTTTGATTCATCATCTTTGAGAAGCTTATGTTTAGTAGACATAGGTGTTCCAACTAGTCTAGAATCCTCCATTCCAAAATTCTTCAGTATCTCATTGATGTATTTTGATTGAGTAATATACATACCATCCTTCTTCTATTAAATATGCAAGCCAACAAAGAATTTTATCTCTCCAAACATTGAAATCTTAAATTCGTTACTCATTTCTTTTGAAAAAGATTTACACAAATCATCATTTCTAGTAAACAATGTACCATCCACAAATATTTATGCGCACACTATCTTCTTATCTACTCCTTTGATGTATAGGTTGTTGTTGTCATTAGTACTTTGAAAACCAGACTTTATGAGATACTTGTAAAATCTCTCATACCAGGCTTTGGGGGCTTGTTAGAGACCATACAAAGATTTGTGTAATCTGAAAACCATGTCCCTTTTTCTAGGATCAATGAAACCTTTTGGTTTCTCTAAGTAGACTTCCTCTTCTAAGATTCCATTTAGAAATGTTGATTTCACATCCATCTGATGCACTTTGAATCCTTTGTGTTTTGCACATGTAAGGAGTGTTCTAACACCTTCTAGTCTAGCAACAAGAGCAAAAGTTTCTCCATACTCAATACCTTCCTCTTGAGCATAGCCCTTGCAAACTAGCCTTGCCTTGTTTCTTGAAACTTTTCCATTCTCATTCAACTTATTTTTGAATACCAACTTTGTGCCAATTACATTTTTAACCTTGGGTCTAGGAACACGAGTCCAAGTCTTATTCCTTTCAAGCTAACAATTTCTTCAATCCAAATTTCATTTTCTAATGCATCCTTAACAGATCTAGGTTCAAATTTAGTAAGAAAACATGTACCTTTTAATTTGTTCCTTGTCATTGT
Organism: Cupressus sempervirens; assembly: GCA_028749045.1. NCBI lineage: Eukaryota > Viridiplantae > Streptophyta > Pinopsida > Cupressales > Cupressaceae > Cupressus > Cupressus sempervirens. Next base: position 525,426,620 of record CM053783.1, on the reverse strand, counting down.
ACCAACTGACTGATCTATAATGATTTTCTCAGGTGTATGATGCCTTTTGACATATCTAGCAAGTTTAGGCTCCTTTATGAAATTATTAGATTCACCATTAGCTTTTGAATCATGCTCAAGTCCCACTAACTGTGACTTAGGTTCATCAGACTATGACTTGGTTTCTACTAGTTGAAACTTGGGTCCTTCTAATGACTCAGGTTGCACTGGCTGCAACTTGAGTTGAACTAGAGATTTTTGGGACTTTGGTGGTGAAGACTATTGACTACTACTTGTTTGATTTTTAGGTATAGTATCAGGCTCACTGTAAACAAATTTTATGTGCTTTTCAAGTTCCTTATTACTTTGTTCTTCACTCTTTTCTGCAAACTCGTCAATCTTCACATGTGTACTTTCTATAACCTTTTGAATAGATAGATTCAAACATTTATATGCTTTTCTCTTATTTGGATATCCCATAAATATGCCTTCATCAATTTTCACATCAAATTTTCCTTTTCTAGACTCCTTTAGAATATAACATTTGCTTCCAAGTACTTTGAAATAACACACATTAGGTTTATAGCCATACCATAACTCATAAGGTGTTTGTTCTGAATCTTTCTTCAACTGAACTCAGTTCAAGGTATGAATTATAGTGTTGATTTCCTCCTTCAATTATTTGACAACAACATTCTTCTCTATCATCAGGGTCCTTGTACAATCCATGATTGATCTATTCCTTCTTTTAGCAATGTCATTCTATTGAGGTGTGCTAGGTCTAGACATTGTCTTTTGATTTGTATTTCATTGTAGAATTCATTGAATTCATTAGAAATGGATTCTCCTCCTCTTTTTGATCTTAAAAATTTTAGTTTCTTTCTTGTTTCTTTCTCCACTCTAGTCAAATATCATTTGAATTTGTATCTCTTATGTAGCTTTCTATGCCAATAGGTCCACAAAAGTTTGTATGGACCAGCTCCAAAACTTCTCCAGAATGATATTTTTTGCTTTTAAAACTTTTCTTTCCCATCTTACCAATTTGACAATTCTTGCACATGCCCGTGTCAGGTTTCTACAGGTTTGGGATATCTCTAACTCTTTTTTTTCTTTCTTATGTTCAACAAGTTATCAAAATAAACATGACATAACCTCTTATGCCATAACCAAATTTATTCTACTTGAGCAATGAAACATGAACTCTCATTTAGATTTAGGTAGAATAGGTGTTTTCTTGCCAGTCCCAACCAAATTTCCTTTCCCATCTAGCAAATTGGCCTCTTTATTCATGAATTCTACATTGAATCCAATGGTATTCAATTGAGTCACACTAAATAGATTATGCTTCAGCCCTTCAACCCAATAAGCATTATCACATCTGAGATCATTGGTTAGTGCAATACAACCTTTAGCTTTTACATAACATGGTTCATCATTGCCAAATCTAACACTTTCACCCTCATAGTGTACCAAGTTCTCAAATTTATATTTGTCACCACTCATATGGTGAGAATAGTCACTATCGATAATCCATGCATCATTCTTACTAAGATGTGAGATAAGTGCCATCTTATCATTCTAATCATTTGATTCATCCTTAACAACAATGCAGATCATTTCATTTTCTTCTTCACTACTATCAAATTCTTTAGCAATGTAACAAGATTTCTTACCTTTGTCCTTGTAGCTTTTGAAATCCTTCTTGCCCTTATATTTTTCATGTTTCTTTTCTTCTTTTCTTTCTCTATTTGGACACCTTGTAGCAATGTGACCAACCTCTTCATAGGAAAAGCATATTAAAGGAATTTTACCTCTGTACTTTCCTTTTCCCTTGGGAAATATTATTGCAAGTAAATCATCAATGACTTCAAGATCTTCATTAGAACCATCTTCATCAAAATTGTCAAATTTCCTTTTTGAGTTTGTAGCTTTCTTGTTGAGTGATAGCTTGGCTTGAAATGTAGACTCAAGCTTTCTAGAGTTAGGAACATAGTTATCATAGTTATCTAACTCAAATGTTGTCAACTTCCCACTACTGCATCAATTGTTATATCATTCTCTTGGGATTGTATCTCATCTCTTGAATTTATAAAACTCTAATTGCATATATAGGAAGAAGTGTTTTGAGAACCTTTCTTACCATTGTCTCATCTTCTATCTTTCCTCTAGAGGCTCTGATTGCATACACATTGGCTTTGATTCTATCACTGTATTTTGCAATGCTCTCATCCTCTCTCATCCTCATTTGATCAAATTGACCTTTGAGACTTTCTTCCTTTTCTCTCCTCACATTATCATCTCCTCCATAGAGGGCTTTCATCTTGTTCCACATCTCATAAGTAGTACCATAGTCTTTGACTTCATCAAATTTAGCATAGTTGAGAGTTGGGGCAATATCAATCATCATAATGTTATGATTCTTCTTTTTTGTAATTTCTTCAACATACATATTTCTAGTAGGTACCACATACTTACTGTTTAGGTACTTTAGGCCCGAGTCTCCAATGGTTCCCAAATCCAATCTCATGAGTTCCTACCATGCCTTGAAGTCATCTTTTGTCAGCTTAGGATTCTCCCTTTGTAAGACATCCTGATCTTTAGCTTAGGTCCTTGAGATCTTCTCTGCAAGCACCAAAAGCTCAGATACCAATTGTTGAAAATATCAGAGGATTAACTGAGAGGGCAGGGGTGAATCAGTTACCACAAAAATAAATCCCAAATCCCTTGGATGTCAATACTAATCAAAACCAAACTCTATTGAAACTAAAAATATTGTTGTAACTCAGTTAGCACTGAATCACTTGGTAAAGACTAAGAGTTATTGATACTCATAAATCACTAAAGTAAATTCTTTGTAAGATGTTTAATGTGATTCACCACAATTAACTTAGTTGTTGAAATAGAAAGAAAATAACATGAACACATATGACACTAAGATTTAATGTGGAAACCCAATTTGGGAAAAACCACCAATTGCAACTAGTTACTATTTTTCACTCTTCTAAAGTGAGCATTGTTAGGAGCCAAATCTATTAAAAGTTACAAAATAAACTGTTAGGTGTGACTCTATTAAAGGATTTAATCACCCTATTAGGAGTGGCCTTGTTAGAGGTCTTTAAATACTTCAATCTAGAAATGCCACCTTGTTAGAGGATTTGGCAAATAATTGTTAAGCTATCTCTATTAAGAGATTTGATACACTGCTACAATCATTAGAGAGTAACAATGATATGACCCAATTGCTAATGCAATTGAATTGTTGATTTTAGATCTCTATTTCAGCTTGAATACTCAATCCTCCTTGATTAGATAAACTTTACAGCTTGGTCAACTCAGGATACTCGGTTATCCTTCCAATTCACTTCCTTGGTTTATCTTTTCAATCCCATGCTTCTCTCATTCAATTCCAAAACTTGACCTTATTCTTGTATCTTTTACCTTGTCAATTCATCTTGAATACACTTACAAATATTCAATATTCATCCCTTAAGTCAACTAGACTTAATAATAAATTTATCAAACTAAATATCTTGATTCAAGAAAATCCTTCATTAGTCAACCCAACTCGATCAACACTAACTCATAAAAAACTTTCTTCATACTTCCTTTGGTAACTAAGTGAACTTGGTTAACACTACATCCTAAACTAAATTCTCTATGGTAATCGAGTGAGCTCAATTAACACCGGTTCCTTGCCAACTTCACTTTGCTACCTGAGTGAACTCGGTAGACACTGTCTTCTTACAAACTTCCTTTGGTGCCCGAGTGAACTTGACAAAAATTATCTTTGAACTTGATTATCTTTGGAATTCTTGATAGATGCTGGAAACTATCTTCATTACATAAGTAAGCTCGATAGACACTAACTGGTAAAGAGTTGACATTGTAACATCAAAGACAATATACAATTGAACAATTGTTTTCAGCAAACTCAACACATGAAAAGAGTTGATCCAATATGTTAAAGAAAGTGATACGAAATGAAAAAAAGGAATCAAATTCACTTTGAGGGCTATTAAAGGATGCCAATTCATATATGAAAATGGATAATCTAATTGCAAAAGAAACTATAAATGAGTGAGATCTTGGATTAGGAAGCAAGAACCTATGAGCCTAAAATTTGGAAGGTCTTTGGTCAAGGTCAAACTAGAGGGTCAAGGTTGACTTGGAAGGTCTAGGTCTACGTGATTGAGGTTGAGGTCAATCTCAACCTTCTTTGCACAAAAATATGTAAATCTAATGCTCCAATAGAATAGAAAACCCTATACTTGTAATCCCAAATTTGTTAGTCTAAAACTCCACTAATATGCAAGGCTTGCCTTGTAAAATCCCCCATTTAGGAATTAACCTTGAAATGAGAAGGAATGTAAAATTAAGACAAATGTAAATACTCACCTTACTTGCCAAACCTTTATGGATGTAATTGAATATATGAATGAATGCTTCTATATAAAAGTATGGTAACCAAACACATGAATTTTTTTGATCAAATATGTCAAAGTAAGTGCTAAAAAATTAAAAAAAAATCCAAATAAAACTCACCTTGATGACTAGTAAAGGATTCCAATTGAGATCTAAAAATGGACTATCAAATTGTAGAAGAGACCTGAACTGAGCAAGATTTGGAATCAAGAAATTAGAACTTGCAAAACCTCAAAAATGAAAAATATTTGGTCAATTTCAAATTAGAGGGTCAAGGTAAAATTGAGAGATCTAGGTTGACTTATTTTATATCAACATCAAAATAAATCTTGTCTACATAAAAATATATAAATCTAAAGCTCTAACAAAATTAGAAAACCCAAATCAATAATTATGAATTTGTCGATCCAAAAGTCAATGAATCTACTCCTATGCATTAAAAGTATTGGAAATTATTAGGGGGAAGGGGCTTGCCTTTGTCAATCCCCCCTTTATGAGTTAACTGTAAAATGAGAAAGTGTGTAAAACTAACATAAATGTAAATATTCACCTTACTTGCTAAACCTCTATAGATGGATTCAAACTTGTTATGCACAAAGATGTATGAATGTTTGTATCTAAAACTATGATGATGTAGGATGTCTCTATATATGAAATGAATATAAAAGTACCAAATCATAGATGCATTGATGTAAGTATGCTTTAATAATTTAATGGGAAAATTCTTTAATGCTTGTGCAATGTTGATGAATGTACATCTCCTTCCTTGATGATTGACTATGTTATCTCCAATAAAGAAAGAAGCCAGAACTTAATTTCTATCTCCAATGACAAAAAATGAGGGCCTTCAATGAATCCTTTATTTCTTGGCTTGATCTCCTTGAATGCACCTTAAAATCTATTTTGAAAATGAGGACTTGAAAGTATTCTTGCTTATGAAAACATGGATTGCTTATGGAACTTGTGGATTAAATAGATGATCAAATGAAATAAGTAAGCCTCCTTTTATAGATATGTTAAGATCAAAATATTAATAGGTTTGAGGTAAATTCCTTAATTGGAGGACTCTTAACAAGGTATAGCCTTATCCAAACATTATTGTAAGCTCTTAATAGGGCCAAGCCTTTAATAAAGCATATTTCATAAGAGTGAAAAATACTTCTGGGTATTAATTATAATTTTTTTTTTTCTCTCTAACCAAGAGTTTCCATTATAAACATCTTGGTGTTATTGTGTGGATGCTCTTATGAGATTTTTTATGATTAGTTTCACAAGTCAACATTAAATGAACAGACGAATAATTAGATGTTAGCTATGATATTGGTTAATCAGTTTTGTGAAGTCATGATTAAAGTTTGAAGGTAATGCATTATTGATTCACACACCCCCTGCCCACTCTCAGTAATCTTGGTTCACAAAATGAGATCTTTTTGATTAAAAAACATATGTCAAGGAAATAAAATAGGCATCATATAAAAATTTGTTAATGTATCATTGGTTATAAATGAAAGTGAAAAGGATAGAGGGTTCTACATTACCAAACATTTGATTCTTCCATAGAGAAAGAGATTTATGATTCTTTATTATGTTTTTGATATGGAAAACAAGTTTTGAAGGGTGCTTGAAACCTTGTACAAAACATGGAAAGAAAAGACTTAAAAGCCCAGACCAACAAAAAGACAGCGAACAAAAGCCCAATAGAAAAGGCCATCAATAAAGGGACAACCAAAGATACAAAATTATAACTAAAACAAAACAAAAAGAAAACATTAACCCATTTTCAAAAGGAGATTGACAACCTCCTTTTCGAAGAAGTCCATTTTCCTAGCAACCTCTTTGATCTCAACAATTTCATTGGTACCCTCCAAGGCTTTCTTCTTCTTGTTGGCTCCATTCCTTTTTCCAGGCCCTTCAATTTTCTTTGTGCTAGCACCACCTTCCTCTACAATAATCATCATCTTTTCCACTCTAGGACCCTTCAACCTGCTAATAAGATCCTTGAGGTTCTTATTGGATGCCTTTAGAATCTAATAGCTTTGATTAACTGTGCCCCTTAAAGTAGATAGAATACCTTCCACTTTTTTGTTAAGGTCTAGCACCTTGGCTTCCAACCTATAGAAGGAAACTAAATCCACAAACTAGTTGGAGACAACACTCTCCCCATCCCCTATAGGCTTCTTACCATTACCTTCTAGTTGGCACATTCTTTCATTCAGTCTATTAATTTGATGGTACATCTATTTAATGGATCTAAAATTGTTCATCATATTGTTTTTTGCATTATTGATCATTGTTAGGTCAATGAGCTTTTGAACATCAATTTTCCCCTGTATATCTTCATAAATTTGTAGATTATTTTTTTCTCTAGTTATCTCCAGCCAAATACTCTCCATATTCATATTCTTCTAGGTGGTAACTCTCCCTTGAGAAAAGGTTGTGATAGTGTCTGTATGGTCTTTCATTGGGTCATCCATGGGTTTAATAGGGCTATCATTCCCCTCTTGATCCTCCAAAGCCATCTCTTTGGTTGGGCTTTTCTCCCTACCCCCCGCATTTCCAACTTCCTCCTCCTCATAGGGTTGCTTGTCCTTATGTTTAGGGCCCCTCCTCTTGTCACTAATTTTAACCTCCAAGTCTCTGTCCATTTCCTCTCCTTCCCCATACACATCCTTAGAGGAAGAATCCCTCCTTCTTTTCTTCGAGGGCTTATTGGATTTGTCAATTTTCCTTTGTTTTTTAATAGAACCCTTCTTTCCTATAGCCTCCACCCCCTCAATATCTATGTCCATTTCCTCATCACTTTCATTATACTCTTCCTCTAACTCACCAAGGTTCCTCAAACTATGTTTACCCAGTGAAGCTTTGGGAACCCCTTTTTGCAGTTGGGATCTATGAGCTTTCCCCTTCACATTTTTTATTTTTCTCTTAATGTGCTCTAAATACTCAACAAAATGAAGGCTATCACTTTCCTTCATCTCCAAAGAACCCTCTTCTTCTTCAGACTCATCCACTTCACTCTCAACATTCTTAGAATCAATTAAATTCCCCACAAAATTAGCTTTGATATCTTCATAAATTAGGAGCATAAGGTCATCATTAAATGGGGGGTTGGTGATGCTATAGTATCTAACTCCATTAATGTTATTTTTTAGAGAGGAGTAAAGATAAACATGAATGGAGATTTCCACATTATGACTAAAATGATTTAGAAAGACAAAATGCTATGAGTAAACCCTAGAAAAAAATCCCATCAAGGGTGACATATCAAACAATATCCCTAAGAATGAACCTCTAGAGTTTATTTAAGCAATTGGGTTGAAAGTATGTGATACATTTTTTCTTGACAGGTTTGTTCCTCTCCTTGGGTGTCTTCGAAAAGATGTCGACAATAGAGTCAAAGATATTCCTATCCCTATAAAATGTTTTACCCACAATTGGCACATTAATAATCTTGGAAATATACTCCTTCAGGATGGAAAACTCCCTACTATTCATGGTCAAATAGCCTTCATTCCAATTTTGCAAAAATAATTGAATAACCTAGGAATTACCTTCATGAAGTCTAACCATAAAGGTTTAAATGCCCCCATTAACCAACACTTCCCATATCTGCACCATCTTCCTCCATTTTGCATAGTTTTTTTTCTCCTTCACCTCCTTTGACCCTCCATTCTCTTCCAAATTTTCCTTGTAGAGCTAATGGAAAAATTTCTCAGAGTAAAGAGAGTATTTAAATTCACAAACAAAAATACCTAAAAAGCATGTGATTTAACTGCAGTTTAATTGTAAGTACCACTGCCAGTCCTTACATTCCTCATAATAAAAAACAAATCCTCCTTAGGATCCATCACTATCTTTAGTAATGACACCTTCTTTTCCTAACATCACATCATGAATAATCCTTGAAATGATGATACCAAGCAATTTTTCATCCCATCTTCTCAAATTTTGACACGTCACAACCACGTTGGCCATAGCATCTGTGGCCCCATTGGCTTTCTGATAGGTGTGACTAATAAAAAAATCATCAAAGGTATAAAAGAGATTGATATTTTCCTTTAAAATGGTATCTATGGTCCAAGAGGGAGTAGAGAGGCCTTTAAGACACTTAACATTGTTGAGTGAATCTCCCTCTAGCCAGAGTTTGGAAACACCCCTCTCTTTAAGCAACCTAGTAGCTTAGAGCGAAATCATGGGCTTTAGCCACATTGTTAGTTTGAACACCCAAAGGATGATTCTTTATTATGTTAAATACATAATGAAATTCTATTTTGAAACAGATTTAATTTTGGGATAGTTGTTACAACCTTCCTCATCTAATGAATATTGTTGATATTATATCTCCCCCTCCAAATGGTCGAATCCAAATAATGTGATACATTGGAAGAAAGGTGAAAGAAAAGGGTTGGTTTCTTATTCTTCATTGCAAATTGAAGTTATCACTCTACATCAAGTATTCAAGTACAAGATACCATCATGTAGATGTAAGGGGATCTTGAGGTTAGATTACTATAGCCTTAGGGGCTTGGTATGATTTCTACACTATATTTAGATTTGACTCTTTACACCTTCATTCATTTACATGCATTTACACACATGCACATTTACATGCTAGGGTTTCACTCATAAAGTAGATTCTTAGAATTCTTAGTATTTTCGCATTCTAGATCTACAATTTAGTATACACATACACTACAAACACACATCTTTCCTAATGACTATTTATGGAGGTGGAAATCACCAAAGAGGGGGTTTCAGTAAGGAAAACCTCTTTATATCCACCTGCATGCACCATATATGTTATATGATTGTAGGATATCAAATTAGTGGTTTTGGTTCTTAAAACTACTCGTTGGGACCTTTTTGGGGAAGTTAGGTTGACCTTTGTACAATGCCTCAAGAACACAGTGATATTGTAAGAATTGTTCCAGAACAATTACCACCAAGTCAATCTATTATTTTCTCTTTAACCAAAAAATTAGTTTCTATTTTTTCTATTTTTTTCATTTATAATAGTAAGGTAGCGGGTAGGGGGTCAGTGTCTAACTTTCATTCAGAAATTCATAATCATATGTTGATAAATAGGTCCAGATCTATTTTTTTTGAGATAAAGGTCACTCTTCCAAGCACATTTAAAGGTGAGACCTTCATCCTTTATTTTATCCTTTAGTATTTACTTATTTTCAAACCTATATTGGATTGCTTGTGTACATTTAAGATCTATAGTTATCTTACATGCATCACTTAGTATATCTTGCACTTAATTGATCACATAAAATTGCAAGAAAGAGGCCTTGCTAGTATAATTCATGGACAAGTCTTTAGATTTCATATTGGCATCCTTATATCACACTTTGGTTTTGTTAATAAACCCTAGGGCTTATTGAGAGTTATGCTTGGACACACCTCTTTCTCTTGTATTGAATGGTTTAAGGAGGAAGTCTTTAACTTATTACATCTAGTTTTCATTGTTATCATTAAACAAAAATTTTCCCCTAAATAAGAGCATTATTACATAATCTTATTCATCCTCTATCAGATTCCTCCATCTTAATGAAATTTATTTTGTCATTAGTCATATGATGTGAGAAACAACTATCAATTATCTAATCTTCACAGTGATTCATATCGAAAAAAAGTGCATTCTCACCAATTGTAGAGGGTTCCTCCTTGATTCCAACAAAAACAATATCATATTCATCCTTACCATCAAGATTTTCATTAGATACACCTTCCTTGTCTAGATATCATGCTTTCTTAACCTTTTCTTTGTATTTCATTGGCTTGTAAGTCCTATCTTATTTAGGACATCTAGGAGCAATATAATTGATCATTTAACATGAAAACATATCAAAGGAATTTCCCCCCTTGCACTTACTCTTCCCTCTAAGAAAACTCCTAGCTAGTGGTGTTGTCATCTCTATGTGTTCCCTTATGTCATACATAATGGATTCATTATCATTAGAGTAATATGTTAGGTCATATGATTTAACAATATCTTTTTCTTTCCTTGATGGAGCAAGAGTCAAGGATGATTTAAATGCAACTTAAACCTTAGGCATACTATTGTCAAAATTGCTCAAGTCAAATGCAGTCAACTTTCATAGCGTGAACCCACAATAGTGGGTTACAATTTTTCGAAGGAAGCAAATCCTCCAAAATTGTGTGAGCAAGAAAAATTTTCTTCAAAGTTTTCATAGAAACTTATTAGTTTCTATCAAAACAAAAAAATTACATAGTTTTGATAGAAACTATTACCTTGTTTAAGTTTCAATCGAAACTATATTATAAATTCCAATCAAAACTAAAACCTGATCACAAGTTTAATAAACCTGTCATCGGGCTTTAAAAGTTTTGATCGAAACTATATGTAATAATTTCAATCAAAACTATTAAATATAGTTTTGAATTAAACTAAAACAGTGAACCTGCAGTCAGGCTTTAAAAACCTCGACCACAGGTTTAATAAACCCGTAGTTATGCTTCAAAAGTTTTGATCGAAACTATAATTAATAGTTTTGATCGAAACTATAATTAATAGTTTTGATCAAAACTATTAAGTATAGTTTCAATTGAAATGTTTAAAGTGAAAAGCTCACTTGCCTGACCCCACTTTGTCATTTTTGTCACTATGGAGTTTCAATCGAAAGCAAGTTTAGAGGCATCCAAAATTTGACCTTTCAAAAAGGTATGGTTTTGGTTTTATACGTTTTTTGTTTTTTTAAACAATTTTAGTTACATTTTATATGTTTTTTGTTCCAATTTATATATATATATATATGTCATGTATATATGCATATGCATATATATACATGTGACATATATATATATCATGCATATATGTCATCTGTAGATACATATGCATATATACATGATGTGTATACATGAATGTACATATATAGCATATATATCCATTCAATATATATGCATATATGTACATGATATATATACATGCATGCACATATGTGTGTGTGTGTGTGTAAATACACATAACATAATATTGTACATACATGACCATATTGTGGATATGTACACATATGTATTTAAATTTGTAGTGTACACACATTCAAACAATGTAATATATTAAAATTTAAGTCCATATACATGTACATGTGTGTGTGTGTGTGTGTGTGTGTGTGTGTGTGTGTGTGTGTTTGTGTTTTTAAATCTTCACCAAGTTACCTTCAATAATTAAATTTCAATGAATTAACCCTTTAACATTAGTTGGAAAATGGTTACCTATCACATGTATATATATATGAACCCTAATTTATAAACTTCACCTTGACCTCCTCGCTCTAATCTTGAAAGTCTAATTAAAACTTGACTAGATTTAACCTAATCTAATTTAAATAAATATAATTGTGCAATCCTAACCCTAGAAATATCATGTAACACAATGCTAATGTGCAAGTAAATTTATTCTAATCTTAACTCTAATTCAAACTCATGTTATATATTTACCCTAGAATGAAGATAGGTTGATAGAATAACCATGTAAGTTCCATAAAATATAAGTTACCCTAGAAACATAAACCTTAAATAAAAACATAAATTTATATCATTTTAACCCAAAAGTTATCACTAAACTTAAGCATGAATATTAATTTTCTAACTTAAAATTTTTACAGCATGATCCTCACTTCTTAACCCTAAAAAATAGGCTAATTTATGAATTTCCCAACTAAAAACTTTAAGATCTAGAGATTTGTACACTAACCCTAAACATTATATATTAACTTTCTAGGTAACATTTTAATCATGATTCTACATCAACATAAAACACTATTTTGAAGACACACTCCTTTGACCCTAGGAGCTAGGTAAATATTTACCTCAAGAATGTTGAAACCCTAATCAACTTAATTTAACCTACCTAGGTAACATTTTAACTTTAAGCTCATAACCCTAAAATTAACTCTAAGTTCTTAACACTAACTAGATAGAGTTAGATAACTGTTGATCTCATATTGGTTTTGACAATTGAGTGTCAATGCACTTAAGTCATTCACTAAGATCATGTCGGACTAGCAATACATGTTGAGTATGATATATAAATACAAGATTCTGCTAAGTTGCAATGAGAACCAAGTCACTTATGTGCCGAGTCACTCTCAAGTGCCAAGCAAACAATGCATATCGAGTGATTCAAGTGCCGAGAAAATAGTAGATGTCAAGTAGTTCAGGCACTGAGTTAGAAATAGAATTACAGTATGTGTTGAGCATCAATAACTTCAAGTGTCGAGCATCACAGGTTGGACATATTTTTTTTTGATTGCACAAACAACTATGTAAACCATTTTTCAGTTGACCAAAGGATAGAATATGATCCTTTGAAAATAAGGACGAATCTGTATGTGAATTCTCTAGAAAATAACACACAATACAAAGAGATTGACACCACAAAGCTATTTGCAGATGGTAACTCCAGTAAATTTGATGCAACAATTTCATATCTAATGGAAAGTAATAGAGCACAAGCTTAACAGATCAAAAATATCAAGTTGGAGCAAGAATCACAAGCTATATTGCTGTGTGAGGTGACTGAGGAAAAGAAGAAAGCTATAGAAGACAAGGTCATGATTGAAGAAGACAAAAGAATTTTGGCAAACAGATTGGAAGAAAAGTCAATAGAGCTATCCAGGATCTCAAACATGCAATTGGATACCTTAAGACAAATGATGAATGCTCATCATGAGGTGAATGTTAAGGACATTGAAATAAGTACATTGAAGTTATAGAATAAACAACTAAAAAATGACTTGAAAAGAGAAAAGGAATTTTTTGAAAGTTTCAACAAGCCAAATGAAGCCATCAAGTACTTTGAGCAACTACTAAAATCCCCTAGATCCAATAGAGATACATCAGGATTGGGCAACACAAGCACTGAAGAAGGAGAATCATCCAAAGTTGTTGAGGAAAGGAAAAATAAAGGTAAGAACTCCAAACCTACTTGTCATAGTTGTGGTAAGAAAGGACTTAGAGCTAATGTGTGCAGGAGCAATAATGCAAGTTAGAATGCTAAGCCTAAGAACATGATTCATTGCCACAAGTGCAATAAAAAAAGTTATTAGACACATGAATGTAGAACCAGAACCATGCATGCATCAAAATTTGAAGGACACTGCTACAATTATCAGAAGTATGGACATAGAGAATTTGAATGTAGATCCAAGTCCACATGGTCATCAAGAAAGCCAACAAAGGTAAGAAGCTATGGAAACTCTTATGATTTGGATTAAAATACAAGATATAGTTGTCACTATTGTTAGAAATATGGATATATTCTTGAAAAATGCATTAGGACTCACTTCAGTGGTAGCTGTAAGAGATGGTTGAGTCAAACCGCATGTTTTAGTTATCACAAGACATGTCACATCAGTAAACATTGTCCAACTAGGTCCAAGGCACCAAGTTGTGAATTTGATAAAGGTAAAGGCAAGGTAGATGTAGAACACATCAATAATGAGATAAACAAGACATGGAAGAAGAAGGATGTTGGCAGTACATCAAATTGAGAAGGGATCACTTCAACCAATGGGTCAAGTGGTCACCCTTCATCAAACTAGAAAAACAAAAAGGTATGTGGTACTGATACTTAAAGTGTTGCATTATACATTAGTTCCAAAAGAAATTAGCATTGAAAATAATACATTGGCATGAATTAAGATGCAAGAAGTTGTGGAAAATTTAAGGTTAAATCTTCAAGTTTTCACATAGTTTCTAAGCATGAAAATTTTTATGTGTATATTGACTCAAATACTAGTTAATCTTGATCTACTAGTTAAAGATAGTTAGAGTCGAGCATGTAGTAGCTAGCAAGTGAGGGAAGTCTCTATAGATGCCAAATGGAATAGAAATTGTGTTGGTGTTGAGTTTACAACTATACAAGTACCAAGCATTAAATGTGAAGTTTTGAAGGGTATAAGGTCATTTTTCACCTATTTTTGATCATTACGAATTCAAGTGAGTGCAAGAAAAGTGAAGAGGCAATTCATAATCTAGTTCAAAGTGTTTGCAAAGATCCTAGCGACGATCCAACTCTAGTTCATCAAATTTTTGAGGTATTCTTCATAAGCTGAGTTACACAGTTTAAAATTTGTGAAACCCTAGCTTGACAGAATGGCTTCTAGTTCAAAGAATGTGAGGGAGAAAGAAGTTTTTGATGTCCAATTAGCCAATAATGAAGTCAAACAACCAAATTTCAAAGCCATCCCAGACATTGCCTGTAAAAATGACCCGTCAGGTGTGTTATCAATGATTCCACCCAAGGTAATAATGGTCCAAGACATGAGAAAATGTTACAACTGCTAAGTAGGAGGTATAGGTGATATGGAAATAAGGAAATCTTATGATAAGTTTTGTGAAAATGGCATTTTAAAGGAAGAATTTAAGATTGTGGAGAGAAAGGGTTTGACTCGTGGCCTAGATTTTCTCATGGTTTTCAAAATAGAATGGATAAAAATAGTGTTAAGAAAGATACATGATGGATGTCTATGGTTGGAAGGAGGAACAATCAAGATTTCAAAGAAATTTTTTCATAGGGTGATTAGTTTTCCAACCCTAGATCGGCCAAAGACCCTATGAAGCAATTCAAAAGAAGTAATTGAGAAGAACACAAGAGCTAAATGGAACAAGAGAGGAATGACAATTGATACCATCACTAATCCTCTACTTGAGTTTTTTGTTAGGGTTATTTCTCATAAATTCTATTAGTCAAGCAAGTTAAACAGGGTGCCCTGCATTGCAGTCGATGTTGGTTATAAAATTGTCAAGAAAGATCACACTTATGATCTTGCCAAAGTTCAACTACAATAGATAACTGAAAACCTAGGTGCCATTAGGAAGACAAAAAGTGCACAATGTAAATTTGGATCAATACTTGTGTGCATATTTTTATATGTAAAAAATGAATTCCAATCCTTTGGCAAAATAGGTTGGAAGACCAAAAGATCAGAAGCTATGCAAATCAATGAATATATTGAGCAGATGGGTGAGAACATTGAAACAATTATGACAAACTATTTTGAAGTTTTAAAGAATTCTATGAAGCAGAGATTGAGGGTACCTATCTACTTAATAGAACAATACTACAATGACATATGTTTTCTTGTGGATATTGATTACACATACATACAGGCAGCAGTACCTAGAGTAAGATGGTTAAGACCCCTAGGCTATGAAATCAATGTTGATGAAGCCTCAGTTGCCATTACTACACTCCTAGAAAAGGAGATTGATAAAAGTGCCAAGATATTTGGTAACTATGATGTTATGAAATCCAAGTTTGAAATGGAATTGAAGACAACCCACACATTGAAAAAGAGAGAAAAATTGGTGAGAAAATTTAAGGCAAAATTTGGAGAAGGTGTAGGTGAAGAAGAAGATGGTGATGATGAAGAGGAAGAGTAAGAACAAGCCTAAGAACCTCTTGCTTTAACCCAAGGAATGGGTGAGGACAATGAAGAAGAAGGTGTCGAGGAAGTAGAGGAAGCACCAAAACAAGCAGAACCAAAGAAGAGAAAGGCCAAAACTCAGCTTGTGGAAAAGACAAAGGCTAAATAGATTGAAAAGCCAAGCCAAGCAAAGCCTATAGCACCAACAACCAGGGAAAACACAAGGGCCACTACACAAAAGGCCAAAGAGAAAGCCAAAGAAAAGGCCAAGGCTACTAAACAAGAAGGGCCAGAGCAGAAAAAGCAAAGGAGAAAATACATTGCACAGCCAGAGATTGATGATGAAAAAATGAAATCTGAAGATACAAGTTAGTTTAGAGTGGTAAGTTATCCACCAAATCTAATCTTGAAAATCTCTGTGAAAATGTTAGGAACAATGCAGATTTGACATATTTGAAAAATATTGATTTTGGGAAACTTAGTAGAGAAGAACAAAATTTGATTGAGGAATCAATATATGAAATGATGTCTAAATTCAAGAATACTCCACTTGAATTAGATAATATGATGCCTAAGGATTTATATAATATTGTTGAAAATAAGTAGCATTATTGTTTAAACCTGGAGAAACAAATCAAAGAATCCACGCTAGCCCAAGTGATGCTAGATTTGACAGAAGGACAATTTTTTAAAGAAAAAAAGCAATATGATGGAAGGTTTGCACCCAAATATAGGGCATTTAGCATCCTTCAGAATAATATTGAAGATATTGTCAAGAAATCTACCCAAATGTGGAAATTGATCTATGGATTGACAACTATTAAAGAAGGAGAAGAAGATCCCTTTGAGGGAAGAAATAATGATGATGACAACATTGATAAGGAGGAAGAAGATACAAAAAAGGATACTACTATGGAGGAGACACAAAAAGAAAAATATGACATGGCTATAGCTGTAGAGCAGTAGGAAGAACAGAGTGTGCAAGACAGACAAATGCCTAGCATGAGCCCTCCACGACACAAGAATGCCTGAAGAAACTATAATTGTTAAGGATGTTCTTGATAATTTAGCTCAGAACATCAATCCTTTAATTGTAGAAGATCTCAAGAAGATTCTTGACCAAACCACACTACAAGCTAGATTGTGTGAGAATCTAGTATTGGTTAGTGTTGATGAACTTCAGAAGGTAGTAGCTAACATTACAAGGGATAAGGTGAACACACAAGAACCACCTTCTATCATCCCTTTAGCTACTAGTATCAACCTTTAACACAAACATTAGTAGGCACATCCACTAAGGTTGACACAACTGATAAAGTTGATTTGGTTTAATAGCAACAGACTGCAAGAGAAGAGGAAAAGGAAATCACAAGAGAGAAAATAAGATAGAAAGACACTTCTCTACCTACAACACAAACACAAGGTGCAAGTTAGATCATTATAATTGATCATAGTAGATCTAAAGAAATTAAGGACATACCAAAGGAGAAGGAACAAGATCTTGCTCAAGCATTGGTAAAATTACCAACATTTGGCACTCCTACAAAAGTCCTTCAGGAGCCGAGCACTAAAGTTGTACCATTGCAGATCTCAACACCAAGTTCAAGTTCCTCAAAGATTGCTAAGGTAATTCACTATGGAGATGTAACTCTAGATGAAGAAATAGTGATACCTAAAAATGATTATGCAACCATAACATTAGAACAGATAGACATAATGCAACAAGCCTTGGAAAAGAAAAAAATATTAGGAAATATTTAGAAAGGAGTATAGATAGAGGCAAGCATTACAAGGAATCAAAGACATCTTCTGCATTCAACTTGCAAACACCTAAAGAATCAAAGCCACTATTGGAACAATTATCAAAAATTGTGGAATAGGTCAACAATGAAGACCAAGACACTAATGCAAAACTTTTGGAATACTCTAAAAGGAAATTTCAAGGAAAAGTGAATGAAAAGATATCTGGTGACAAAGCACTGATTCAAGTTGAATTGGCTAAAAAAATCGAGAAAGTGAAGAAGGTACTTCAGAACATTTTCTCATTATACACCAAACCGTGTGATACCACACTCTTTACAAAAGAAACAAGCCATAGAATTTTGAGTCTAGAGTGAAATTTAAAAGTCTCAGGTATGCAACTACCTCAAAACCCAGCTCAGAGTGAGAAGCATTTTCATTCATTGCTTCAATCACAGAGTCAACTAGTTGTGTTAATAGTAGAAGAGGCTAATATAAGATCCAAATTGATTAATATTCAAGCCTCCCTTAACCTCCATATGGAGATACTCCATAACAAACTAGGATTTGTAGAAACATTGTTGAAAAAAGGTCTTAATCTTTCTACATCAGATGGAATAGTTCACCTTGCAACAGAGTTAGCGATCCAAATAAAGTCATTGGATGTTGCATGTGAAAATTGGGATGTTGCTCTGAAAATAATCATGGAGGTCCACAAATCCTTTTTGGACAGATACACCATAAGTATATAGATCCTTTGACATTAGTGTCAAAAAGGGGGAGATAAATAAGAAAGAGGAGATAAAAGAAAAGAGAAAGGTGCAGATACAAGTGAATGAAAAAGGGGGAGATAAACAAAAACAAAATAAATCAAAGGGGAAGCAAACAGAACAACAACAACAGAGCATATCAGATAAAGAGTATCAACACATTGAAGACAAAGAATATCAGCAAGACACAAATCTACCTAGAATGGAGAGCAAATTTTTGATATAGATCAGACACATTAACTCAGGGGGAGTTATAAATTTTGAGATATATAGTCTATTAATGTTTTTTGAAAATATAAAGTTTTGTATATAAGCCAAGTTGTGTATATATTATACTCGAAAAGGTTAGATTAATTATGTTAAGTTAAAGTGTTTTTGACACTCATGTCAAAGGGGGAGACTGTTGATCTCATATCGGTTTTGACAATTGAGTGTCAACACACTTAAGTCATTCACTAAGATCATGCCAAACTAGTAATACATGATGTGTATGAGATGTAAATACAAGACTATGCCAAGTTGCAATGAGTGTTGAGTCACTCAAGTGCTGAGCTGAAAATACATGCTGAGTGATTCAAGTGCCAAGCAAACAATAGATGCCAAGAAGATTAGGCGTTGATTCAAAAATAGAATTATAATATATGTCAAGCATCACTAACTTCAAGTGTCGAGCATCACAAATTGGACATATTTTTTAGTGATTGCAAAAACAACTATGTAAATTGTTTTTCAACTGACCAAAGGATAAAATACGATCTTTGAAGATAAGGACGAATCTATATGCAGATTCCCTATGTAATTACATGCAACTAATCAGAAAAAGGAAAGGATTAAACAATAAAAAGTATGAATCTCAGTAGTAGATTCATACCTAACCCTAAGTCTTCTAGTCTTCTTAAGCAGGACAAAACCTGCGGTCGGGCTTTAAAAGTTTCGATTGAAACTATATGTAATAGTTTCAATCAAAACTATTACATGTAGTTTCAATCAAAACTAAAACCGTGAATCTATAGTCGAGCTTTAAAAACCCTGACCGTGGGTCTATTTAAAACTTGATTGTAGGTTTGATAAACCTGTGGTCGGGTTTCAAAAGTTTTGATCAAAGCTATACTTAATAGTTTCGATCAAAGCTATACTTAATAGTTTCAACCGAAACTATTAAGTATAGTTTCAATCGAAATGTTTAAAGCAAAAAGCTCACTCACCTGACCCCACTTTGTCATTTTCATCACTATGGAGTTTTGATCGAAAGAAAGTTTAGAGGCATCCAAGATTCAACCTTTGAAAAAGGTATGATTTTGGTTTTTATGGTTTTAGTTATATTTTATATGTTTTTTGCTTCAATTTATATATCTTTTTGTATATATGTACATATATATCATGTCTGTATATATGCATATGCATATATATACATTTGACATATATGTCATGTATATATATATGCATATATATACATGATATATATATATATATGTATATATATATTTTAGTTACATTTTATATATATCATGCATACATGATATATATATGTCATGGATATATGCATATGCATATATACATGATGTATATACATGAATTTACATATATAGCATATATATACATCATGTATATATGCATATGTATATATACATGATGTATATACATGAATTTACATATATAGCATATATATACATTCAATATATATGCATATATGTACATGATATATATATATATACACACACCTGCATGCACGTATATATATGTATATGCATAAATATACATATATATACATATATATGTATATATATCTATATGTAGATATATATATATATATATGTATATATACATATATATACATATATACATATATGTATGTATATATATATAGATATATACATACATACATACATACATACATGAACATATTGGGTGGATATGTACACATATGTATTTAAATTTGTAATGTACACATGTTCAAACAATGTAATATATTAAAATTAAAGTTCATATACATGTACATGTGTGTGTGTGTGTGTGTGTGTTTTTAAATCTTCACCAAGTTACCTTCAATAATTTAATTTCAATGAATTAACCCTTTAACATTAGTTGGACAATGGTTACCTGCCACATGTATATTTATATGATCCCTAATTTATAAACTTCACCTTTACCTCCTCACCCTAATCTTGAAAGTCTAATTAAACCTTGACTAGATTTAACCTAATCTAATTTAAATAAATATAATCATGCAATCCTAACCCTAAAAATGTCATATAACACAATGCTAACCCACATGTAAATTCAATTCTAATCTTAACTCTAATTCAAACTCATGTCATATATTTACCCTAGAATGAAGACAGGTTGATAGAATAACCATATAAGCTCCATAAAATATAAGTTACCCTAGAAACATAAACCTTAAATAAAAACATAAATTTATATCATTTTAACCCAAAAGTCATCACTAAACTTAAGCATGAATATTAATTTTCTAACTTTAAATTTTTACAACATGATCCTCGCTTCTTAACCCTAAAAAATAGGCTAATTTATAAATTTCTTAACTAAAAATTTTAAGATCTAGAGATTTGTACACTAACCTTAAACATTTAATCCTAAGGATCCCTAAACATTATATATTAATTTTCTAGGTAACATTTCAGTCGTGATTCTACTTCAATATAAAACACTATTCTGAACACACACTCCTTTAACCGTAGGAGTGATGCAAGAGCATCCAGTGGTGTAAGGGAAATCATGTGCTTAGAGATAGTTTTTGTTTAATGTGTTTTTATTTTTGGATACCCATTTGGGTCAAATAATTCCAACTCTCATAGTTCCACTATTAGTTTTCTAGGTTAGAGTTTTTAAGCACCTTGGGATATGTGTAAATGTAGAAAAAGGGTTTTTTTGTAATTAAGCTAAAATTATGATGAGTTAGAAGGTTTACATTGGAAGGATGATTATAGTTGTAATTTAAAGTGCTCCAAAAAAAGAATCAGGTCGAAAGGCTTTACGATTAGAAAGTTATTGCAGTTTTAAATTTCTTGGAGACCTCCTAAGAGTGCTTCAAAGTTAGATTATGGGCACTAAATGGCCTTTTATAGGGCCAAAAAATGAGGGATGATAAAATCTCCTCCATAGGGCTCTAGAGCACTTCGAGAGCTTTTTAGAAATGTAAACAATTTGTCAATCAGAGTCTCGGTTCAAAAGTTATGCCTCTTGGAAGTTGGGCTACCGTTTTTGGATTCTTCTAATTTTACACTGACTTCTAACGAGATTTTTGGAACCTTCTATTTTGGTGATGGATGCTAACTAGCATATTCTAAAATTTATTCCTAGCTCTAAACCAATTGGGGTCTATTTAAGAACATTTCTAGCATTGTAAAGGTAGTTCTCAATGGAGTTGGAGAGAAGGTACTGTGCAAAGGATTTCTTTCTCCAAAATTCATACTATTGTAAGCCCATAGGGCATTTTGCATTGATAATAATATTTCCCTTTTCCTATGTGTTCATTCTGGTCTTTGGTTGTGTCTCCATCAAGATTTGATGCAGAAGCATCCAGTGGTGTAAGGGCAATCCTGTATCACCCAAAAATATTCTTAGAGATAGTTTTTGTTTAATGTGTTTTTATTTTTGGATATCCATTTGGGTCAAATAAAGGTTCCAACTCTCACAGTTCCACTATTAGTTTTTTGGGTTAGAGTTTTTAATCACCTTGGGATACATGTAAATGTAGAAAAAGGGTTATTTTGTAATTAAGTCAAAATTATGATAAGTTAGAGTGTGTAAGTTGGAAGGATGATTATACTTGTAATTTAAAGTGCTCCAGAAAAAGAATTAGGTCAAAAGGCTTTATAGTTAAAAAGTTATCGCAATTTTAAATTTCTTGGAGACCTCTTGAGAGTGCTTCAAAGTTAGATTTGGAGCACTAAATGGCCTTGTACGGGGTCAAAAAATGGGGGATGGGCAAAGCTGGTCCATAGAGCTATAGAGTGCTTCGAGAGGTTTCCAAAAATATAAGCAGTTCATCAATCGGAGTTGATGACATGAAGAAATAGAAGTTTTATTAGCCCTTTTTGTGAACATTTGTCTATAACATACTAAACTTTATCATCCTTTAGTATAAATGTTTTGAACTTTTGATGTATAAAGTATGGACATAGGGCATAAAATGATAATCGAAATTATATTTAAAAAGGGGTTCATTTTGTGGTAAAAATCTTTCTTCATGAATGTTTGATATGGGTAGATCTTCCTACAACTGAAGAGATTGCAAAAACTATTAGTTGAATAATTAATGTCTTTTCTTTATAAACTAATAAATGAAAATAAATGTTTGTGGGAAGTCTTGTGTGTATTAAATTTTGATCACAGAATACAAGTTGAGCGAGAGTTAAACGAATTACGAAGGAATAGCACTAAAGCATTGATGACATTAAGGAGAAGTGTTATGACACCATTGCAGCTAGAAGACTTGGCGGCAAAGTTAGAAGGGACCTGTTTTAATGAATAACCAAGAGGGACCTAATAAAGCAGCCGAGAAAGGAAGTAAGCATCAAAGCAATCAGTTAAACATGCAAAGCACGATACCTGAATTCTTGGAAAGCTGTTTGAAGACAGATAAATGAGCAAATCTAGCATTTGTTATGATCTCTATATTTGTGGGGAATTTAAGAGAGAATTAATGTCTTTCCAATTGCATGTTTGCAGCCTTAAAGTTGTAACTAACTTTCCTTCATGAGGAAGTCGTAGTTTTAGGAGTTTGTTGTTCTTCCCTATAAATAAGACCTTGTCTGTATCTATGAGGTTAAGTAGTGAATAGACAGACAGAGTTGATAGACATCTTACTATTTTTCCTAAGTTATTGTAATACTGCATATTTGATGAATACATGCCTTTGCTGAGTTTCTACACTTTTATCTGAGTTTTTCTTTCCTTCATTCTTCCGTGGGGGCCCATGTGGAAGGTGGAGTTTTACTTTAGTAAGTAGGAGTTAAACTCAATTTTCTAAGTTAAAGTTAAAACTGTTGTTCCTGCAACCACTGAAAATAGAACCAGTCATTGTTCCTACAACAGTAGGTGCATAGATGTATGGCTAAATAATTAGAATTTCCTTCTAAGTATTTGATAGTCATCTTTCCTTTGGATAAACTAGATTTCCTTAATGGTTATTGCATTCAAAGTAGTAGTGACTTTTAGTGAAAACTAAAGCATATACTTTGCAGAAATCATCTCAAGTTCACGCTCCCGGATTGACATTTAGTGAAAATCAGCATAGTACTTTGGTGGAAGGGATGTCCAATCCTGCAACTAAAAGGGTGTTATATTGATTAGACATATTTTTGGTGCTGTTGCCGAGGATTTGTCAGTCTAGTATTTACTATTGAGTCATTTAGTTTCATTTTCAACATTCTTGCATGCATAGAAGAAGAGATCACCTTGGAAGATTTCTTCCCAACTTCAATCAGGAAGAACCTTTTTATCCTAACTTTGAAGAAAGAGAAGAGAGAGAAGAAGAACTGTTTGAGAATGTATTTGCAGAAGTACCAAAACAAGTACAATCACCGACCACATCTGAAGAATCTTTTCATTTGAATAATCTTTTTGCTGAGCTAGAATATCAAGATAATCCATTAGCTCTAGTCATTTATCAGCCACCACTAGGACATCTACAAATGGCAGCAGCTCAACCTACCTTTCCCTTTCCAATTCCTCCTCAGCAGGGTAATCAAAATTTGAAAAATATACCCTCAGCTACCTTACCTAAATTCTATAGCCTTATTACTGAAGACCTAGAAACTTTTCTCTTTGAGTTTGACATCCTTTTTCAAAGTTATGACTACACAACTGATGCCCATAAGCTGAAATTATTTCCATCAACTCTCAAAGAAGTCGCTTTGAGATGGTTCATGAGTTTAGGTGCCAATTTTGTGACAGATTGGCCAACTATGAGTAACCTGTTCCTTAATAAATATAAGGAATATTGCAGAGGCCATGATTTGAAAGGAGATGACATTTTTAAAATGTTAGAAAGGAGGATGAGACTTTAGAGGACTATGTTTCCTAGTTCATGTTTTACCTACAGCACAACACACAACATCAGCTGAATGAGGAGTCTCAAAAGCATCTCTTTCTGAAAGGAGTACATGACAGGTGTATGAAAGCTTTAGAATTAATGGCTAAAGGTGACATTACACAGAAGACGTGGGCTGAAATCTGAAATATTTGTTTAAACTATTCCAGAGCAACAACAAAAAAAGGATGAGGTTTGAGGTATTTACTCCAAAAGACTCCTGGGTTAGGAGTATCTAAGACAAAATTGTCAAGCCTCTTGTCGAATTTCAAGCAAGACATCATTAATGATGTTGCTACACAATTGGATACCATGCAAGCATGTAGGAAGAAGGAAGATGCTGATAGTATGTTGGCAGAATATTGCCCCCATTACAGAGAAAAGAAACACAACTGTCAATGTAAGCCTATTGCTAGCATGGAATCACAACATGTGCCTACTGAGTTCAACGCAATTGATGAAGACAGGGAAGTCTTTTATGTTGCTCAACGAAGGCCATGGGCTCCAAGATCAGGTATTCCTCAAGACCCACTCCATAATTATGGTAGTAATAGTCAATGGCAAAAACAACATGGTAATTATAATCATTGGTAGCAACCTTACCAAGGTTGGCAGCAGCCTAACCAAGGTTGGCCATAAACTAACCAAGGGTGGCAGCAACCTAACCAAGGTTGGCCATAGACCAACCAAGGGTGGCAGCAGCCTAACCAAGGTTGGCACCAACCTCAGCAGGGTTGGCAGCAAACTCAGAATTGGCAGTAGCTGGCTTTGACTCAACCTCTTCAACATCAAGCCTTAATACCTCCTGCAGCCAATACAGCTCCTCCAAAATAGCCACAGTTACCTGCACAACCTGCACCACACCCTAATAGTGCAAAACCTTCATCCCAACAACAAAGTTATTCCATCACCCTAAATAATATTCATCTAAGATCTGGAACAATGCTTACCTCACCTCAACAGCCCATAATAATAGAAATAGATGATACAAGGGATGAGTCAGTTCAAGAACCTACCACCATTGTTTCTCCCGCAGCCAAAGCACCACCATTTCCTAGTAGATTAACAGAGCAAATACTACCAAGTGGAAATCAAGCTGCACTAGATTTGCTTGAGCAACTCAAGAAAATGACGGTAAAAATGGCCTTACTTGATGCAATCAAGGAAGTACCTATATATTCAAAAGCCATTAGAGAAGCCTATGTTAAAGGCTAGGAAGGGAAAAAAAAGACCCAAAGACTATCCATGTCCTTGGATAGCTTTCTGATCTTATGCTTGATAACTGCAAAATGCCTAAGTATGTAGACCCTAGTAGCCTAGTAGTAACCCTCACCATTCAAGGAGTACAAGTATAGAATGTCTTAATAGACCTAGGAGCATCCATCAATGTAATGAACAAGGAAGTAGTGTCCAAATTAAGTATCATTGGTCTTAGGCAGATGCCAACAATCTTGCAATCAGCAGATAGTTCTACCATCATTCCTGATGGTATGCTAGAAGATGTCACTGTCATATTACATTCATGGGAGTATCCAATTGATTTTTTTGTACTCTCTCCAAAAACAAGTACTGGAGGCTACCCTATCATTTTAGGACAACTATGGTTAGCAACAACAGATACTTATATTGCATGCCGATCAGGGAAAATGACTATTTCAGATGGAACAAACACTAAAAATTTGACCTTGTATTCTCTTTCTCAGCCTTTGCTGCAGGATGATCAAGTTGTCTGGCCAAATATGGATGACTCTAATATGGACATAGATTCTATTCAACAATTGATGATGATCTCACAGGACTCATTTGTAAACATTAAAGAAGAAGATGATTTCATTTCTTCTATTATATTGAATGAGTATGGAACACAACCTGAGACATCTTCTACACAAGAGTATGTCTTAGAAAGCATTCTGCCTTTATCTGATGAACTGCATTCACTCTTGCCACATGAGATAGATTCACAACCAATTGTACAAATTTCAATGGCTGAAAAAGTAGTCAAAACAACAATCATTCCAGGAAGAGAATTAAATATAAGCAAGTCCTTATCTCAGGCACAACATCATGATACCCTGCAGCTGTTACAAAAGCATCAGGATGCTTTTGCTTGGGAGTATATAGATATGAAAGGTTTGGATCCTGCACTCTATACCCATAGAATTTATATCAGTCTGGATTATAAACCTGTGAGACAACCTCAGCATAGGATAAACCCAACATTAAGGGATATTGTCAAAAATGAATTGCAAAAGTTACTCAATGTTGGCTTCATATATCCTATTTCCGATAGCCAATGGGTATCACCATTAGTTATTGTTCCCAAAAAGGGGGGAAAATGGCGAGTCTGCATAGATTATAGAGAACTTAATTCGGCTACCAGGAAGGATTATTTTCCATTACGTTTTGTCGATCAAGTGCTTGACAATCTTGCAGGAAAGAAATACTTTTCATTCTTAGATGGGTTCAGTGGTTACAATCAAATCCAGATAGCACCAGAAGATCAGGACAAGACAACATTCACATGTCCATGGGGAACATTTGCTTATTTTGTCCTACCATTTGGTCTATGCAATGCACCTGCAACCTTCCAAAGAGTTGTTATTAGCATTTTTTCTGACATATCTATAGATTATTTGGAAATGTATATGGATGACTTCACCACATATGGGCAAACATTTGAAGAAGCCAAGGAAAACTTGGACAAGGTTTTACAAAGATGCAAAGACTACAATTTGTCTTTAAATAGTGAAAAGTGTTTTTTTATGATGCAAGAAGGAGTGGTCTTGGGACACTTTATTTCTCCTAAAGGAATTGAAGTAGATCCAGAAAAAATAGAAGTCATACATACATTAGCTATACCAGCCAAATTGAAAGAAGTCAGGAGTTTTTTAGGACATGCGGGATATTATCGGCATTTTATCAAAGATTTCAGTCAAATTGCAGCACCCTTATACAAATTTCTTTGAAAAGATGCAGAGTTTGTAGGGGATTCAGAGTGTACAAAAGCTTTCCTGCAGCTTAAGGAAGTCCACTCAACAACACCAGTGCTTTGAGGACCAAATTGGGAGTTACCTTTTCATATACACACAGACGCTTCAGATCATACCATTGGAGCGGTACTTGGCCAAAAGAAAGATTCAGTAGAACATGCAATTTACTATATCAGCAAAAATCTTCAAGGAGCTAAGTATAACTACACGGTGACAGAGAAAGAATTGCTTGCTATAATTTATGCTCTAAAAAAATTCAAACATTACATTACAGGATACCAAATATTTGTACATACAGATTACTCTAGTATCAAATATCTGATGAACAAGCCAGCAATCTCTGGACGATTGGCTCGATGGTTGTTACTAATGCAAGAATTTGACATCACCATTATTGACAAGCCAGATAAAGCAAATGTTGTGGCTGATTTCTTGTCTTTTCTTCAAACACCTGATGATCCTGCAGCCATAGAAGATAGCTTTCCTAATGAACATCTCTTCCTTTTGTCAACGCAAAACCCTTGGTATGCTGACATTGCCAACTATCTAACTACTAGCAAAACTCCTTCACATTTTTTTGCAAAAGAAAAATGATTGCTGGCAGAAAAGAGTTTTAATTTCTCATGGATCTCAGGATTCATGTTTTATATTGGACCAGATTAGGTAACACGACGATGTCTCAGAGAAGATGAAACATATGATGTTCTTCGTGCTTGTCATGACGATCCCTATGGTGGACACTTTGCTAACAAAAAGACTGCATTAAAGATTCTGAATATAGGTTATTATTGGCCTATGCTTCACAAAGATGCAGCTCAATATACAAAAAAATGTGATAAATGTCAAAGAATGGGTAGACCGACAAAAATAGGTGAAATGCCCCTGCAGCCACAGATAGTAGTAGAACCATTTGATAAATGGGGAATTGATTTTGTTGGCCCTATTGAACCACCATCAGAAGGGAAAAGTTACATATTGGTTTGTACTGATTATGTTACTAAGTGGGCTGAAGCAAAACCCATGAAGCATCCTCGTGACAATAATGTTGCAAAGTTTTTGTACGAATGTATCTTTACCAGATTTGGTATTCCAAGAGAATTACAATTAGATCAAGGGCCTCAGTTCACATCTAACCTGATAGCAGCACTCATGGAGGAATATAAAATTTGGCATGGCAAATCATCTCCATATCATCCACAAGCCAATGGATAGGTAGAAGTAACAAATAGAGAGTTGGAACATATTCTCACTAAAACAATATCTTTGCATCATAGAGATTGGGCAGCTAAACTTCTTGAAGCCTTATGGGCATACAGAACAACATGAAAATCCACTACTGAGTTTACACCTTTCCAACTCCTATATGGAAAGACAGTTGTTATGCCTATTGAATTTGAATATAAAACTCTGTGGACAGCTTTAGAACTTGATATTACCCTTCCTGCAGCACAACAGGATCGCATTCTACATCTCAATGAGTTAGATGAATGGCAAAAATCAGCTCTTCATAACATAGAATTAATTCAAAGTCAAAGGAAGCAATGGCATGAAAAATTAATTAAAGACAGAGAATTCTTTGTTAGTGATTGGGCACTCCTGTATGATTCACAATATCAGCATCACCAAGGTAAATTTCAAACTCGATGGCTTGGTCCCTATGAAATCATTATAATTTTTGGCAATGGAGTAGTTCAACTATCAACAATTGATCCGGTTAAATTCAAACTCCTGGTTAATGGGTATCGCCTGAAGTTATATCATAAACCAACAACCAGGGAAGAATTTCTTCAACAGTTCACAACAACAGAAACATCTCTTCCTTCAGCCACTTCGTCTGAGGCTTCCACTCAGACGCCTGTAACCCCTTGAATTTATTTTAAAGACCTTCATAATAAAAATTTTGTGCTCATGCGCAAATTCATTCCTTTTCTACCTCATTCCATCTCATCTTCTTGTCTTTCCATCATCATTCCATCTCACTTTCTTTCTCTAAAAAGGCACTTCTTGGTTCATCCTTCCTATCGCACCTCAGGTCAGTCACACTTGACCCCCTTTGCATTTATTTAATTTATTATTTATTTAGGAAAGCATGATATTTCAATTTTTGGAATTTGCAATCTTTATGGTCTAGTGGGACCCAATCTCTGCTAGGTTGTGGGGAGGGGAAATCGAAATCATGAATGCAAAATCAAGGAAATCTTAAGTTAGCATATAGGATGTACGGGGAAGGCTCATTTCAATAATGAGCTGGCAACCCTTTGTACTTTTGAAATGTGTGAAATAATATTAAATCATGATTTTGCATACCTCCTCATTAATATGGCATATGTTTTTGAGCATAATCTTTATTCCCATTATGGTTTGATGATTAAAATGCTGTCATGAAGTACTGAAGGGTGTGATGTTTGGAAAGTATTGAAGTATTGAAATTTCTCTTTGTTGAAACCCTTGTAGCTATCACCGCCCATACTTTCAAAATCACTTGCAGTGAAATTGCTTGTACTAGCATTTTTTTTCAAAAATATGGGTGGAGAACCTCAGCGGCATGAACCAGCAGATCACAGAGTCTTACTGGCAGACCCAACAACATGTAGTTTGTTTCAACAATGAGGTTGGCTAGCTTATTATCTCAGTTTGAAGCAGTTTGATCAAGAAATTGTGCTCCAATTTCATAATACATTGAGGGATGGATATGCAACTGTTAAGGGCATTCAACTAGAATTCATCAAAGAAGTGGTGGCAGAAGTTTCTGGGTTACCCAAAATTGGAGAACATTGGACAGAGGACATGGATGCACGACAAGCAAAAGAGCAATTCTTAGTACCAGGAGATCCTCGGCTAGAGGAAAAAAAAAGCAAGGTACATTACAGTTATCTCTCCCTTTGCAATTCATCCACCCTACTAAATTTATCATAAGATATTTTACCTATGAAGGAAGATATTCCTATTTGCATGTTGTTCATTTCAAAATTCTGAGTGGTTTGTGGCATGGGGATTGTCCTGTAAATCTTCCAAGTTTCCTTTATAATATCATCAAAAGGAAAGCTACCTATGTATAGAAAGGTAAAACTCAGTTGGTATCCCACCATTGCTTGATTAGGGCTATAATTGAAAAAGAGTTGACTAGGGAGCACTTGGAAAAATGGGATGATTTTTTAAAGCTAAGGTCAAAGGGACCTAGAAGGGGTGGACCTAAAGGGCAAGGACTAGGGACAAGAGAGAAAATTGTTGTAGGAGTTAAAAAAAGTAGTATATAGAACGGCTCAAGAAGCTTCAGCTTCTGCTTCTATGCCTAAAACTACAAAGAGAAAAATTTTGACCATAGAAGCCTCAACTCCTAGGAAGAGAAAATCACACACAATTGCCGTAGAGGAAGGTTCAAAAGAAGTACCTCTAGTATCACAAGAACCTGCACTTAACCCAAATAAAGGGAAATCTATTGATAAGGGCAAGAAACCAATTTCTACCCCACGGTGAGTCACCAGAATGTCTGGGGTGAATATAAGAACTAAACCTCCTGCGCCACCTACTGAGCCTCCTATACCACCTATTGATATTGAAACTCCAGTACCTACACCTGTACAGTCACCAGAGCACACATCACCTACTCCTGAACATAAAAATAATCTTGAGAAAATTCTCACAAAACTGAATAGTCCTATTAATGTTGATAGTGACACAGAGTCTTCAGAAGAAATAGTGCCCGAGGTTAGACACCTAGTGAAGGAAACTGATAATCTACCACCAGAGGAATATCCATCTGTTGCATAAGAAATGGTTTAGGAAATTGTTGAAACATTTCAAGATCAAACAGCTATTGCACCCCATCCTGCAGCCATTGCCCCTTTAGGAAAAGTTGATAAAACTATTGCTTGTCAACATAATAATTTTGTTGAACAATAGCATTCTCAGGATGACAACACTGCTGACCACCATCATCCTGAGTACTGCCTTGAAGATTATAGACCTATTGTCCGTCATCATACACCACTGGACATTTTCACTCCATTAACAACCAACTTTGTATCAACAATTTCAACGGGAAAAAGAAAATTGGGATTTAGAGAAGAAACAAATGCTCAGAACTATCAGGGAACAAGCACAACAAATTGAAGAAAAGGATTATGAAATTAAGATCCTACAGCAACGTGTCACAAAGATCATAGAGCTCATTCTAGAGCTTATAAATTGTAGGTCCCCATCTCCAGTTTACACATTGTTCCTAGAAGAGAAAATGATTAATTTTCAGTTATCTCAAATTACTCGGGGGTTGAACCCTTCCTTACATACTCCTCAGGAATTTTATACAACATGCAATTCAATTGCAATGACTCTGAAGAATATCCTCTGTGAATTATATGCTCATAATCTTGTTGTACTAGATGATAAAGATTGGAATTCATTGTTATATGTGGGAGATGTACAGTTTACGGCCATTATGTCATGGATGTAGAATGAGATCAATCGAGAGAACCAGGCTGCTCCTTATAGGGAAAAGGAAATGTTTAAACCATTGTACATTCAGCTAGAAATATAGAACACTTACAGAGTATTCTTTGATTGGCTTTTTGTTAGCAATAATCGAAGTACTGCTGCCAAAATCCACCCTATTCACAAACAGGTATTTCTGGATTGGGAGTAGCATTGTTCTGAAAATGCCCCTGATGCTATACAAGCTTCTCTTCAAAGATGGATTCGATTGCCAGAAGACCTAAAAACCAAGGAGTTGCACTCTCCCCAAAATCTAGAATTAGCCATCAACAAGATGCACAGGTATCTAACGTTGGGAAGAAATCAAAAAAATTATTGGGTACCTCTTCGTTTCCAACTGCCAATACTTTTGCATCCTATGCTTGGAAAATATGATTTGTTTGCTAAATATAACATGACTTCTGAAGAACAGAAATGGGAAATATTGAAACAAAATCATGGATATTTCAATTATAGAGCTCATGAATTAGGAGAGAAAATCACCAATGACCTCAGACTTCGGATGAGGATCAAAAATCTATAGATGCTGAAGGGACCAGCCTCAGGATGGTTGGGGGTAAAAATGATGACATGAAGAAATAAAGGTTTTATTAGCCCTTTTTGTGAACATTTGTCTATAACATACTGAACTTTATCATCCTTTAGTATAAATGTTTTGAATTTCTAATGCATAAAGTATGGACATAGAGCATAAAATGATAATCGGAATTATATTTAAAAAGGGGTTCATTTTGTGGTAAAAATCTTTCTTCATGAATGTTTGATATGGGTAGATCTTCCTGCAGCTGAAGGGATTGCAAAAATAGTTACTTGAATAATTAATGTCTTTTCTTTATAAACTAATAAATGAAAATAAATGTTTGCGGGAAGTCTTGTGTGTATTAAATTTTGATCACAGAATACAAGCTAAGCGGGAGTTAAACGAACTACGAAGGAATAGCGCTAAAGCATTAATGACATTAAGGAGAAGCGTTATGACACTGTTGCAGCTAGAAGACTTGGTGGCAAAGTCAGAAGGGACCTGTTTTAATGAATAACCAAGAGGGACCTGATAAAGTGGCTGAGCAAGGAAGTAAGAATCAAAGCAATTAGTTAAACATGCAAAGCACGATACTTGGGTTCCTAGAAAGCTGTTTGAAGAGAGATAAATGAGAAAATCTAGCATTTGTTATGATCTCTATATTTGTGGGGAATTTAAGGGAGAATTAATGTCTTTCCAACTGCATGTTTGTAGTCTTAAAGTTGTAAGTGACTTTCCTTCATGAGGAAGTCATAGTTTTAGGAGTTTGTTGTTCTTCCCTATAAATAAGACCTCGTCTATATCTACAAGGTTAAGTAGTGAATAGACAGACAGAGTTGATAAACATCTTACTATTTTTTCTAAGTTATTCTAATACTGCATATTTGATGAATACATGCCTTTGCTAAGTTTCTACACTTTTATCTGAGTTTTTCTTTCCTTCATTCTTCCATGAGGGCCCACACGGAAGGTGGAGTTTTACTTTAGTAAGTAGGAGTTAAACTCAGTTTTCTAAGTTAAAGTTAAAATTGTTGTTCTTGCAGCCACTGAAAATAGAAGTCATTGTTCCTGCAACAGTAGGTACATAGATGTATGGCTAAATAATTAGAATTTCCTTCCAAGTATTTGATAGTCATCTTTCCTTTGGATAAACTAGATTTTCTTAACGGTTATTGCATTCAAAGTAGTAGTGACTTTTAGTGAAAACTAGAGCATATACTTTGCAGACATCATCTCAAGTTCACGCTTCCGGATTGACATTTAATGAAAATCAGCATAGTACTTTGGTGGTAAGGGATGTCCAATCCTACAACTAAAAGGGTGTTATATTGATTAGACAGGAGTCCCAGTTCAAAAGTTATGCCTCCTGAAAGTTGGGCTACCGTTTCTAGATTCTTCTAATTTTACACCGACTTCTAACGAGATTTTTGGAACCTTCTATTTTGGTTGTGGATGTTAACTGGCATATTCTAGAATGTATTCCTAACCCTAAACCAATTGGGGTCTATTTAAGAACATTTTCGGCATTGTAAAGGTAGTTCTCAATGGAGTTAGAGAGAAGGTACTATGCTAAGGATTTCTTTCTCTAGAATCATACTATTGAAAGCCCATAGGGCATTTTGCATTGATAATAATATATCCCTTTTCCTGTGTGTTCATTCTAGTCTTTGGTTGTGTCTCCATCAAGATCTGATGTAGGAGCATCTAGTGGTGTAAGAGCAATCTTGTATCACCCAAAAATATGCTTAGAGATAGTAGTTGTTTAATGTATTTTTATTTTTGGATACCTATTTGGGTCAAATAAAGGTTCCAACTCTCACAGTTCCACTATTAGTTTTTTGGGTTAGAGTTTTTAAGCACCTTGGGATATGTGTAAATGCACAAAAGGGTTATTTTGTAATTAAGCAAAAATTATGATGAGTTAAAGGGTGTAAGTTGGAAGGATGATTATAATTCTAATTTAAAGTGCTCCAAAAAAAGAATCAGGTCAAAAGGCTTTATGGTTAGAAAGTTATTGCAGTTTAAAATTTCTTGGAGACCTCTTAAGAGCACTTCAAAGTCAGATTTAGGGCACTAAATGGCCTTGTATGGGGCCAAAAAATGGGATATGGGCAAAGCTGGTTCATAGGGCTATAAAGTACTTCAATAGTTTTCTAGAAATGTAAACAATTCATCAATCGGAGTCCTAGTTCAAAAGTTATGCCTCCCAGAAGTTGGGCTACCATTTTTAGATTCTTCTAATTTTACACCGACTTCTAACAAGATTTATGGAACCTTCTATTTTGGAGGTGGATGCTAACTGGCATATTGTAGAATGCATTCCTAACCTTAAACCAATTGGGGTCTATTTAAGAACATTTCTAGTATTGCAAAGGAAGTTCTTAGTGGAGTTAGAGAGAAGATATTGTGCGGAGGATTTCTTTCTCCAAAATCATACTATTGTAACCCCATAGGGCATTTTGCATTGATAATAATATTTCCCTTTTCCTGTGTGTTCATTTTGGTCTTATGTTGTGTCTCCAACAAGTGGTATCAGAGCAAGTTTTCCTAAATGTGTAGACAGAGTGCCGATTGTGAGGCAGTTTGCATCAGGACTATGTGGTTGTGGGTTTGAGACAAGAAGATGCCTCCATGAAGGGAACTTGGTGGAAGGGCTAGAGTTGTTACTCCTGAGGTTAGAGCCCTCCAGAGACAAGTTCAAGAATTGCAAGAGGAGATCCATAGAGGACTGAATGTTGCCACAGGCAACGAAATTGAGGAAGAAAATGAAGAAGAAGAAAATATTGGACAGGAAGGGGAAGGTGAAGAGGAAGTCCTAAATCAGGTAGAAGAGAGGCTTTTTAGGGCCATTTCTAAGCTTGGAAAAAGACCTAAAATTGATGTGGATATTTTTTCAGGAACTCTAAACCCGGATGAGTTGATTGATTAAATCAATGAACTAGAGGAGTATTTTGAGTATGAAGATATCAGGGACCCAAAGAGGGTTAAGTTTGTGAAGGCCAAAATGAAAGGCCATGCCAAAATTTGGTGGCAAGAGATTTAGCTAGAAAGGAATAGAAGATGAAAGGAGAAAATCACAAGGTGGGATCGCATGGTGGACAAACTAAAGAAGCAATTCATTCCTGTTGATTATGAGCTTGATTTGTTCAATAAAATGCAAGGGTTAAAGCAAGCAGGAAAATTTGTCCAAGAATATATAGAGGAATTTTATCAACTTCTTATTAGGGTAGGGCATGCAAAAGCTAATAAGGAGAAGGTTTCCTGTTACCTCAGTGGGTTACAACCTAGCATTTAGGAGGAGTTAAGTCTGGTTAGAATGACTATCATTGAAGAGGCATACTACTTTGCCCTGCGAGTTGAAGAGAAGCTAAACAAAATGTTTGATGGAAGGCAAAGAGGGCATGGTCAAGGAGGAAGGGATAGTGAAAGGTCATTTGGAAGCCAAAATGAGACACAAAAGAAAAATGAGGATGCGGGTACTAGCAAGAACCAGAGGAACGAGAGTTTCAACCGCTCCCATAATCAAAACTTTTGAGATCAGAGAGAAAGAGTCATAGGACGTGGACAAGGTTCAAGAAGAGGAGGCTTCTGTGGTACCTATTTTCATTGCAATGAAGAAGGTCATCATGCATTTGAATGCCCTCAATGATAAGGAAGGATAGATAGGAGAGCTGATGGTCAAGCAAGTGTTGCTCATTGTAGTGCCTGCCCTTGATTACATTTTTCTAGACACATTGTTGCTATTATTATCGGACTATGTTAGACTAGTTTTATGTTGATGGATTAGTAGCATTGTTTTGAGACTACCAGACACTATGTTATGGATTCAGTTGATGTATGATGAGATTATTTAGACTCTACATTTCATGTATGCATGATGATTATTACATTGCTTTCAGTTATTGATGATGATTAGTTAGATGGTTTATCATCACCTGTGTTTTATTATGGATACTTACCCCATACTTGCATGTGTATGTTGTGTGTGTTTGTTCTTATGTATGGCATTTTTGATGAGGTTAAGGAAGGGAGTCATAGTCACCTGCTAGTCGAGATCTACACGATGCACCACTTCGTGCCATTGCCTATTTAGCTTAGCATTATATATATTGTATGTACATGCGTAGTTTTTATGTAAGTTGTAGGTACCGGGTATCGACTTCCCTGAATTGCTAGGATGAGTGTACCCTATCGCACTATTTCAATGATAAGAGAAGGGAGATAAATTCTCAAGTCCAATCCCAAACCCTTAAACCATTTGTCCTAGAGAGATAGGACAAGTTTCTGGATATTTTACCTTCTGAATGTGTTGGATGACATAATTCGTGATTTTTAACCCTTTAGACTGATTTTGTATAAAATTTTCTATGATGGGTTTTCATATTTTATCTTGGAGGTCTATGGTGAATTATCTATTAATTAATTCTTAAATAAATAGATTTAATTAATAAAATTAATTTTTTAGGGAAAAATTATTATAATATCATGATCTTTTGATATTTTGATTATAATTAATTAAATGAGAATTAATTGAGAAAAAAATTAAATAAAAGAAATTAGAAATTAAAATTAATAATAATTATAATAATAATAATAAAGTAATGAATAAATAATAATAATAAAACTTATAAGAGATTTAAAATAAAAGTTATAAGCTTACCTAGGAGTAAACACACCTCTTGATTGCACATATGTCAACAACAGAGGAGTTAGTGTACCAATTAAGCACATGGTGTCTACAACCTTATGACTCATCTAGAAGGTTGGAAAAGACTCATGCTTAGTTGTCAACACCTTCTGGTTGTTTCTAGAGACATTCTAGGTGCTTCCTGAGAGTTCTTTATATTCAGGCACTCCTAGAAGCTTAGGGAGAGCGTTTGGAGAGCATTTTTGGAGAGCATTTTGGAAGAGCATTTTGGAGGACTCGGGAATGTGGGAAAAGGAAGGAGCTTGCTCTGCAATTTATGAGGAGAAGCAAATTAGCATCAGAATCTGGGTAGACTCTTGTGATTTTACCTATGTTATTTCCGCTTCTTGCACTTCTTGTCTTCTTCGTGTCTTCTGAATACTTTTTGAGGATTCTATGTGTGAATGTTCCAATTATTTTAATCTAATTCTTATGTGAGAAAACCCGTCATGCGTAGATCCAATGAAATTATGGAACTAGGGTTAAAATTTATGGTCAAGCCTATTAGAAGAATTATTGGATAAATTTAAAGAAAAAATATTTTTCTTGGAAGCCCTTAAAAAATAAATTGTATATATGTTCTGTAGAAATATACATGTTTATATTTTCAGATCTGCACACACACACACACACACACACACATGTTTATTATAAATATGTTGTAATACAAAATTTGTGTGTGTATGTATGTATATATATATATATATATATATGTATATATGTATGTATGTATAATTAATTGAATGATTGATTGATAAGTTGCAGTGGGAAACTTATGAAATCGCATCGCGATTCATATTGCGAAAAAGTGTTTTGAACAATGTTATAAAAAAATGATAATATATATATATATATATATATATATATATATATATATATATATATATATATATATATATGTATAATTAATTGAATGATCGATTGATAAGTTGCAGTGGGAAACTTATTAAATCACGTCGCGATTCATATTGCGAAAAAGTGTTTTGAACAATGTTATAAAAAAATGATAATAATAAAAGTGCATTGGGCACGATTTGTACCCCATACCCCTACGGAGGCGGAGGCCTATCGACGCAAGACTGCGACGACAGGGGTACTTCATACCCGCTGTCGGCGCAGTGCCTGCGACCGCAGGTACTGCGTACCGCGGCAGTGGGAGGGGGGATCAATTTATATTTTGTTTTCCTTTGTGAGTATGAATTTCGACTTTGCAGTATGAATTTTGACTTTTCAAAATTGCAATGTTATTAAATTATTGAATGTTATAATTATATATATATATTTATTGTATGTATATAAATATATATATATATGTATGTATGTATGTATATGTATATATATATATATGTATATATATATACATATATGTATATATATATATATACATATATGTATATATGTATATATGTTATTAGTTATAAATAATTATTCTATTTAAAATGATTTGTATTGATGGACCATTCTTTAAAAAAGATAAATGATTTAAAAGTATGAATAATAACTTATCAATTATTATTAAAATGGAGAGATATTAATAATTAACTTAATTAAACTTAGTTTAATTAAGGTTAATCATTAGAATGTATTATTAATCAAAATTTTTAGTTATGCAATTATTGTTTTGATAATTTGGGTTTATTAGAATTGCTAATTGATTATTGGAATTCGATAGGGGTCATTTTCAAACAATGTTTATATAAAAAAAATATTATTAGAACAATTAGAAAATTGAGTCTAATAGTTTTTGGGGAGAAACTTTTATCTATTAAACAAATACATGGGTTAGGTAAAACGTGCAGTTTCTCCACTCAATATCTAAATTTGGAAACGAAAACTGAGACCTCCACACTCTATTCGCCTATGTAATTTAGCAAACCAAAACATGTGCTTGCATTGTGTTTTATCTATGCTATTTGTTTTGGATTTTGGGTTGACTAGTTTGTTGACTAGTCTTAGGACATCTACTAGAGGCTCGGAGGTTATGATTGTGATGTCATGATAATGTCTTGATCTCGATTCTTTATAAACCCAACCATGGTAATGTGATGGTATGCTCTATGAGATGTTTGTATTCATTGATTTTTATTGCTCATTAGTCCTCTTGAGTGAAGCTGAGTTATATGTATATGAGACACTTGACTTAACCATTTTTGAGTCATCAATCAATTATCCTTGGATTTATTTTTCAGTCACCATGATGGGATTGAAATGTTGATTTATTTCTTGATGATGTCATGTTGTGACATGTTTTGACTCAACCATTTTGGAGTCTTCGATCAGTATGATTTTGAGATATATTTTGGTTATTGAGAACCAATGGATACTTTTGATTATTAGTGATACCTTCAGTTGCCAATAGAGAATTGTTGTGGTCATGATTATCTATGGATGCTTTTCATGTGCTCATTGAGATTTAATGTTCTTATTATGGATTATTCTTTTGGTATTTTCTAGTCACTTGTATAGGACTGTGGTGATTTTGTGATTTATGATTCCATGAGCTTAGGGTAGGTTATCTACTTGTAGTGTTGGGAAGTGGCTTGCAATGGGGGCTGGGGCCCTAAGAGGCTACTAGGGTAACTCATTGTAAGTTTCCTTAATAAGTGAAAACATTCACACCTAATACTGACTTAATGAACCTAAACAGATAATTGTTTTGTTCTCGCCCATGCCTCAAGTGCTAGTATAGACTAGGATGGGAGTAGAGAGAACGTTTGGTTGCGACCTTGCATTTCGTAGTATGCCTCATCTGTATGAGGGGATACTAGTGGCTGCAAAGGGATCACTAAGGGGCTGGGGTCTATTGGGAGACTACCAGGGTAACTCTGGCATGATCTGTCCGATGACACTTTCCCACTTGCATAGTAGGTTTCCTACATGTCTTTGTGTGCCTCTGGGATTAGATGTTGATTTATGTGTTGGAACCTTTGAGTTAGTATACTTTTAGGTTTCCTAGACTTAGAGAGTATTTGTGCTTTGTGATTTTGGTCGAGTTGTAGTGCTTTATCACTCTTATCATTTGAGATCCGTTTGAGACACCGTGGCTAATGCATTCATGCTTATGATGGTGGACATGTATCCTTATATTGAAGATTTGCATATATTGGATGATGTTATCTATGCTTTACTTTGCATGTTAGATTTATTTCTACATATGATGTAGTATGATTTAGGAGTGACATTCCTACTTGATAATACCGATGATCTTTTTGGTGAATTGGGATGTTATGCACAGAGGGATGGTTAGGACCCACGATGGTCTAATGATGCTATTTACAGTTGAGAGGAACTGTGCACTTAGTTAATTATGTTTGATTACTTATGGTTATCTCTTATGATGATGTATCATGTATGATGTATGGTTTCATTTATGTTGTTGCATCATGGATTAGATTTAGAATGATGATATACTTTATTTCACATATGTATATTCTTTTAAGCCTATCATACCTTGTGACATGTACAGTGGATGATTGAGCAATCTGAAATGTAATTCTAAAAGGACACTTGCCTATTGTTTAGAACGTTGGATTTATCATTATTATTTCAAGAGGATGTGATGTTAGATGATTAGTTACTTTAGATGTAATTCAACGTTAAGGGATCCATGAAGAATGTAACTTGTTATGTATGTATGCTATGTTTACTTTCACTTGTACTATTGCTATTGCTTCCGTTATCATATGTATAAGTTGTAAATGGTTTTTACTTTCATGTATTTAAAAAAAAATGTTACCAAACTTAGTGAAACTTTAGGTTTATTCTTTGGATCCCTTGGCGGGGCGTTACACTCATGTGGATGAGGATGCATAGTCATCACATTCAAAGGATGCAGAAAGAGGAGAGGTTCTCATAAATGAAAAGGTCTTACTAAGTGGTAAGACTAAACCTCAACAAAGAAGGAGTTTGTTTCATACCAGGTGCAAGTACAAGGATAATTGTTGATGGTGGCAGCATGGACAACTTGGTGTCTAAGGAGATGGTCTCTTAGCTAAAGCTCAAGAGGGAGAAACTGTTGGAAATATTCAGGACTAACAAGGTTACTAAGAGGGGAGGGGTGAATCAATAAACTTTAAAAAATTTAAACCAATTTTGCATAATAACAAATTCACCATTCATTCATCTTCTTTACTGTACGCATGAAAAGATTAACACACTGATTTGGTGACCCAGAAACTTTTCAATTTGAAAGTAAAACTGGGGTGGGGATGATGCCCACAAAACTTCAATACTGCAGTATAAAGTTGGCCAGTTAAGGCTTACAATGATCACTTCTGGTGATTTGCCCTGTTAGGAGCAAGTAGGACTGCTAGATCCACCTTGTTAGAGGATTTACAAACATACAATGAAGTATGCACTCTGTTAGTAGATTTACAAAAGACTTTTAAGTCTACCCTATTAAAGGATTTACAAATTGATTCACTTGTTAAGATGAAGTAGTGGATCTGCTTGCAACTGGTTTGCTGATTAGATCTTATGTACTGATCACTTGATGTGATGGATATATCTTTGCTGCTCCTTGATAACCTTGCTGAATACTCTGCTGCTGATTCTCTTTCAATTTGCTCAATTACATTCTTACTTCACTCTATTGCAAATGACACAATACATTACATATATACCATTCCAATATTTACAACAACAAGGTCGGCTGAACACAAGTGGACAAAACATTACTGAGTCAACCAGATAGTAGAAAACTCAGGTTCCTCAAACTCACTCAGTGACCTTCTGACACTCAGCATCCACTGCAATACACTGCATCATCATGTACTTAGTAAGAGCAGGGGTACGGTCCATACTAATCATTCTAAGTAGCTTGGAGCTTGGTAACCACTGGTGACTCGGTAAACATTGTGTCACTCGGTAGAAACTAACTCCGACGATTCACTTGGTAAGCACTGAATACTTCTTTTACCTTTCTGTCTTGGTAATCACTGAAGCCTTCATTTACCTTCCTGACTTGGTAAACACTAAATCCTTCATTTACCTTCCTGACTCGGTAAATACTAAATCCTTCATTTACCTTCCTGACTCGGTAAACACTACATCCTTTGTTTACCTTCTTGACTCGGTAAATACTAAATCCTTCGTTTACCTTCCTGACTTGGTAAACACTACTGAACATACTTGGTAACCAACGAATGCTTGGTATGAACTGTAAACTTGAGTGATGAACTCGGTAAGCATTCAGAATCAAATAAGTGTTGTAACTAATGACAAATGTATCATTATTCGAACAATTTCCCCCTTTGGCATTAGTGACAAAAACACTTATGAGCCAAAATTTATATACTAGATCTGACAAAACTGACTTGATTCTGCTGTGCTGAATATACATGGGCTACCTTATATATAACTCCCCCATACATTATACACAAGGTTTTTACATGAGTTATATGTCTTTATTCATATTATCACCACTATCATTATTTCTTTATTACTTCATTACCTTCTCCCCTTTTGTGTCTGATTCTCCTCTATATATTACTTTCTCCCCCTTTTTGACAATAATGCCAAAGAATAAAGAATGTATTTACATGGAGACACCAAAATGTGTGATAAACTCAGAATGTACCTGAAGAATTAGTTACAGAGTTTTATCCCAATTGTCTTGCAGGATTTTACATGTGGAGAGAGCTACTTGAACTTCTGCAAAAAGTTCAATCATATGGTCTACAACAGAGAAGTTATTGTCATGGATCAATGTTTTTGAATATGCAATGTGTTTCTGCATTATGTTCATGATGTGAAGGATCATTTTCTGGATTTCCAGTAGTGTAGACCTTATCCTTCCTTCCTCTTTGAGTAGCTCTGCCTGCTTCTCTACCAAAAATTTGATCCTGAGGTGATGAGATGAGCTTGAGCTGGGGTCAAGCTTCAGCGATTGGGAACTTATTTTCAGATCCTTATCTATCTTATTTAACTTTTCTCTTATTTCCATTGTATACTCAGTAACATCACAAAGTTTTGCAAAAAGTGAGGTTACGCTATTAAAAGAATTTTCAATGTTAGACAAAATTGAGGTTAATTCAACCTGTTTTATTGCTAAGTGCTGAGAAATGTGCTCAAGCACCTTATTTTCAAATTTCCTTTCAGCTTTCTCCATTAACTTTTCTTGTCCTGAGATATCCTCATTAAATTTATTCAGTACTTCTTCTAGCTGCAAAAAAATGTATTGAGATGAATCTACATCAACACTTATAGCTTCAGTTATTATGTTTTTAGCACTCTCAATTATGTTGAATTCTCTGTCCCTTTCATTCCTTAGCTGCATTTGCTGTGCCTTTTGCTCTAGACGCTGACTAGCCAATCTTAGTTCATTAACTATAGTAGTTTCTAGATTTATCTTTGGAATGACAATTTCTTCATCCAAATCTATATCACCATCTAATACTTTGCCTGTAAGCAGCAGTTTCAATGGTGTCTTTGGTTTATCTGCAGTACTTACCTCTTTTCCTTTTGAAGTAGATACAATGGTTGATGATGCAGGACTAGCAGTCAAGACTGGAATGGGACCAACTAAAGGTAAACTAAGAGAAGTGTTGGCTATATCAAAACTTGATATACTTCCCAAAAATGATGTACTACTCAAAAATGATGTACATACTAGTTTATTTACAATTGGAGAACTGACTGGAGCAAAAATTGGGGCCAATGTGGCTGAGGAAGACAAAATTGATAAGAAACTTGGGAGACTTACTGTACAAGCTGTAGGTGGAAGAGATATACTTGGTGAAGTAACTATTGTAGTGGATGACTCGGTGGCTGATGATGTGCTTTGAAGCTCAGTAACTGAAGAAGTGACTGCCAGCTCGGTAGATGAAGTGCTTGGCACTTGCATTGCAGAAACCTGGAGCTGAGAGGAGACTGTAGGAAATTGAGCAATGGATGTCTCTGTTGTGCTCACAATCTTTCTTGAAGATCCTATCTCCATAGTAGATTTTATAGTCTTTGGTGGAGAGTGAGGAAGGGAAGCAATGATAGCTACTGCAATTTTGACTGCATTATCCTCTTCCTTAACATTTTCTTCTCCTTCCTTCTTTTTTATTACCTGTTCAAGGTCTTCATCATTTACTTCCATGGAAATGGTGTTTCCACCATCCATATCCTCTTCATCATCACCATTTTCATCATCATCCTTGATCTCTATGGGTTCCTCAGTTGTCTTATGCAGTTTATATGCATCACTCTAGACATCAGTTGCATTTTTAACAACTAGC
Source organism: Cupressus sempervirens (assembly GCA_028749045.1). Taxonomy (NCBI): domain Eukaryota; kingdom Viridiplantae; phylum Streptophyta; class Pinopsida; order Cupressales; family Cupressaceae; genus Cupressus; species Cupressus sempervirens. Next base: position 525,382,344 of record CM053783.1, on the reverse strand, counting down.
TCAATGCTTTTTAGCAATATGAGACATGTATTAAATCTCATATTCATTCTGCCTTCATGATCCTTCAATGCCCTTTTGATTTCTGCATCTATTAGGCTAGGGACCAGTTCTCTTAATCTTTGCTCAAAAATGTCTTTAACTGTTTGCTCGGTGTTCTCCCATCTCACCTTTATTTTATCAAACAGTTCAGCAGGAATTTGGGAAACAAATTGGTCTGGGGAGAATTTCCAGGTTCCCAACTTCTCCATTACCATATCTTCAATTTCTTTTTGCTCAACAGGAGTTCTGGTTTCATATTTCAATGCCTTGAAATTGCTGATTCTTGCACCAATCCTTAGTTGTTTCATCCTTTCTTCAAATGTTAGAGGAGGTTTGCTGAACACAACTTCTTTCTTGCCTCTCCTGGTTCTCCTTGTGAACACCACCTGAGGTTTGGTAATGATTACCCTACCCTTTTTCTTTGCTGGCTCTGCTTCCTTTTCTGGCTCCTCTTCTTCTTCTTCCTTTTCTTCATCCTCACTGTTGCCCTCGATAAGCATAAGAGGTCTAGTATCAGCTTTCAGCTTTTCTATCTTTCTCTTGCCTTTAGAGATTGCTTGAGGAAGCTTGATTTCAAGCTCTATTCTAACCTTTGCCTCTTCATAGGTTCCAAATGCAGGCAACTTGGGATCCACTGGTTCATTTACCAGTGCCTCAATGATATCTCTGGCATCATCAATATTTAGCTCATAGGGCTATGGTTTTACCCATGCCACTCAGGGTTTGACTACCTGGATGTAGACTCTGTCATAGTCAACCATGAAATAGACATCATCCTTATAATCTTCAACAAGTTTCGGAGGTATCCTGAACCTGTTGTTCATGGTTTTGGCTTTGGTCAACATTGGTAAACTCGTGATTGGTAAACCCGTGATCTTGTGGATCATCTTCTTCGTTATGAGGATGGGTTGCTCTAACCACAATTGTCCATTATGCACACGACTTAAGATATACCTTACCCATTTCACTTGGAAACTCCTTGGCAGATGTGGGATATGGGTTAAACCTTTGGTTTCCAAATGTTTAAACTCGGGTTTTAGGGTTCCATCCACGCATAACTCGGCTAGGTTACTATCCATATCTAGTGTCCTTATTTCTTGCATAGTACACTTGAAATGAGTATGAATATCATTGATAAGAAGTACCTTTGGAGGGATTTGTGATTGAGCTCCATGTGGGTCGAGTGATTCAGCGATGGTAAGAACGATTTTGAAATTGGGCACCTTCCATTCGACTCCCTTCACAAGCATTTCAGAACCTTTCTTCACCTTGCTGCCACTGGTGCTTGCGGATGCCATTGCTGCTCGGTGAGAGAACGATTTTGTAACACAAATTATTCGCTAGAAATTGTTTCAAATCACTTGAACTCACTTGGATGCACTTGAAAATATATTTTCTCTGTGAACTCTGAATTCGCGGTGAAAAATGAGATCAAATTTTGCCTTTTTTATAAAAATTTTGTCATTAATGCTTAGGTACGAAGGTAGCTGAGAATTAGGGTTTTACAAATAGTCACCAACTTACTCGGTAAACCTTGCAACTCAGTGAACACACAAAACCTTTCTTATTTTCTCGACCAAGCTCGGTAAAGTCTGAAAACCAACCTTACTTGGTAGATGCAACACTGTGAATTATGATTTGTATCTGCAATACTGATTTATCATTTCCACTCCTTGTTTCTGGAACTGCTTAGGATATGGCTTGAAGATGCAGTCCCTTATCCTTCTTGATAAGTCTAATTAGGAATGGTGGAGTCACCCACTTCTAGAGTGACATTTCCATCATTTGAATTTTCTTGCTCGGTAGACTTAGGAATCCACTGTTATTTCATTTGCTTTCAAATATTATCAGCTCTAGTTTTCTTTTCATCTTCAACCTTTCCTATATTCATGCAATTCTTGGCTATATGACCAAGTTCAGTTCAAGTATAGCATCTTATGGTTGTATCTTTCTTCCTTAGGGGATGCCTTCTACAGTTTGTTCCTATGTGTCCATATTCTCCACAATAGTGACATCTGCACCAAGTATTGTAATCCCAACCAAATATTGCTTTGACAATTTGTTCTGCTGGATTGAATGATTTTGATCTACATTCAGATGCCTTATGTCCTTGTTTCTTGCATTTGTGACATTCGCCTTCAAACTTTGGTTTCTCCTTGCATTCATTGGCTTTGTGACCATGCTGATTGCAATTGAAACATTTGCCATTGAATTTACCTTTACCATTACTCCAACATTTGTTAGATGTATGACCTATCTTGCCACAATGATTACAAGTGGGTCTTTGATTCCTTTGGGTACCTTGTTTAGAAGATTCACCTTCTTCCTTGTATCCAAGACCAACTTTACCTTTTTGCTTATAAAAATTCTGCTCATTTTGCTGATTCAATTGATTCATGTCTGCTTGAGATTTCATCATCCTTTCATTGACTTGTTTTTCAACATTTAGATCATTTTCCAAGCTTTCATTGATTTGCCTTTCAGATCTTAGGTCTCTTCTTAGACTTTCATTGATTTGTCTTTGTGAGGCCTCGCCCCCGACCCATCGTAGCATAGGGATACATTACTCTTATTTTGTTATCCGCAACTCGAGATGTCGAGACATTATCTGATGCTTAGAACATATTTTATTATTTCATGTTGTGTGATGTTATTTTCAGATATATTTGATGATTGTCCTTTAATGTTCATATATATGTATGTTGACGAAATCAGTAAATGTAGGATTGAGATTTGATTTAAGACATTTCAAAAGGTTAAGAATTATGTAGGATGAAGAAACTCTTATTGATGTATGTTTTAATTTATAAATTTTTTTTGATACATATACATTTATATACATGTGATTTTTTCAGGACTACTGATGTGTGCAATGAGTGTGCAAATATTCAGCCGAGAAACCCTACAGAGGAACAAAACTAATCTCCATGTGCTAAAATTTGGAAACCCTATTGTTCATAATTATGTTCTTTCAGTGTCGCTTGACACTCGTAAAGTGTTTATGTGCTTCGGTATGCTAGTTAGGGTTAATTGTTTAACCTTTGGATTCAAGTTGGTTCAAGTTAGTGTCAATTTTCTATTAGGTTCTTAATTAGGGTTAGTTATCCCTATTTCAGATTTGTGCTTGATTTGCAAGTTAGAGTTGTTAGATAGACCTATTTTATCTCTAAATTTTATTTGTCTCTTAACCTCTTTCCTAAGGCTTTTAACATGGAATAATTATACCCAAGGGGTATGGGTATGGGTTAGGGGTCTTTTCCAACCCCTAAGCCCCTTTTGTTGACTTTTGAGGTCACTCAAAAGTCCCCTTTTTGCCTTTGTGCGAAAATTGCAAGTGGTTGTCATGAGTTGTCTTACCCCACCTCCTTTTAAGGTTTAACCATGGTGTAGGTTGAGTTAGGAGTTTCTAGAGTGGCTAGTGGCTAGAAATAGTTATTGCTCCTTTTTGGGTGGTTGAGTTGGAGGCTTATTTAGAGGCCTTCCTTGGTCTAGTGGTGGGGTTACCCAATCTCTACATTTAGAGAAGTTTTCTTGAATCTTGAAGGAAGGAAGGAGATACTCTACTCAAACTGGTTCATTGCCATTACCTCTTTGTGAAGGTAGGAAACTCCCATCTCCCTTATTCAGTTTTTATGTGTTGTTTCATGTTCTTGTTACCTTGCTGTTGTTTTACTGTTGTATGGTTGTGGGTATGTTGGGAAGATTTGTAAACCATGTCTTTTTGATTTTTTTCCTTTCTTGTTTATGTTTGAAATTTTGAGTTTTCCTTGCATGGGTGTTTTGGTATTACTCAGCCTAGGAGAGGGAAAAAGTGACCAATTTTGGGAGAGGTCTATTTAGTTGGACTCCAACCTGTGTAGAGTCTCTTCACAGGATGAGAAGAGGGATAAAGGGTAGGGTGTTATGGGCCCCTACCCGTCAGCACAAACCTGGTATGAGTATGGCAAGTTAAATGGAAGAACGAAAGTTCTTGGTTATTGGCCCCGATTGGGCATCTGAATTTGGTGTTGTGCTTGACTTCTCCAGTTGGAAGAATCCACCTCTCCCTAGTGTTGATTCATTGTGAATCTTATTGTGTAAACCATGTGTGATTTTGCATGCTTGATGTTCTTTTGGTTCTGCTTGGTTGTCACCTGATCAGTTATTGGTATCCTCCATGGTTCTAGAAGTGAGATGCAGAAAACATTAAAAACTCCTTGATTTTGATCATGAAGAAAATTTGATTAAATTATTGAAAATTGGGATTGAGATCCTATTGTAAATTGTATTTTTAAACCTTATTGTATATGGCAACGAAGCCAGGTTTTCTTTCTGATTCTTTCCCGGCTGAGCCTTTGAATTAGGTTAGCCAATAAAATAATGGTTGAGTGTATTTGGTTCTCATAATATTTGATCATAATGTTCAGTTGTAAGAGTGCTCATCAAAATAGAATAAATTAATTTGCATATATATAAATGGGAGAATAGAATCATAGATAATGTCATGGTTTATGAATGTTCAAGTTTTAATTTCGATAATGAAGAGTTGAATTGATATAGTGAGTTTCAATTATGATGTATAAGTATTGTGATGAGATCTATCAAGAGCAAACCCTATATTACGAGATCAAAGATATTTCATTTCTTGACAAATTTCATGATGGTTATAATCAAATTCGAATGAGGATAATCCACCACCTTTTGTTTTTTAATTATGTGTATAGTATCATCCACCTTCTAAGTTCTTCAAATATGATCAATCGGACTGAGAGGTTGTATTCTTGAAATCAATAATAATAATAATCAGAACTTAGAACTCTTACCATGTCCTTGAAGAATCAATATTAAACATACATGTTTAAATAAGAGATTGAAGGACTATACCTAATGTACTCCTTTGCATTGGAACACTTGTATTAAGGAAGTATGATAATAGTAGAGTTATTCAAATCCTTAGTAACATAAATGAAATGCATAAAATGGCATGACCATGCCTTGTTAAAATTATGCTATAAAAAAATATATATATATGCACTCCCAGGAGTAAAAACTCTCTAGAAAATACATGGGGAAAAGAATTCATTGCTTCCAAACCACAGAGCATATTCCTGCTCAGATTCCTTTTTAAATGAAATAAGAAACAAATAAATATTATGTAAATCTCATGGGTGCAAAATTTTGAATTCATAAATAGGTATATATATATATTTTTTAAAAGGGGGTTATCATCATTATATCCTTCTTTCACCTAGAAAACTTTATGTATTCATTGCCTCCTTGATCTTGGACATCAGTTAGCCTTGTTTTTAAAAAGGTTAGTGTCTGTCTCAAGGAAAAGTGGATGGGATGGGTGGGTGACATCATCTTGCCACCTTGTCCCATCCCCATCCTTCTCCATTCCTAGCGGCCAGTTTGGGTTGGTGGCATTTATGTTGAAAAGGGTATGGAGGTGGTCACTTTTATTCCCTCAAAATCCCCTTGCTCATCTCTGATCACGTGCCCACCCTTGGGATTGCGTTCCCCTTCCTTAAGCTACATGGAAACGTTGGGAGGAGAGATCAATGTCAAGACATGACATTAATACTTGGACACTGACCTAGCTTGGGAGTAGTATTAATGTTACTTGTGATGTTTGTTTAAAAACTTCAGACCTCATCCCCTCTGTGTACCTTCTTCCTGATGTGCAGGCTTGGGGTTGCGTGGGGCCTAGGATGAGGTGTAGGGAGGGGTCAAATCGTCCTGTCTTATAAGCTAGTGTTATGATTAGTGGTTAGGGTAGGATGGCTGGGATTAGGATAGACTAGAGTTAGTAGGTTAGAGTTAGTTGTGTTTAGGTGTAGGTTAGTTTATTTAATTCTTTGGTTTTAGCTCCTTTATTAATATCATTTTTATACATATTATTTTATATATGTATTTTATATTTGTAGTTAGCATTTTAGAATATGTTTTAGTATAGATTTAGATAGTTTAGTATTTATTAGATGGTTGTTTCATTATGTTGTTTTAGTTTAAAGTTGTAAAGAGAAATTTGTTTAATCTAATCAAGTCTTAAGTTAGCATTACGTATGAAGTTAATTTATAACCACTTAGTTATATAGTTAGTTTAAAATGAAACCTTGAATCGTTATAGTATTATTAGTTGATTTAATAAAGTTTAAAGATATTTTATGTTTTGCTCAAGGACTTTTGTTGTAATTGTTAATAATCTTTAGTTACTTAGTTAGGAGTTAATTTTATAAATACTAATTTATTTAGTTTTAATTTAAATAAACTCTAACTGCCTTAGCCATTGAATAGTTTAAATTTATCGATTAATTGGCTATTTAAATAAGTTTTAATGTAGGTTTGATTGATTCATTAAAGCAAGTAATTTTAATTCCGAACTCGAGTACATTGTTATTTAAGTAATTTTGATTGCATATCATTGTAAATTAAGGTAATATCATAAATTATTGATATCAATCTTGTAACAAAAGTTTCAAAATTTTAACGATGTTATCGTCCTCTTGTTAAAAAAAAAAAAAAAAAAAGTTGTGTGTTTTTGCCCATGTAGTTTGGGCATGACAGTCGTTCAATATTCAATTCATTTCTCATTCGTTCACTTTGTGCTTTGAGAATCCTGATTTCTTCATTTGCATTGGATAGTTGATCTGCTAGATCTTCATGTTCAAAGGATTGATTTTGAGTTTCATTGTCCCTTCTTTCTATTTCTTCTTGCATCATGTTTCTTTGCTCCATAATTTCACAAAACCTTATTGATTGAGTTTCTTGTTCCAATCTTAGCATCCTTATTTCTTCTTGCAAAGATCCATTCTTTTGTAGAAGTTCTTTGATTGCCTTGTCTGCCTCATTAGCTTCATTTGAACTACTTGATGGGATGAGATCTTCAATTTTTGTTTCAGTATACTGATGATCATTCATTTCTTTTGCAAGATCTTTCCTTCTTTTTAGGGATAGAGAAAGATGCTCTTTTGCTTCTTTGAGTTGTATCATGGTCATTTCCAAATCTAGCTTCTCATTCTCAATAGTTTTGTCAAGTCTAAATATCTCCATTGTCCTTGATCTTTGCTCAAGTTGTTTAAACTTTATTCTGAGAACCACAATGCTCTGATGCCAATTGTTGGAAATATTCAGGACTAACAAGGTTACTGAGAGGGGAGGGGTGAATCAGTAAACTTAAAAAAATTTAAACCAATTCTGCATAATAACAAATTCACCATTCATTCATCTTCTTTACTATACGCATGGAAAGATTAACACACTGATTTGGTGACCCAGAAACCTTTCAATTTGAAAGTAAAACTGGGGTGGGGATAATGCCCACGAAACTTCAATACTACAGTATAAAGTTGGCTAGTTAAGGCTTACAATGATCACTTCTAGTGATTTGCCCTGTTAGGAGCAAGTAGGACTGCTAGATCCACCTTGTTAGAGGATTTAAAAACATACAATGAAGTATGCACTCTGTTAGGAGATTTACAAAAGACTTTTAAGTCTACCTTGTTAAAGGATTTACAAACTGATTCACCTGTTAAGATGAAGCAGTGGATCTGCTTGCAACTGGTTTGCTGATTAGATCTTATGTACTGATCACTTGATGTGATGGATATATCTTTGCTACTCCTTGATAAGCTTGCTAAATACTCTGCTGCTGATTCTCTTTCAATTCGCTCAATTACATTCTTACTTCACTCTATTGCAAATGGCACAATACATTACATATATACCATTCCAATATTTACAGCAACAAGGTCGGCTGAACACAAGTGGACAAAACATTACTAAGTCGGCCAGATAGTAGAAAACTCAGGTTCCTCAAACTCACTTGGTGACCTTCTGACACTCAGCATCCATTGCAATACACTACATCATCATGTACTCGATAAGAGCAGGGGTACGGTCCATACTAATCATTCTGAGTAGCTTGGAACTTGGTAACCACTGGTGACTCGGTAAACATTGTGTCACTTGGTAGAAACTAACTCCGACGATTCACTTGGTAAGCACTGAATACTTCTTTTACCTTTCTATCTTGGTAATCACTGAAACCTTCATTTACCTTCTTGACTCAGTAAACACTAAATCCTTCATTTACCTTCCTGACTCGGTAAATACTAAATCCTTCGTTTACCTTCTTGACTCGATAAATACTAAATCCTTTGTTTACCTTCCTGACTCGGTAAACACTACTGAACATACTTGGTAACCAACGAATGCTCGGTATGAACTGTAAACTTGAGTGATGAACTCGGTAAGCATTCAGAATCAAATAAGTGTTGTAACTAATGACAAATGTATCATTATTCCAAAAGAAACACCCCCAACCCTATTGGATTGCTTGGGTGAAGGATGATCATAAGGTCTTGGTCAGTGAACCTTGTTTGGTGAAGTTCAAGATTGGGAGTTACCATGATGAAGTTCTCTGTGACATTATTCCAATGGATGCCTGCCATTTATTTTTGGGAAGACCATGGCAATTCGATAGACATGTTGTACATGATGGTCATGCAAATACATACTCTCTAACAAAGGATGGAGTTCGCCACAAACTGAAGCCCTTGATAAAGGAAGGTGAAAAGGTATGGAATAGTGCTGAGATATGTCTTGTTGATGGAAGAAATTTTTTGGATGGTATGAAACATCAACATATTTGTTATGCTTTGATTTGTAGAAGAGATAAGGAAGGTAGTAGTGAAATTTCACTTGAAGTTTTAGGCATATTAAGTGAGTATGGAGATGTCATCTCTGATAATGTTCTAGAAGGGTTGCCACCATTAAGGAAGATTAGTCATCATATATATTTAATCCCTAGAGCTAGTTTTCCTAACAAGGATACTCATAGGATGACTCCTACTAAAACTGAGGAGCTAAACAAACAAGTTCAGGAGCTATTGAGGAAGGGTTTGATTTGAGAGAGCTTGAGTCCATGTGTTGTACCTGAAGTACTGGCACTAAAGAAGGATGAAGAATGGAGAATATGCACAAACTCTTGAGCTATAAATAGAATAACCATCAAGTATTAGTTCCCTTTGCCAAGAATGGATGATCTTATGGACTGCTTGAGTGGAGCTCAGTACTTCACAAAGATAGATCTCAAGAGTGACTATCACCAGATACATATACGAGAGGGAGATGAGTGGAATACTGCATTCAAGACCAAGGAGGGTCTATATGAGTGGTTAGTCATGCCCTTTGGACTAACCAACATGCCAAGCACCTTCATGCAGCTTATGAATGAAGTACTAAAAATTTTTTTGGGAAAATTTGTTATTGTCTATTTGGATGATATTTTAATTTTCAGCAAGACTTTGGATGAACATTTATTGCACATTCATAGTGTCCTTGAAAGGTTTAGGGAAGAGAAACTATTGATTAATCTGAAGAAGTTTAGCTTTGTAAAAAAAGAGTTAGTCTACTTGGGGTTTGTCATATCATTTGAAGGTCTCAAAATGGATCTAGAGAAGGTACAAGCCATTGTGGAATGGCCTACTCCAAGATCTACTACTGGGATGATATCATTTCATGGTTTGGTTAGTTTTTACAAGAGGTTCATTAAGAATTTTAGTGGCATATGTGCATCCCTGACTAAAACAATAAGGGGGGATAGGACAGAGTTCAAGTGGACTACAATAGCTGCAAGGAGTTTTGAATTGTTGAAGAAGAAGGTGATAGAACAACCTATGTTTGATCTTCTTGATTTTAGTAAAGTGTTCCAAGTAGAATGTGATGCTAGTGGCAATGCTGTTGGGGTTGTATTGAGCCAAGAAGGTAAGCCTATTGCATATTTTAGCAAAAAATTGAATGATACAAAGAAGAAGTATTTTGTTTATGATCAAGAGTTCTATGCAATTGTTTAGGCCTTAAAGAAATGGATGCATTATTTATTGCCAAAAGAATTTGTCTTGTATACTGATCACCAAGCATTACAGAACCTAAATAGCCAAGGTAAATTGAATCAGAGACATATGAAGTGGGTAGAGTTCATGCAGAGCTATACATTTGTGTTGAAACATAGAAGTGGAAGGTCTAATGGGGTTGCAGATGCATTGAGTAGGAGACAATTATTGCTTACACAAATGTAGGTTGAAGTGGTTGAGTTTGGTGAACTCAAGAATCTAGACCCGGAGGATCCTGATTTTGCTGAAGCATGGAAGGCTTGTAAAGAACCTGTTATTGTAGATAGAACCAGGTCACTAGATTATTTGATTCAGGATGGTGCGTTGTTCAAGGGTAGTCAATTATGCATTCCAAGGAGTTCCATGAGGGAAAACTTGACCAAAGAGAAACATAGTAGGGGGATGGAAGGACACTTTCACTAATACATTTGGTACCAAATTGCAACGACAATGCCGTTGCAATTTGGTACCAAATGTATTAGTGTTTGGTCAAGATAAGACCATTTCCATTCTTAGAGAACATTATTTTTGGCCTCAAATGTCACGAGATGTGAAGAAATTTGTGTAGAGTTGTCAAGTATGTCAACTAGCCAAAGGATTCAGTCACAATATTGGAATTTATTAGCCATTGCATGTTCCATCAAAGCCTTGGGAGGACATAAGTATGGATTTTTCTCTTGGATTGTCGAGGACACAAAGGGGTAATGACTCAGTATTTATGTTGGTTGATAGCTTCTCCAAGATGGCACATTTCATCCCATGCCACAAGACTCATGATGTTGTATATATTGTAGATTTGTTTTTCAGAGAGGCGGTGAGACTACATGGTCTCCTAGAGAGTATTGTTTCCGATAGAGATACTAAATTTATGGGGTATTTTTGGAGGACTTTATGGAAGAAGTTGAGGATAGAATTGAAGTTTAGTTCTACACACCATCCGTAGACTGATGGATAGACAGAAATGGTAAATAGAAGTCTGGGAAATTTGCTGAGGTGTTTAGTGGGAGATAAGCCCAAGGGATGGAATTTGATTCTACCACAAGCGAAATTCACTTACAATAATTCTATAAATAGGAGTATTGGTAGATCACCATTCCAAATTGTGTATGGAAGTAGCCCAAGGATAGCACCAGAATTAAGGAAAATGGAGTGAAGGAGAGGACAAGTGCCGAGGTAGAAGAATTTGCTAAGCATATCAAGAGCCTACATGAGGAGGTCCATGCACACATCACCAAGTTGAATCAACAGTATAAAGCTAGGACAAATCAAACCAAGAGACATGAAGAGTTCCAAGTAGGGGATCTAGTTATGGTACATTTACGAAAGGAATGGTTTTCAGTGGGTACTTACAACAAGTTGAAGATGAAGAAATTTGGCCTCTGCAAAATTTTGAAGAAACATGACTCAAGAAATGTATATGAGGTGGAGTTGCTAGATGGAATTCACATTTCTCCTATTTTCAACATTGTAGACTTAACAAAATATCATGATGATGGTGTAGATGAGGGATTGATGCTGGAACCATGTCCAATTCCTACTTCTAAGAAAGAGGAGATAGAAGAGATTCTTGATAGTCGCGTGGGTAGGAGTACTAGAAATAGGCAGTATGAAGAGTACCTGGTGAAGTGGAAAGGATGACCAATAGAGGACTCAACTTGGATATCAACAATGGAGGTTGCCCATTTGGGTTTTCCTCTACCATAAAGTGATAGGGTCACTTTTCAATCTACCCTAGGTGTCTGATGTAGGAGCATCCAGTGGTGTAAGGGAAATCCTATATCACCCAAAAATATACTTAGAGATATTTTTTTTAATGTGTTTTTATTTTGGATACCCATTTGGGTCAAATAAAGGTTCCAATTCTCATAGTTCTACTATTAGTTTTCTGGGTTAGAGTTTTTAAGCACCTTGGGATATGTGTAAATGCAAAAAAGGGGTTATTTTGTAATTAAGCTAAAATTATGATGAGTTAGAGGGTGTGATTTTGAAGGATGATTATACTTTTAATTTAAAGTGCTACAGAAAAACAATCAAGACAAAAGGCTTTGTGGTTAGAAAGTTATCACAGTTTCAAATTTCCTGGAGACCTCCTAAGAGCACTTCAAAGTCAGATTTGGATTACTAAATAGCCTTGTATGAGGCAAAAAAATGGGGGATGAGAAAAGCTGGTCCAAAGGGCTATAGAGCACTTTGAGAGCTTTTTGAAAATGTAAATGATTTGTTAATCAAAGTCTTGGTTCAAAAGTTATGCCTCCCAAAAGTTGGGCTACCATTTCTGGATTCTTCTAATTTTACAGTGACTTCTAACAAGATTTTGGAACCTTCTGCTTTGGTGGTGGATGCTAACTAGCATATTCTAGAATGTATTCCTAACCCTAAACCAATTGGGGTTTATTTAAGGATATTTCTGGCATTGTAAAGGCAGTTCTCAATGGAGTTAGAGAGAAGGTACTGTGTGGAGGATTTCTTTCTCCAAAATCATACTATTGTAAGCCCATAAGGCATTTTGCAATGATAATAATATTTTCCTTTTCTTGTGTGTTCATTCTGGTCTTTGGTTGTGTCTCCATCAAGAAGCTAGGTAAATATTTACCTCAAGAATGTTGAAACCCTAATAAACTTAATTTAACCTAACTAGGTAACATTTTAACTTTAAGCTCGTAACCCTAAAATTAACTCTAAGTTCTTAACAGTAACTAAATAGAGTTAGATAATTGTTGATCTCATATCGGTTTTGACAATTGAGTGTCAACACACTTAAGTCGTTCACTAAGATCATGTCAAACTAGTAATACATGTCGAGTATGATATGTAAATACAAGACTATGCTGAGTTGCAATGAGTGTCGAGTCACTCAAGTGCCAAGCCCACAATACATACCGAGTGATTCAAGTGCTGAGAAAATAGTAGATGTCAAGAGTTTAAGTGTCAAGTCAGAAAAAAATTATAGTATGTGTCGAGCATCAGTAATTTCAAGTGTCGAGCATCATAGATTAGACATATTTGTTTGTGATTGCACAAACAATTATGTAAATTGTTTTTCAGCCAACCAAAGGATAGAATAAGATCCTTTGAAGATAAGGATGAATATGTATGTGGATTCCTTATGTAATTACATGTAGCCAATAAGAAAAAGGGAAAGATTAAGCAACAAAAATTATGAATCTCAGTCATAGATTCATACCTAACCCTAAGTCTTCTAGTCTTTTTAAGGAGGACAAAACCCTAAAATTCATAACGAGTGTGTAAGAAATTGAAGGAGAAGTATAGAGAGCTTGAATGCAAAAAATAGAGCATTCATGGAGACTTAGAAGCTATAGAGAGTGAATTGTAGAATTAGTTTGAGAAGAACAAAGGATAGAGGATACAACATTGACACACTAGATCATAGAGGATCAAGAAGGACATTGTACAGATTTGATCTTTAATCAGGCAACCAGAGCCAATCACAAGATCTATGTTGAAACATCTTAACAGGTGATTTTAGCTAAATCTTCTAAGCAGAGTTGTCCTTATAGACTGTTGTAAATCCTTTAATAGGGTGACATTCCAAGTGGATGTTCTGAAGTCCTTCAACCAGGCACACTTTTAATAGGGTGTTGAAATCCTCTAACAAGGTGGGACTTAATAGTCCTTGTAAGCCTTTAATAGGGTAGGCCTTTCACAGGGAAAACCATGTTTCATGGTCAAACCATTGTAACCTTAATTGGCTACAATTTACTACTGTAGTAGTGAAGAATTGTGGGTGTCATCCCAACCCTAGTTTTACCTTCTCTTTGGAGGGTTTGTGGGTAATCATATCAGGTGTCAAATGTGTGATTGCTTATGTGTTTACATGATTTAGATGTATATGCCTTATACGTTATTTCAAGTTTATCTATTGAATGCATGAGATGGATGAGTGGTGAATAGTTTTATGGGTTCATGTTTTAACTACTAATTCACCACCCCAACCACCCCCCCCCCCCCCCAACCCCCACCCAGTAGTTTACCTTTCCTACTTGTAATTCCAACATATAACAATTTTATAGTTCACTAACGCTAACTCTAACCTATCATAATAGCTTACTCTTGACATAGAACACTATTTTGAACACACACTTGGACTTCAACCCTACAAGCCTAAATATTTTCCTAACCCTAACTTAATGAAAATTTACCAAGTAACCCTGAAATTAAACTTATAACCATACATAATATAAGTTTCGTAATCATGATAAAACGTTAACCTCAAGAATGTCAATCCTAATAAAATTAATTTAACCTAACCAAGAAACATTTTAACTTTAAACACGTGTATTATTTAATTTATATTCACACATGTAGTATTGTACATGTATATATCTAATGTTCAAACTTCATGTTTACACGTATTATATATATATATATATATATATATATATATATATATATATATATATATATATATATAAGTTTCTTAAATGTCATTGTATTTGATAAATTTCAAGTTTATTAAATATGTCATATTTTTATTTTTATTTCAAGTTTACACTTTATATAGATGCAGGCATAGTACATACATTGATCTTCACATGGTAGATCAACAGCCTCATATCCCCCCCACATAGCAACCTCCTATCCCCCTGAGTAGCCTCCTATCCCCCCTAAGTAGTAGCCTCCCATCCCCCTTGAGTAGCAGCCTCCTATCCCCCCCGAGTAGCAGCAGCCTTCTATCCCCCTTGAGCAACAACCTACCCCCCCCAGCAGTGTGCTATTCATGCAGATCAGCAGCCTATCCCACCCGACATGCTCTATGAGTGCACTAACCAAGTGATTTATAGACTTCATGAATCCTTGGCTAGTGGCATATGCTCTAGTGTGTATAGTAGTACATGTCAAAGCATCTTATGGAGTCTCGCATATATTAAAGATGAGATTCATGGTGAGGCTCCATATTCTATACACACTATATAGATTGACCTTGACAGTAAGAGATGAGAGGTCTCTTCAGGGCTCTCATTACAATAGGTACAGGGCTTAGTGTCCAAAGAGACACTAAAGAGGGAATTTTTCCCTCATTATCTTCCACTAAAGTATGTGAAGGGGTATTCTCCCCTTAAGTCTACAAATCCATAGATGGCTTCACTTATATACCCATGCTTCCTGGCTATTCATGGTCATTATCCAAATAATGACCAAATTCCACTCTATTTTGCATTATAGCTTTATGCTGAGGTTCGCTTACATAGGGTAGTGGTACACTAGTTGACAGGCATTCGGGTCATCCACCACTAACACATAGGTCAATTGTTAGAGAGAGGGCACCTACTATTTCCCCTATATTAGGTCCATCAGTTGATGAGGCCATGCATAGCACACAATTGCGGGGGGTGATTTGAGGAGTTGGAGACATTGTCATAGCTGTGAAATCTATTTCCACTGATGAGGTTGGCTAGTATTTGATATCACGTTGGCATTCCAGATCATCGCCTAGTGCTTCATCTTCAAGAGACTTGTATAGTGCAATAGGCATCCCTTCACTAGCTAGCTTAGAGGGTCTCACAAGAGTGTTGGCATGAGATACTATGAGAAGTCTTGCTGAGGATCTATTATATTCATATAAATTTATATTAGAGCACCTTGGCATATCCATATCAGATGTTCAACATCGTGTCCATGGTGGTATTGGGTCACATCCTCAGCCACATTCCTCTCCTCGATCAAGTAGTGCTCATGGTGGTACTAGTACACATCATGATCAACCTACTAACCACTCTTTTGTTGTAGAGGGACATATACATAGTAGTATAGACCCTTTAGCCAGTGCAGGGCATGGTTGGAGTTTAGATGCGAGCCTTGATGATGTTGACTTCAACTTGTCAACCATAGGATGGATGGACTTGTTGACACGTGATGATTCTACTTCTATGCCATCTCATCTAGTCAATCCAGTTGGATTGTCATTAGTAGGACGTGTGTCAGCCACTAGTCATGCTAGCATAGATACAACGACGAAGCTAGATGAGGCCTAGCAAAATCTAGATAAATTGGTGGACATGATCGATGCTAGGCAATCTGAGTATTATCAAATGCCAACATCTACACAAGTAAATCTATAGTTTTTTACATCCATGTTAAATTTTCAATTTCAAACATTTGTTCAACTAATAATTTATGCACATGTACATGTTTTAATATGATTTGTTGTGCACATGTATGTATGTATTATAGGGGGACATTCTTATTTTTACTCCACCTTTGATGCTCGATCATGTATGTTGTCAAGACTCATTTGATGATGTTAGTAGTGTTGGTCTTAGAATGGTTTTGACATTTGAGTGTCAACACACTTAACTTCTTTCTACATTGAAGCTGAGCACACTATGTATGCCGAGCCATAGTATGTGTCGAGTCAGATTTCCAATAGGTGTCGAGTGACTTTAGGTTTCAAGCATTATACAGGTGTTGAGTGATATATAGGTGTCGAGTCACAGTTGATGCCGAGCAAGTCAGAACGCTACATATGCCGAGTAAGCTAGAGTCATACATGTGCCAAGTAAGATAGAATGCAATAGATGTCGAGAAAAGTAGGATAGTATATGTGTCGAGCACCAGTAGTCCAGTATATGCTGAGTAACACAGAATCAACATATGAGTTTGTGCCCTCACAAACTTAGATGTAAACCATTTTTGGAGCTAACATAGAAGGATTTTGAAGGATGATAAGGACAAGAACAAATCTTTTATATTTCTTATGCAATCAACATGCAACCAATCAAAAAATGGAGAAGGCATGCAACCAATGAGAAAAATGAAAGGAATGAGCGAGAACTCAAGATTCAATATGGATCATAGATCCATACCTAACCCTAAGTCTACAAAGTCTTTAAAAGAAGGCTTAGACCCCACAATTTTATGTTGTTGAAGAGAAGTTAAGGAAGTTGCTAGGCAGATAGAAAAGTTGCAGAACAGAGTAATATAGTAGGAGCATCATAAACTTAGTGAATTGAGCAACAATTACACATCTAGTTAATCAGAATAGCATAAGGGATATGATTAGATATCAGATCAAGCAAGAATCACATCAAAATAAGAAGATCAAGTGCTTGAAATTAGCAATTGTAGATTGTAAGCAATTAGGTCAAAGGTTTCTAATACTCTCTAGCCATTGTATTAGATAGTGAAAACCCTATGTTGATAGGTTAGCTTAACAACTATTTTGTAGATCCTTTGAAGAGGTGACTAAATCCTTTAACAGGGTGACACTTCATGTAAAGTATTTTTAAATCTTTTAACCATGTCACTATTGACATAGTGTAAAGTCTTTGATAAGGCCGGCCTTTTACAAGGCAGACCATCAAAAGTGGTCAAACAATTATTGTTGCAGTAATTTTTGTGGGTATCATCCCCACTCCAGTTTTACCTTCTTATTCCTAGAGGGTTTCTAGGTTACCAAATCTGGTGTTATGTGTGTTAATGCATGTGTTTGCTTTATGTTTATTTAATATGTCTACATACATGCAATTTACTATCAATTATTTGTTTTAAAGAAGTTGAAAAAGATAAAGTGTGGTACTTTTGATTCACTCCCCCACCCAGAAGTACTCTTCCCATTTTGAATATTTCAACAAGTAGTGGATAGGTGAGTTTTAATTTTTTTGAATTAGACACGTGAGTTTTAAATGTAATATTTAAAATGCATTCAATTCAAGTAAATTTAAAAGAGATTTAATTAAATATGAAATTATGTACATTGATTTTACTTTCTCTTTAATATATATAGGGGTTAGCACATCCTAGTGAGCATCTAGGTGATAGTCAGTCTTTAGACCGCACTGTGAGGAGATGTCATGATGATAGTCCTACCCTGGCGATCCATAGTTTTTTTTATATTATAGATTATTTAATCTTGACTTTCATCCAGAGATATTATTCGATCTAGACTTTCATCTAGATTTTACATGTTTGATGATTGACATTTACATAAATAGTTATGTTCTTATATGTTACATTATGTTGGATTATGTTAGACTATGTTCTTTTACATATTAGATTATGTTGTCCAGATAATGTTCTATTATGTTGGATATTATGTTAGATTGAATACATTAGATTATGTTGGATTATGTTATCTACTACATGTTATTTTACATCTTAGATTATGTTGAATAATGTTCTAGCTATGTTGGATAATGTTCTAGTTATGTTGGAAATTATGTTATATTATGTTGGATTGTGTTAGATTATGATTATGTTAGGGTTACGGTTAGGTAATTAACTTTACATAATTAATTGCATACAAGTACCTAATTGAGCTATAATTAGTTATGAATCACAATTTAAACTGAACACAAGTTAAATGAAAGAGTAAAAGTAATATATAATTAGTTATAAGTCCTAATTTCATCTCCTTAAGACAATTGTTCAAATTTCTTCCCCTCGAGGCACATGTCCTAATTAGTTACATACAAGTACCTAATTGAACTATAATTAGTCATGAATCACAATTTAAATTGAACAAAAGTTAAATGAAAGAGTAAAAGTAATATATAATTAGTTACAAGTCCTAATTTCATCCCCTTAAGACACAAGTCCTAATTTGATCCCCTTAAGACAATTGTTTGAATTTCTTCCCCTCGAGGCACATGTCCTAATTAGTTGCGTACAAGTACCTAATTTAACTAGATAATTAGTTACAAATCATAATTTAAACTAAACACAAATTTTAAAAAAGAGTAGAATTTTAATATATAATTAGTTACTAGTCCTAATTTCATTCCCTTAAGACACAAGTCCTAATTAGTTTCATACAAGTACCTAATTGAACTAGATAATTAGTTACAAGTCCTAATTTCATCCCCTTAAGACACAAATCCTAATTTCAACCAAATTTCAAATTGTTGAAACAAAGTTCAGATTTCAAATTTACTTCAGCCAAATTTTAGATTTCAAATAGTTCAACCAAAATTTTAGATTTCAAATAGTTAAACCAAATTTTAGATTTCAAATAGTTCAACAAGTTATTTCTAGCTCATATCAAGTGGGCCAGCTCGTTGTTGGATAACATTTAATATTTTCCCATGATCATCAATATCGAGCCTCCACTCATGTATTCTAGGTCCTTCGACTTGATGAAGAATTAGACCAGTGTCAATAACATGGTTACTATACTAATATACCTTATTGTTAGGTTGATAATTAGTGAAATGAATCCAATTCTTAAGTACTTTATTTTGCTTCAAATATGTTCCTTGTACAACAACAGAACCTGCATACAGGTCAATCAAATAAGTCAATAAATTTGAATTCATAACAAAACATAGATGTACATACACGTATTGTTGGATAATGTTGTCCTTGATGTCACACAAATGTCATATCATTCATTAGTCTCAAGTTCACCGAGCTCTGACAGTCTGCAATGCAATCTACAGTGCCAACCAAGCTCACTCGGTCATTGAAAGAAATGTGGAAGACAGTGTTAACCGAGCTAACTCGATCAACAAAGGAAAGGTGAAAGACAGTGTTCACCAAGCTCACTCGGTCAACGAAGGAAATGTGGAAGTCAGTGTTAACCAAGCTTCACTTGGTCTCCAAAGGTAGTTTCCACTGAGCTCACTCGATCATCAAAGGAATCATGTGGAAGTTAGTGTTAACCGAGCTTCACTCAGTCTCCAAAGGGTAGTTTCCACCGAGCTCACTCGGTTATCTCAGGAAACTCAGTACTTACCGAGTTCTCTTGACGATTGAAGGATTGTCACGAAGTTTGATGTATTAACCGAGCTCAGTCAGTTAACATAGGAATTATTTTTTGAACAAAGTTCACCGTGCAGGGTCGGCCAGTATAGGGATTTTCTAATTAATTACTTCTAGCCGACTATTTTAATTGTTTGTTTAGTCAGTGATTTGAGCCAAATAAGATAATCTAAAAGGTATATATGGTCATTCAAGTTATGAATTAAAAGGTGTGTGTGATTGTGAAAAAGAAGTTATGAATGCGAATTATAGTATGAAATGAAAAGGCAAATGTTGAGAAAAGTCTGATGAAGGATCAGATGTGTTGAAGGAGCTGTAAAGTTGTATTTGATCAGTAAGGATCCAATCAAGCATAACAGAGATCTATAATCAGCAAAGATAAGTTGCACATTATATCAGGTCACTTCATTGTTGCTTTCTAACCATTGTAACACTGAATTCAAAATCTCTTAATAGAGTTGGTTTAATAGCCATTCAATAAATCCTCTAACAAGGTGATAGTTCAGTTGAATTGTTCTAAAGACCTCTAGCAAGGCCACTCCTAGCAGGGTGATTAAATCCTTTAACAGGGTCACACCTAACAGTGTGTTTTTGTAACCTTTAACAGGGTTGGCTCCTAATAGGGCTCACTTCAGAAGAGTGAAAAATAGTATCTAGTTACATTGGTGATTTTTCCCATATTGGGTTTCCACGTTAAAACTGGTGTCTCTTGTGTTCTTAATTGCTGAATTGCTTTGTGCATGATAACATATCAGTTCTTAATATTTATCATTTGCTGCATTATCAAGTTTCAGCATTTTATATTAATTAGATCAAGGGTATATTTAGACATCTTAGGGACTGTGGAAATTTTTGTAGTAACTGATTCACCCCCTCCCCTTCTCAGCTACTCTATTCTCATTTCCAACACGTACATGATTTAACTATAAATACTAACCTATGGGAAACATAATTCCATCACTTATTTTAGTCTTTGTTAGCTTCTCTCTTTGTGTGGTGCAAAACAATAAAAAATAGCTAACACTTTCTACATTTTTAAATTCTGCCATAACTGCAAAAACATTGCCAGACACAAAGTATATGTATATAAATTCCATGTGTCATGTACATGTGTGTGTGTGTGTGTGTGTGTGTGTGTGTGTATGTGTGTGTGTGTGTGTGTGTGTGTGTGTGTGTGTGTGTGTGTGTGTGTGTGTGTGATATTAACAAAAATTATGAAATACATACCAACTCTGATAAATCCTAAAATATGGCCATAATCAGTGGAAATCAATGGAATATCATCATAGTGTTTGTCCTCAAACTCATTTGTATTGATAACATCTACTGGCACCAAAGTCCATTCACCCACATATCCATGTTCTTGATTAATGCAACCATCATAGTTTTCATCAATGCAATCAAGACAAAAAATGAGTATTCTCTTGTATACAATGACCACACATTGCTATCTATACTCATAAGTGAATGCAACAATCACGTCTTCTCTACCCTTTTACATGCATGCATTGATCTTCTATCGACACCTGAATGTAAAGTTCGTACATACATATAAAAAATGAGTTTTAAACTGTGTGTATGTACCATAATTTAGTTATGACATAATGTATTAAATTTATAAAATTGATTCAATTAAATAATATTTGAAAATTTATTTATACCTAATACCTCCCAAAACACTATGAATGGTATGACTCACTCCGCTTGTGATGGCATGTTATTTGTATTTGTTGGCACCATAAAATGTTTTTTTCACCACTCAACCGCATCATGAGCACTATTAATGTGATATCCTCTATAGTCCATTTGATACTTTCTTAAAGAACGTTTGATACAAGCTCCTGCACCATCATGCTCACCCTTTCCATGTCCACTCTTGAAAAAACTCCAAATGTGTGGTATATTAAGGTATCGATGATATCTACATAATGCATGAAATGGTCTAGCTGATTTAAAATGTGTTGCACATTCATCTAACCATGCAAAATGTTTTTCCGTTTTTATGCTTTTATTTTTCAAATAATCAAAAAATGTCTTAAAACAATGTTCCACAAAATGTGTGTCATGTTCTTTGTCATCACTAATGTAAAAGTGATACTCTTTTTTTATGACTCGTGCTTGATCTATACTTTTTAAACCATCCAAATCAATTTGTGCATGTCGATAAGACACTTGAACCATAATAGTAATCTGCTCTGTATAATAGTATTTTGCTTGAAGCTGTTTTTGAGAAATGAATGAGTAATTCTCTGCAAAGTCAACAACGGATAAAATTGTCCCGAGTGGGAAAGTTTCTCTTAGTGTTTGAAACTATTATGCTTGCCACTTAGCAAAAAAAGTATGATGTATATATGGTTGAATCAATTTATAAAAATTTGACATAAATTCTCCAGCAGGTATGTCATCCTCTACATATTCTAACCCTGATGATTCTTTTCCATCTTTTGTTTCTAACTTTATGTACTTGTATCTCTTACATTTTAGTATCCTCGTCATAATATCTTCATCTCTCAAAGGAAATTTGGCCAAGTTACCACATTTTTCACAAATTCCTCTTATCAATCTATTTCACATATTGCACAATCAGTTGGTTTGTCACATAAGATTGATGTTATGAATTGGCTTGATCATTTATGAAAAACATTTTGAGAACCATCACTTTATTCTATCATCTTTCTGAACCCTTGATAGTACAAATCAAATTCAACATGATATTGATAACATGTTTTAAAAGATCTATTTATCTTCACAAAATAGGGTTTAAATATTTCAAACAATGTTTGTCCAATTTTCGCATGGAGATTTAAATTGCAAAATGAGAGATACAATTCATGTTGTGTGACATCCAACCAATGTTTTGCATGTTGAAGATACTCCTTAGGCCCAATCCTCTACTTGATGATATCTCTTCTATTTGGTAAAGGATGAGTATTATAAATCCAAAATTGAATGACTAAGTTCTTAATCATTTCCACAATCCTATCAGATCGAGGAACTCTATACATTAGCACCCAATTTCCTTCTAATGTACTATCATCAAAATTGCTTCTCCTTTTCAGATAATGTAATATTGTCTTTCTACTATACCCAATATGAGATGACAGTGAAGAGATTTGTCTTTTTTGTCATAATTTCTTATTTAAAATAGATGTTGGTATCACTCTTCATGCAATGGATTTATCTACAGATCTAGATTTTTTCCCAATGGAGTGTAACCCTTAACACTTTCAACAATATCTTTTTGTATTTTAGAAGTCTTCCTCTTTTTAACACTTATATCTATACCCAATAGTTTTAATGGCTCTTTTAGTTCATCTTTAAGAAGTGAAATTGATAATAGTTGAGTTTTCTCCACTATATCAAGATTCTCAAATTGTGCAATTATTTCATTAGACATTTTATTCCATTTCCTCCTTGTAGTATGTGTATGTTGACTAGCATATTCTTTCAATTTTTCCACATCCATTTCAATTAAATGATCTATGTTTCTATGATTAATTTTTCTCTTCAAGCTTTGAGCTAGATTAACATTCTCATCTGTTGTTTGATCTCGGGCTACAAGAAAAATTAAAATAAAGGCTTAAGATACAACTTTTCTTTAGTGTCCACATATGTGTATATATAACATAACAAATTAACTATTAAATACAATTTTATCTAACCTTTAGATGGTCCTCCTTCGATATCCATTGCTTCATCTTCAATTTCCTCATGTCCAACATTTTCATCATCTACTACTGCATGTGCACAATATAAAAAATAAAATCAAGCAAGTTTGTACTTAAGGACTTCTCTCTAAAATTAAAAATCAAAGATATAAAGTTTGCCTTTACACCTAGGTAGAAATCTAGAATTTCTAGAATTATAAATTTGCGAGAGATGTGTGCATACATACATGTTTGAACTTGGGATGAACCTTCTCCAATTTTAGTAGGTTGTCTTGCTTCACTATGTCCTAAATAAATTCATAATTTAAAACACCATAATTAAAATGTACCCAAATTCTAAATATATATTCATAATTTAAAAATCATAATGTAATAAACCCTAATTCAAAATATTCATAATCTAAAATCTAATAGACCCTAATTGTAAATATTCATAATTTAAAAACCATTAAATCTAACAAACCCTAATTGTAAATATTCATAATTTAAAAACCATAATGTAATAAACCCTAATTGTAAATATTCATAATTTAAAAACCATAATGTAATAAACCCTAAAATTGTAAATATTCATAATTTAAAAACTAGAATCTAATAAACCCTAATAGGACTAAATATTAATAATTAAATAAAACCTAATGCTAAATATTCACAATTCAATAAACCCTTAATATCAAGTTAATAGTAACCCTAAGTTTATATTTACTCTATTCCTAATTGGATAAACCCTAATTCTAATTGGATAAACCCTAATCCTAAAGATATACATTAAAAAAAAAAGTCTATAATATGACTGCACACTATATGAACTAAATATGCATAGCAAAAAATCTATTGCACATGTACATACCTTGCCTCCTATAATATCCTGCTAAAGTTTTTTGACGATTTTCTTCTTCTTGTTCATCAGTTCTTCTTCATGAGTATTTACTTGCCCTTTTACCTTTATTGCCCATGTCGCAAATTATTTTTCCAAAACTCGAAAACAAAAGTTGCAAAATATTTCCTCCCTCCTAATTGAAGTGTGAATTATTTTTGTGGATTTGATTGTTAGAATTGAAAAAAAAAACAATATTATTTATATGACAATTTCTATTTTAAAAATAAAAGCCCTTTGGGCCTACTCTAGTTTTGAAACTAGAGTCGGCCCCGAAACTAGAGTCAACCCTCTAGTTTTGATCGAAACTAGAGTTGGCCACCTTAACTTGCATGGTTAAGGTTTCTAGTTTTTATTGAAACTAGAAACTTTAGTTTCTATCGAAACTGATATTTTTGTTTTGATAGAAACCTAGTTTCTATTGAAACTAAGAAGATAATGGTTTTTTTGAAGTGGTAGAAGTTTTACTATGATTTCATGGCTTCTAGGCTCCATTACCAAGTTCAAATGGAGCACTAAAGTCATGTCCTTTTGCATGATAGAAGTACTTTGAATGAACTTTCTAATGACTATGAATTTACTACATTTTGAATTTTTTAGATATACATTTTTGCACGTGAATTGAACAAAGGTATGTTATAAAAAATAAACCTATATATTGGATGCTCATGGAAAAATAGTAACTAAGAGATAATTTTTTTGAAAAATAACTATGGTCTTCGTATTTGAGTCCTCTTTCAATCAAAAAAATTTGAAATTGAGTAAATATATAATAAGTTACATGTGTGAAAAGCCATGTATGTCCAAATTCATGTTAGGTCAACTTTAAACTCTGATAAAATATGAAATACTAAGGATAAAGACATTAGATCACCTCCATGGTTTTGGTATGAATGTTAACAAACTAAATTCGAAAGAATCACATTGATATCTATGGTAGAAAAAAAGTTGTGTAGAAAACAATGTCACTTTTTAAAAATTAGGTTTTTTATAACATACCAATTTTTGTGGGAGAAAAAATAATTCAATCAAATCAATTTAAAAAAATTAAAAATATATTTGGATTATACATAGAAAATCCTAAAAGACTCTAATTTACTTCATCTTCAAATTCTTAACCGTTAAATGGCAATTTGCATTTGCAAGTGGAAGTTTTCTTGAAAATTCACAGTTCAATGTAAGTTTAGGCAAAAATGTGTAACCCATTATTGTGGGTTCACCCTTAAATAAAGCATCAAGTGTAACTCCAATCCCTCAAGATACATCTCAAATAGCTTAATGCCCTAAATATCATATAGAGGAAACAAATTTATCAAAAAAAAAATTACCACTTCTTCAATATTTATTCCAGCTCCTCTAGTAGCAGCAACCACATTTGTGATCCTTTAACTTTATAGTTCAATGTTCCCATTTTCCATCATCCTCATATCATCAAATTTTCCTTTTATGCTATCTAAATTTTCCTTCCACACATGCGAATCACCACCATAGATAGTCTTGAACTTCTCCCACATTTCATGAATAGTTTCCACATCTTCGATATTGATTAATTCTGCATCATTTTAAGTACTTGTGAATGCAGTATGTCCTTGCTATATGCTCAATTGATCTACACTGAGAGTTCCTACATGTGAAACATATCTTGTAGCAACATTATTATAATATTTCTTACCCATACCTTTGAGATAGAGAATTGTCTTCCAAACCACACCAAGTAGTTCTCCATTGTAAACTTAGGACATTCCTTTTGCATCATCTTTTGATATTTACCTCAAGATATTTATAATAATAATTTAATTTTTTATAATATTTAATAAAAGCATTAGTTTTATAAATTAGCAATAAGTTGTGTTAGTTTGGTTTTAAAATGGAAATGGTTTCAGTTATAAGGAAATGGTTCCTAATACTAGGAAATTATATTAATTTTGGTTATTCGAAAACCATAGTAATTATGACACTTTGGAAATGAAACTAAAACCTTGGATGTAATCAAAAAACCTATCAAACTGTAATACTTGAAAATGAAAATGAAAACTTGAACCCTATTGTGTAAACAAAATCTTATGTTTTCAAAACCAGACAAAAGCTATGAAACTACACTACTATGTTGAATGTTTTCTTTTGTGTTGGGTTTGGGGTTGACTTAGAGGGTTGACTAGTTTTGGATATATACTAGAGGCTTGTGGTTTTTTTTTTTTTCTATGATGATGTTATGTATGTGATCTTTCATACTTGACGATGGTGATGTGTCACGTATTTTCTATGATGGGTTTGATCAAATGTTTGTAGTGATTTCTAGTTTCTTGTGTAGAATTGAGGTGAATGGTATGAATTTCCTGGAGTAATCTTTGAGTCTTTGATCAATTATCTTTTGATGCTTTCTAGTTGCTTGTATAGAACTAAGGTGATTATGGTGATTTTCCTAGTGTAACCTTTGAGTTTCAATCAGTTGTCTTTTAATGTTTTCCAATTGCTTGTTAGGACTAAGGTGATTATTGTGATTGGTCTTTAGGTGATTTCTAGTTGCTTGTAAAGGGATGAGGTGAAAATTGTGATTTATGAATTGTACTTTCTATGAGCCTAGGGTAGGTAATGTGTGTACACTAGGAAGTGGCTTGCAATGGAGGTTAGAACCCTAAGTGGCTACTCGGGTAACCCATTGTAAGTTTTTTTAATAAAATTTCATTAAATGGGTTTAAAATGAACTAATAAAAGTCAGTGTTTTTCCTCGTCCATGCCTCAAGTGCTAGTACAGGCTAGGATAGGAGTAGAGAGGATTCTTGGTTGTGACCTTGCTTTATTAGTATGCCTTGTCTATACGAAAGGATACTGGTGCCGAATAGAGACACAAGGGGGTCGAAGTCCAGAGAGGTTTCCAAGGTAACCTTACAGTTGGCTCTTGCAATGACACTTCCCACTTACATAATAGATCTCTTAAATGTCTTTGTTGCCTCTAGGTTTAGATATTACTTGTGTCTTGGTACCTTTGAGATAGATTTCTATCTCATTTTCCTTGACCTAGATGTTGGTTATGACTTGTAGATTGTTATCTACTTGGGACTTGAGACTATCTCCTTAGCACAATGGGAGTGGGCCATTTAGGTTCCACGAGGTCGGGTGGTAGTGCATTTTTCTTATACCATTGAGATCCAATAGTTGGATGTTGTTGTTGGTTGTGCTTGTGTAGTTGTTCCTTTCTTTATGATCTTGCATTTATGTTGGATAGTACTATTACATTGTAGTGTACTTGATTGTTAGAGATCTTATGAGATGATGTCTTTATTTATGATGTATATTCTTTGAGCTTTTCATACCCTGTGACTTGTACAGTGGATGCTTTGACTATCTCCTCAGCACGGTTGGAGTAGGCCAATTAGGTTCCACGAGGTCGGGTGGTAGTGCATTTTTCTTATACCATTGAGATCCAACAACTAGATTTTGTTGTTGGATGTTCTTGTGTAGTTGTTCCTTTCTTTATGATCTTGCATTTATGTTGGATAGTATTATTATTTTGTAGTTTACTTGATTGTTAGAGATCTTGTGAGATGATGTCTTTATTTATGATGTATATTCTTTGAGCTTTTCATACCCTATGACTTGTATAGTGGATTCTTATGCATTAGGGTTATGCCAAGTGACATATTATGTAATTGGATATTTTTTAATTGGAATTGAACTTGTGATTATTCTATGATGTGAATTTTGGTTATGTGTTACATTTAATATTAATAAAACTTATATGTGATTCAACATCATGGGACCCTTAAGAGATGTAATTTGTTTATGATGGTTGTATGTAAGTGAGTTATTGCTTCCACTATATTATCTCTTATTTTTTACTATCTTTCAAAAAAAATGTTTGGCAAACTTAGTGAAACTTTAGGTTAATTTCTTTTGGGTTCTCTGGCAGGGCGTTACACACAAATTGTGCACTCTTCTAAAGCAAACCATGTCAGAAGCTTAACATTATTAGGAGTTTACAAAGAGACTGTTGAGTGATAATTGATCAAGGGATTTATCTCTTTCCCTATTAGGAGCTTTACCTTATCAAGAGTAATACTTTAGGGAACTTAGAACACTAATTAAAGTGCCACCTTGTTAAAGAATTTATAATCAAGGACTTGTTAGGATCCACCCAAAAAAAGGGATTTTACTTCTAGAATAGTTTGGAAACATGTAAAATGATTCTTTAGACATATTATGGTTGGCATGCAAAATGAGGAAACCAAAGAAACAACCAAATTTAAAACATATTTGAAATTAATGAAATTAAAATACTTTTCATTTTTTGCAACCAAAGTCCCAAAATTCCAATAAATTTGCAATTTTAGGCACATGTGCAAAATAAAATAACACAAGAAGGAAAAAAAATTGTATTCCAAAATTTTAAACATATACAAGCCCATTTGAACATCAAATGAAATAAGAAATATGGGGACAACATAGATATGCATGCCAATATAAAACTGCAAACATTAACAATGTATAAATTTGTGAAATGAGTTAGTAATACGAGACCCAACCTCAAGAATTAGCTAAAATTAAAAAAATGACAATAAAAATGAATACAACACCAAAGCAAACAAAAAAATTCACAAACCATAGAAATATTACTATAATTCCAACAAGTTACTCCATGCTCAAGTCCAACAAGTAGATCTCAACCAACAAGCAAATATCCAAATTTCACACAAGAGGGTTTGAGTAATTTCGCTCTCCAAAAGTGTAAACAATAGAAAAATGAAGTGTAATTCTTTATTATAAGTCACTTTTCACTTAAAATGAAAAAGGATAATATAAATTCAATTAACTTAAAACCCACAAACTTTGATGGCCCTTTTCCTGTACCTGGGGTTTTGGGGGTTAGTGGGGATTGGAAAATGGCTACTGAGAAAGTGGAGGATGGTTGGACATTAGTTAAAGGAAAAAAAATGAAAGTCCACCAAACCCTCATTTGATATGGCTTTATGTTCTCAAAAGTCGAGACCAAAATGTAAATCTTGATGGTCTTTGGTTTCTTGGGTTGTTTGCCCTCTTCTAGGGAACTTGGTTGTGTCCCTCTAGTTTGTTGGGTGGTTTTTCACATTTGTGTTATGGTCCTCATTGGTATATCTTTCTTCTCCCTTTGTACAAGGTTTCAAGTCCTTTCAAAACCTGTTTTTACTTAATCAAACTTAAAACCCACAAAAATTAACCTAAACTCCAATCTAGATTAATTTAATCAATTCTAATTAAATGAAATAGAATTATGAAAAAATGGTTGGGAATATATAAAATTAATATTTAAATACCACATTATATTAAAATTGACATTTAATTTAATCCTTTTGCAATAAGTGTGGAAATCTAATGCACAAAAAGTTACTAGTCTAACAAAAATACAATATGAATTCTGATTCACCAATCACATAGTGGAGGGTTGTTAAATATAATATAGTTAGATATGTCATCCATAGGGGACAAAATTGGTTCAATATGAATGATCAAACCTATTATACTATTTGTTATTGTCAAGGATATATCCACACTCAAATCCTACAAGTTAGGAAGAATATGACTGGTACATGTTAACTACAATAATCAAACATTAAGTAATTGGTCATATTTGGATCTCATAAGTCAATGCATGTTTTCTCCCAAGTCCCTTGAAAGTACAAAACGAGTGGATTGACCTCATTCCATTTGTATTATTTCTATGCACCATTTTCAAATATTTTGTTAGTTTATATTTTCCTAACTTTGATGCTCTATAGTCTCATGGTCTAATCTTGTCCAACTTATTCATGTCTATCATTCTTGTAGTTACTTTTTTTTGTTTCTCCATTTGTTTGATAGTGAAAATTTTCTTATTTTGTCATGCCACACCGTGATGCTATACTATACATAGTCTACCTCATCATTTTTTTTGTTGGATAGCTTAAACTCCCTTGGAAGGATAAGTATTAATAGATATTATTTGATAGTTTATTTGGATCTAGGTTAGCATCACCTAGATCCAGTGAGTGCTAAATGTTCCATTTAATCTTTTAAGAGATGGATTCATTTAAATCATTACTCATGAAACATGGGCCAATGAGTTTGACTCAAAAACTACACGGTTAAATCTTGATAGCAATAACATAGTTTGACTTGTGGAAAATATCTCCTACTTATCAATTGATGAGCTTAAAGGGTTGTCTAATGAATGATTCATTAGGAACACCACTTGGCGAAGGTTTTTTAAATGGGGTTGCAAGTAGAGTGAGTTTAACTATGAAGGAAACTTCATAGTTAAGCATGCTCAAGATGGAATAGTACTAGGATGGATGACCTCCTAGGAAGTCCATGCGCTTCACTTCTGTGAGAATCACATAGATCAAGTGAGTACTAAGTGTTCCATTTATTCTCATAAGAGATGGATTTGTGTGAATCAATACTCATAAAACATGGGTCAATGAGTTTGACTCAAAAACTACATTGTTAAATCCTAATAGAAATATCACAATTTGACTTGGTGTGAAAAATATCTCCTACTTATCAAAGAATGTTCTTCTTTATGTTGAGATATTGTCATTGATGTCAAAGTTGTAAGGACAAAAGTTTTGGATATAAAATTGATAATAATAAAAATTAAGAGTATGGAAGAGATTGTACTATTTAGAAGATATGTTTAAATTAAAATCTAAATAGTGATGAATCATTAAATTATAAACAAGTCAAAAAGAAAAATAACATCATTCAAATATGTGCAGCATCTTTGAGTGCATCAAACATATATTAAAATGATAACTGATAGATGCAAGAGATGTTATATTCTATTGAAAGATAAAAACAAATATTATGGACAAGCCACAAAACAAATGATGCCATATATGGAAAGTACTATTTAGAATATATTAGTATCTGAAGACACATTAGATATAAAGGTTGTGAGTTTGGACAATATCATACATAGATGAAAACAACAATAGAAGAGTGCAAAAACAATGTCATGCCCAAAATGGATATTAGGTGATTGATAGTTACAGTGATACAAAGGATGTTTGCATATTTAGGAAGCAAAATAGTGACTTAGAATTCAATGATGCGAGGGTAAGATGAACACTACTTTCAATGAATCTATTAACAGACCTTGTCAAGCATATCAAAGACCAATGATCTGCAAAAATAGTGCATATTTCATATACTAATGGAGTTGTCAGATTTGAGAAATAAGATCTACTTTAGAAAATCGTACTATGCATATGATGCCAGTAATAAATTGAGTCTATATTATATACAAACTACTAATCATTCAAGGTAGTATCGAATCTATGAGAGGAAGAAAAATATTTTCAACCTGCAAAGATTGAAGTTCATAGGATATGCATACAACATAACTCCCAATATGTAATTTGTGTTTTAAGATGGGTATCAAATAGGCTAGATAATATACAATAGAATTTGATTTATCAATAGTTAAAGTTTTTAAAAAGTATATGATTCAATTATAAAGACAAGTCAATAAAGTGACAAATCATTTAAGACAAAATATTTTTATCTTATTCGAAAGAAAAATCAGGATGAACTTCCCTTTGAAGAGATATATTTGATTTTTAAAAGAAAAAGACAAACTATTAAAGGTGTGAGTAATGTTCTATAAGAAATATACTTGCCACATCATCCTCACTAAAGACAAGTTAAGAAAGCATACAAATTTATTTATTATGCGATGAAAATAACATCAGATTAATAATCTTCACCGGCATGAAGAAGTCAAATTAATTTTATTAAATTGAAGCAGTGTTACATTGGTGCAAGGGTGTGGTGGTAGAGGGGGATGTCAGGAAAAGTTTCGGGTGTGGGAAAAAAGGGCCTCAATTTGGGGATGGCGGGGGTGCGACAATGGGAAAAGTCGGGGAGGTTTCATAGTATGCATTTATGACTTGAAATGCTAAACATGAAATGATACTTCAATATAACATACCAAATATACTTGAATAATTATTATAGAAAATTGAAATTTGACTCACGAACCATAATTCCAAACTTCATACTTCATAACCAATTACCATTGAACTTAGTAACATACTCATAGTAAGTTGTAATATTAATAACATTAGAATTTTAAACATAATGATAATGATAAATTAAAAATAGAAAATATAAATATGATATATCACAAAGATCAAGATTCTGATGATTACAATGAGTAAAGAAGCATGAAATAATGTATCATGGTCATATCAAAGTAAGTATAATCTACAAAATGTCAAACATGAGAATGTAAGGGTGGGAACTCTCTAATCATCTCATAAACTAAAGTCTTCATCACTAGAAATAATAGACTCCTCATGGGTAAGATAATATTAAAAAAAAAAAAAAAATTTGACTTTTCAACCAACATGGGCGTCAAATGCACTTTGTGTGTCCCCTAGAAGCACCATGCATGCACCCCACACCCATGCATGTCAGGTGCACAGAACAATGTGACTGTGGTGCGATTGCACTTTGGTGATTGTGGTGAAGCACGAGTGCACAACGTACCCGCACCCAAGACATACGTGCACTCGGTGTGCCAAGGTTTTCCCTTGAGTGCTCGCACTTGGTTAACACTGAAATGAAGTGGTTATATTTAAAAGGGGCATTATTTATCTTAAAAGGATTGTGACCTTTCATTTTGAAGAGTCATATCTTCTATTAAATAGAGTATAGATGAGAGTTATTTTATTGTAGAGAAGTGAGTGAGCAGATGTAGAAGTGTCAGAAGAGTAAAAGGGAAAATATATATTAAGAATTTGATACATGAAGAGTATTTTGAATAGATAAAGGAAAATATATATTTAATTAAGAAACTAACTTTAGAAAGATAAGTGGAATAAGAATGAAGTATGTGGCAAAGTTGTATGGGTAAAAGAGAATATACATGTATATATTTCAGATTTACTAGCCTGACATGTCTAAACATTTTGTGTGTGTGTGTGTGTGTGTGTGTGTGTGTGTGTGTGTGTGTGTGTGTGTGTGTGTAAGTTAAAGACTAAAGATTGATATACCAAGGAAGAGTATATATAGAGGTTAAAGACTAAATATTGGTATACCAAGGAAGAGAATAGCACATTAAAGTCCAATTTGTAGAGGATATGAGAAGATAAATATATAGCATATTTACTTGAAGATTTGTGCAAATACAAAATACATAATCCATCATCAGTTGATGATTGCAACATTATCAAGGTGGAAAATCAATTTCTATGTAGTGGATTGGTGTGTACAAAGAAAACGATGGGGGTTGGTGCATCTAGTAGGTTAATGCCTATGAAGTGAGGGA
Source organism: Cupressus sempervirens (assembly GCA_028749045.1). NCBI lineage: Eukaryota > Viridiplantae > Streptophyta > Pinopsida > Cupressales > Cupressaceae > Cupressus > Cupressus sempervirens. The sequence goes on along the minus strand of CM053783.1, from coordinate 525,348,882 downwards.
GTTGAAGCTTTTAGTGATTTGACACTCATAAACAAAGGGGTTGGAGCCTCTAGTAGGTTGGAGCCTACAAATCATTTTAAAAGAACAATTTATATATAAAGCAATTATTTGACGTGGTTTCCTCCCGCATTGGATTTCCACATAAAACATTGTGTTAATGTGTTCATGTCCATAGTTGTTTATTTCAATATTTGAAGTTATTGTTTTGATAAAAGTATTAAATTGACAAAGTTTTTATTATACTAATTCACCTTGTGCTCTTCACATTACTCAAAACCTTATTTTATATTTAATAGTTTAATTCAAATTGCCATAGCCCACAAGCAAAGATGTAGTGAATGATAAAGATGTTAAGGTAATGATGCATTGTGATTCTACTTTTTGTGGATTTTTAGCTATATTTTGAAGTTAACTAGATGTGTCCTTAAACACAATACTCTTAAGGAAAATGTTTTGTACTTAAATCAAAACATGACAACTAGTTGGAGGAAGGCGGTCACTTGGAAATGATTTTAAGCTCAACTTTTAAAATTTCAAATATCATCTATATAATTTATGACTAACCTCAGTCATTCTTTCATACTATAAATTTTACTAGTAAAGGAAATGATGAAGTAAGAATTATGACTCATCCATCAAAGCACTTGTAAGTAGAATCAAGTAGAGTTTAGTTTATATTTCATTTTCATTTTCGGACTAGGCCAATTCTACCTAGCCATTATATCAAAGATATGAACTAGAGATAAAGGAGAAACATGTGGATGTTTTTTTTTTTCAATCACATTTTCCATCTCTTTAAATCTTTAACTTGCAATGAAGTAAAATGAAGATGGATATCAATGTAAAAGTACTAGTCATGTTGAAAGTAGATTATGCATACATTTGAGTAAAACTGATATAAACAAAATATTAATTATGCATTTTCTTCTTTAAATAACTGTCCACAAGATGGAATCTTTTTTGAAAAAAAAAAATATCAAGCAAATAATATAGGCATAAAACTTTCTTAAACTATCATTGATTAGAAATGACAGTTAAAAGGATAAAGGATTCTGCATGCCCCAAACATTTGATTCTTCCATAGAGAAAGAGATACAATTTTTCATTTTGTTAAGTACACAATGTAATTCTATTTTGAAACAAAACTAATCATGAGATAGTTGTCACAACCTACCTCATCTAATGAATTTTGTTGATATTATATTTCCCCCTCCAAACGGTTAAATACAAATAATGCGATAAATTGGAAAGAAAATGAGAATTATATGATTGTGCAATAAAGTGCAATACTATAATGATGTGATTGTGAAAGCATGTATGAAAGAGAATGCAAGGTAAACCCCAATAAGGGACATAAAAAAGTGATGAAAATGTAAGTCTTAGGAAAGAACAAAGTATGTATAAACATATGATATAAACATTTCATTAGAAGATAAACATACAAACATAAACTAGGAATCCAAGCATGAACACGGTGTCATAAGATATAAAAAATGTGATAATTATAATTGAGCATGCACACTTTTAAAATGATGTCTACATATAACCATGACAAAATGATGCAACTTTTGTAAGTTTGTTATCCATAAGATAGCTACCTCAATGTAAGTTTGTGGAAAATCAATGGAAAGGATTATGAATGGGAATTAATATATGGTTGGGATTTGATTAGATACCATGAAAGGACACTTACAAGGGTGGATTTGCTATCAATCACACTTTGGAGTACAATTTAAATTTTTTTTTAATAAAAAAAAAGAGGATTAAATTATTCTTACATGCCACATAATTGAATTGAAATTTTATTATTTAAGGTTGAACCATTCCTTAGAGTACTTTATGAGGGCATTCAAAAAGACTAGTTGATTATGTGACGATTTTGGATATCATTGATTTAAAAATTCATATTTGATTACATAGAGATTATGTAATAACTATGGATTATAAGGAATTATGAAGAATACCCAAAAAAAATGGACTAAATATGAATAGTTATTTTATTTGTAAAGGAAGGTGAAATTAAGATAAAGAAAACAGTTATTTAGGAAGGTTTAGACTTGGGAGAAAAGAAGAAATAATTTTCACTCGAAACATGTTATAGTAATATTATTATGAAAAATATCAAATAACATCACACATTATACAATAAATTAAGCTTAGAAAAATATAACAAACTTTGACTATTTAACATTTCTAACCAAGGAATCAATCATTTGTGTGATGTTTCAACCAGCCCAATATTAGAACATTAACATGTGATGATATAAAAATATCATAGATGGTGGAAAAAATTGCAAAAATCCTTCTAGAGCTTATTTGGACCAACATTGATTATATGAATGACTTCAAGGATTTTAGTTTAGACCCTCTAAATTTCCCTAAATAGAAATGAGGCAGAAATATTGGCGATCTAAATAGTACTAAATATTTTATATGATATGATATGTTGATAATTAGGGTATATAAATTAAACAAGCTTGAATACATGTCATTGTTTATTTTTAACTCTATATAAGAAAAAAGGAAAATCTTACTCTTTTTAGTATTAAGTTGTATCTTTGAATTCATGATTTTTTTTGTAATCTAATCATTTTATTGGATTGGATTGTATAGGCATTCATTCGAGTATATATAATTAAAAAAATATTATAGATGTTGAATCAACCAGAGTAGATATAACTAAAAAAACATTACATATGTTGAATCACTTGTAGCTGAATCAATTGTAACTGTATATGCAACAACAAAAATTTAGACATTGATTATTCAATTTAGACCCTCTGAATTTAATGAGTTCTCTAATCCTTCTTTTATTATGTTGTTTTAAGATTTCATTTGTCTAGTGTCTCCATATGGTTATGACTAGCACTTGTATCAAACAATGCAAGGATTTAGTTTATTATTCAGTTTAGACCCTTTGAATTTAATGAATTCTCTAATCCTTCTTTTATACTGTTGTTTTAAGATTTCTTTTCTCTAGTGTCTCTATATGGTTATGACTAGCACTTGTATCAAACAATGCAAAGATTTAGTCGATATCGGTATGAGTTCAATTATGAGTTTCTATGTCCCGATTCAAAAGTGAGCTTTAGCTATTCCAAAATATTATACAAACATGTATATAAATCCAGATACTGTAACAATAGAAATAGAAATAGATGCAATCAGTTGTATGATGTATTTAGTTGATCTAGTGAGTTGTATCCAGTTGATCTAATGTAAATGTAACAATAGTACCATTGTAACAATAGAAATAGATGCAATCAGTTGTATCCAGTTGATCCAATGAGTTGTATCTAGTTGATCCAATGTAAATGAAATCATTTTATTAGTAAATACAATTTTAAAAGGACCTATGCACCATTCCTGCATTGTTATATAGTGCACACATAGGAATGCCATCGGTCTTTGAATGGAAACTGCAAATTCATCATATATTTATTATTGAAATAAAGCACTAATATGAATACTATATTTTCACACAATATGAAAATACTATTTTAAGAAATAAGGAACCATCTAATCGAAGCGTCAATGAAGAGCATACCCTAGACAAGATTAAAAAGAGAAAGTCATAACAACTTATAGTTGCCTCATTCTAAGTGTGCTAAATTTGTTTGGATGACATTCTCTGGTTGATGTCAAGCAATTTAAAACATTAATAGTGTGAAAATTAACACTATTGCAGTTGTGTTATTTTTTGATATTAGCTATGAATTTGTTTTTAGTAGTTTAATAATCATTTACAATAGGGGATAAATAATCAGTGACTGCAAGAGTGTTAATTTTCTAATGGTATCAGAGCATTGTTGAGGGTAGAAGAGTTTTGCCCTAGGAAAGAAATTGTGATCTCTTCATAGTTATTGCTTTAATCCCTTGAGATGGATTTAGCTAGTTTGAGAGATCAGGACAGATTGGATGGTGCCTCAAATTTTGGTGTCTGGAAGGCTAGAATTTCTTTATTGTTGGAAGAATGGTATCAAAGATTATGCTACCACTAGTATAGTTGTACTTAAAAATGCTATACAGCTTGCAACATATAAGAAGGACGATGCCAAGGCGAGGAGGATTATCCTTGTTGGTGTCAAGGATCATATTGTTCCACATATCACAAAGCTAGATACAGCAAAGAAGATGTGGGATGCCATTCTGAATATGTACCAAAATGCTACCACCAACAAGGAGATGATTCTTAGAGAGAAGCTAAAGAATACCCAGATGAACTAGGGAGAAGACGTTATAAGTTACCTCACTAGGCTTAGACTTGTCAAAGATGAGTTAGCCATTGTTGGAGATAGTCCCAGTGATGACAAGCTAGTGAGAATAGCCCTATATGGGTTTACTAAATATTGGAATGTCTTTGTTCAAGTTGTTAGTGGACGAAATACCTTACCGAGTTGGGATCAACTATGGACTGATTTCACTCAGGTGAATTTTAGACTAAGTCTTGTCAATGGGGCCAACAAGAGTCAAAAAAGTGAGGTGGAATAGGAAAATGTTGCCCTAATAGGGAAAGGGAAAGCAAAGAAGGGATCTAACAAAGGATTGAACTCACAAAGTGAGAAGAAGAAGAAGGACCTTTTCAAGGTCAAGTGCTTTGCATGTCACAAGTATAGTCACTATGTCAGTGATTGCCTAAAAAGGAAGAAGGCAAAGAAGTCACTGGCAGCTTCAGCAAGAGCAGAAGAACTCTCCAATAGACTGGAAGAAGAGTTTGTACTTGTAGCTTGTATGGTGAGCTCAACCTCATAGACTATCTAGTATATAGATAGTGGAGGGTCATTCATATGATAGGAGTTAGAGAGTACTTCTCCAGTTATAAGGAGGAGAACACCAATATCCAGATTTCTATGGGAAACTTATCCAAACTCAACCTAGTTGGGAAAGGGACTGTTCGGTTTCAAAGGGAGAATGCAAAGATAATTCCAATTCATGATGTATTGTATGTGTCAGGCTTAGGTATGAATTTGATTTCTGTATCTATTTTTCAAGATAGGGGGTATAATGTACTCTTTAGAGGGACACATGTTGATTAAGCACAAGGATTGAAAATCACCCATAACTATTGGAGTTAGGAGTGGTTGTCTTTATAGGTTGCAGTTTGATACTCCTAAGGCACTCATGGGCACATGTAATCCTAGAGATCTTGGAGAGCTATGGCATTAAGAGGATGGGCCATATTCATCATGGAGCACTCAAATTGCTTCGCAAGACAATGACAGGTGTTCCAAAGGTGAGCACAAAGCATGATAATATATGTAAAGGATGCATGTTGGGGAAGTTTGGGAAAGCATCTTTTCCAAGGAGTGACACCAAATCTAAAGGTGTTCTTGATCTAGTACATTCAAATGTATGTGGACCGATGTCAACAAAGTCTATCACAACATATGAGTACTATGTTACTTTTATGGATGATTTCTCTAGGAAGACCTGGATATACTTCTTGAAGAACAAGGATGAGGTTTTTAGTCAATTCCAAGATTCTGAGGCTCTAGTGGAGAACTCAACAGGAAAGAAGATAAAGGTTCTTCGATCAAATAATGGAGGCGAGTACAAAGGAAATAACTTCCAAGAGTTCTGTGACAGGGAAGGAATCAAGAGAGAGTGGACTGTTCCTTACAATCCACAACAGAATGGAGTTGCTGAGAGGAAGAATCATTCTATATTGGAGGTGGCAAGATCTATGCTACATGACTAGCATATGCCCTGCTACTTATGGGCAAAAGCATGTAGTACAACAGTCTACATTCAAAATAGGGTTCCACATAAAGTGCTAGGGAGGATGACACCAGAGGAAGCTTTCACAGGTAAGAAGCTTGATGTTAGCCATTTCAGAACATTTGGGAGTTTGGTATATTGTCATATTCTAGGTGATACACATATCAAATTAGATCGGACTACAAAGAGGGGGTACTTTGTAGGGTACAGTGAAACCTCAAAGACATACAAGATTTTTTTCCCCGGGACAAAAAGAGTTATTGTCAGATGCGATGTTAAGTTCATGGAGGACAAGGCGTTTAGAAAGTCCAGAGATTTGCCAGCAAATGATCAGAGTGAGCAGCTAGCAGAAGCTCCAAGGCTTGGTCAAGGGCAGCAAAGCACAAGTACAGTTATCAATACAAGTGTAGGCTCAGGTGGTGAAGATTCACAGAGCATGGAGCAACAGGTGCAACATGAAATGCATTTAAAAGAATTAGAGGTTGATATTTCATCCTCTATAGTTGGTAGCAAGAACTGTGAGGTTCTAGAGACACCAAGGGATACTCAGGAGTTTGTGGGAGCTCCTAGGAAGAGTACTAGACAACGGAGACAACCAACTACGTTCAATGGCTATGTGGCATTAGTTAGTTAGTTGGTAGACACTAAACCTTCCGGCTATCAGGGGGCTGTAGAGCATCAAGTATGGTGAAATGCTATGGTTGAGTATAACTCAATAATGCAAAATGATGTGTGGGAGGTAGTTCCTAGACCAACAAATAGAGTAGTAGTTGGATCACGTTGGATTTATAAAATAAAGCACGGTGTAGATGGTAGCATCAAGAAATAAAAGGCAAGGTTTGTGGCCAAAGGGTTCTCTCAAAAGGAGGGAATAGACTACAAGGAGAGATTTTCTCTAGTGGCCAAGTATACTTCTATACGACCTATGATCTCGTTTGCAACACAGATGGGATGGAAAGTTCATCAAATGGATATCAAGACAACATTCCTTAATGGTGAGTTAAAGGAGGAGGTATACATAGAACAACCAAAAAGCTTTGTAGCACAAGCAAAGAGACCCACGTGTGCAAATTCATCAGATATGTTCAAGGTGAAGATATTAGGTTGATGGGCTATACCAATGCAAATTGGGCAGGAAGTACAACAAACAAAAGGAGCACTTCATGGTATTGTTTTAGTTTGGGATCAGGAGTTGTATCTTGGTTCAATAGGAAGCAAAAATCTATGGCTCTCAGTTCAACAGAAGCAGAATACATAGCAACTAGCATGGCAACATGTGAAACTATATGGATTTGAAAGTTGTTAGTAGCCTTGTTTGGTCAAAAGGTTGAGACTAATGTGATACATTACGAAAATCAAAGTTGCATCAAGTCATTTGAGAATCCACTATTTCATGATAGGTCAAAGATTGTGTACAATGGGAGTTGTTCAACTATAGTACATACCTATAGAGGAGCAAGTAGCAGAGATTCTAACAAAGGCATCGGGGAAGGCGAAATTCATCTTCTTCAGAGATAAGTTGGGTGTCATGCAGAACAACTTCCTTGCTAAGAGGGAGTGTTAGTTTTAGGTAGTTTGGACAGTTGTCTGTCCATATGTAATTAATTGGAAAATAATTGTTAGAATTACGACAAATATTTGTTAATTAATTGACTCCTTTTAGAAGTCACTAGTAACTTATTGGTTAGTAACTTATTGGTTAGGTTGTTTTAATCAAGAAGCAACTAGAAACTTCTTGGTTGAGTTGTCCTTATTAAGAAGCAACTAGAAACCTCTTGGTTAAGTAGTATAAAAGGGGGTCAAGGGAGGCATTGGATAATAGAACAGAACAGTGAACAACAAGAGTTGTAGAGCATTTGCAGTGTTAATAAGGGCACAATGATAGCATTGGGGATAGTAGTGGAGAATATCAACAAGAGAAATTAGGAGATTGTCTGAATTTGGAGTGAGAGGCAAGAAATTTTGTATCTCTTAATTTTCTGAAATTAATATATTTTCCATCTACAGAACTGGTTTTCCCTTAAACATTTTTCCAAAGACGATTTGTCCAAAAATATTGTTTTCTTTCTGTTATGAATTTCTTTCCATATTTTATTGGTGAAGTTGGAGTTGTGTTATGTTTTGATATTGCCTGTGAATTTGTTTTCAACAGTTTAATAATCGTTTACACTAGGAAATTAATAATCAATGACTGCAATAGTGTTAATTTTCACAAATAGAACAACAATTAAGTAATTATGGTAAAAAGAAGAGCAGAAGTTTACAAGAACAAAATCAAATTATGTGAATCATAAATATATGATTAGACCCACAAGAAAAACATGAGAATATCTTAAACCTATGACAGCGGACACATAGACTTTTCTCATTTCCATAAAAATGTGTTTTTTTCCCTCCAAATATCAAGAGAGAATAGATGATAAGGGAAGAGTAATTTTTGGTGACCATTGCACTTCTTACACGCCATTTAAACTTAGCCCCATTTTTATTTTCTTCACTATTATCTTCATAACACTGCTCCTTCAATCAGTTGTGTATGCTTAAAATGAAATTTCCATCTAAAATCTTTTGAATACTACTTTAATGTGAAAATTGATGCCATTTTTTTTTATACTACTACAATCTGGAAAACTGATACCATCTTTACCTTTTGAATACTGCTACAACTGTGAAAAATTGATACCAACTACCTTTCTTGTCTTAGTAATGAATCCCTTTTGGTAGGAGTAGTTACACAGCTATTTGTAAAAGCTAAACTATTCGCATTGACTAAAGAAAAATTAAGCCTACAGAAATTACATAACTCACACAAGTATCGTTAAATATCATCCACTGACCACTGTGCTTGTGAACCGCTTATGTTCACTGAGAACTGATTACAGAGCAGTTTTCATGGCAGGCACATGAACTGTGTCCATTCACTTCAGCTTATTTAGTTGCCTCTGGTCAATATCACAATTGAGGTTTGTGCCATTTCAGGTGAAATCATGGTTATATCATTAAGCAGTAGTTTGTAAAAACAAAAACAATAACCAACAATAACTTGGGCATTTTGCAATGAACAAATGGGACACAAGACAGTTATATTTTCAACACCATTCACAGAAAAATGTTAATTAAGATGGATTTTGAACATGGGGGGTAAATATTTGACATACCTATTACAGAGTGATTGGGGCAATTTTAGACTTCTATTTCTTCTCAGCTCTCTGTTGCCCAGCAGTACACTGTTCTTCTGGGTCGACCAATCCCAATGTTGTACTTTTCTTCATAAGAAATTGCACTCAATACATTGATAATATCAGAAGCTTTCAATAGCACCTACCCTCGTACCATCAGTACTTACTCTGCCACCACAACCATACTAATCTCACAACCTAGATCATCATGCTTAAAATTTGCCTCAATACACGACCATCGTTCCTGGTCTTAAAGCTTTATGGTAAAACACATTAACCTTAAATGATCCAAATCCACTCGTTAGGCCACGCCAATTTGACAACATTAACTTCATATCTAAAGCTTTTATCGTTTCAAATTCCCTTAGGGCTCATTTGGTTGCAAGCGTAGGAATTGAGAATTAGAATAGAAAATTTGAATGAGAATGGAGAATGAAGAATAGGAATGGAAAACTGCAATCCAATCTTGTTTATCCCTTGTTTGGTTATGCAAGCTTAAATTGGAATAGGAGTAACTTGCAATCGGTGCCATTGAAAAATTGTTCAAATATTTGAAAATATTTCTGAAGATGCCTAGGTCAAAGCGGATTTGAAAATTTAATCAAATTTGAGAAAGTTAAAATGAATGCAAGAATAGCAATTCTAATTACAAGTATTTTTTGGAATGGACAAAAGCTCATCTTGGGGCTAAAATGAGAATACGTTTTCCTATTCCCTATTCCTATTCCATGCACCAAACAAAGAATACAAATCATATTCTAATTTCCTATTCCTATTCCAGTTGTATTCCAGCAACCAAACGGGCCCTTAGTTTCTACACCATGTACAGTCTATGCTGGGATGAATTAATCTCACTTACCCCTAATGGGTCTAAGCCTTTATGATGAAAATTGGACCATGGAACCTCAGAACCTCTTTGTCACTGACTCATGACCATTGGATCACATCAATCTCCTTTTTCTTCATAGTCATGATTGACCTTATCTCTACACAACAGACATGGACAAAGAAGTTTATGCTGGACTGCATTAACCTTAAAAACCTAGGTTATCACAACTGAAATCCTCATTGGCGATGGAAGCATGGAACTATTTTGATTCTATGCAGGATGATCCACCTACTATTTAAAAATCATGGCTCCGCACTGACCGACTACACACACGTATACTTCCTTACTTGTAAACATCCATGAACATCTTTTCCTATGTTCTTGCAAAGAATATCCAGTAGCATCAAATTGTGAAAAGGTTGCTCAAGAGAATTCTTCGCAGTAGTTTCAGGTGAGGCTTAAAAAAGGATTGCGTTTCACACCTATGAAAACCTGACATTTGTGAAGTGAAATGTGTACGGAATGTAGACCTAGTCCTACAAGAAATATCATAGATCAGTTCAGCCTAAGGGTTGGAAGGGACATTCAACAAAAATTAGGCAAAACTGTATATTCCTAGAAACACATTCCTACTTCATCTAATTTCATGAAGGCAGTAGATGCTTTGTTTAACATTCACAGGAATAGCTGTAGATGAAATAAACAAGGCTTTTCAAAGAGGAATGAAAAGAGGATAGGTTTAAGAAACGAGCAGGTGCCCCTTACCTTGCATGAGTATGGCCAAGCCGCGTATCCTTTCCAAATTTTCTGAACCCCAGGAAATGAAATCGCAGAGTTTCACCGGACAAAGAAGTCTGTACTGGGATGGGTGACCTCCCGGGAAGTCCCAGTGCTTCACCCCTGTGAGCATCACCTAGATCCAATGAGTGCTAACTTTTCCATTTATTCTCATGAAAGATGGATTCATGTTGAATCACTACTCATGAAACATAGGTCATCGAGTTTGACTCAAAATCACACAGTTAAATCCTGATATTCACATCACAATTTGAGTAGCTGTGGAAATCATCTCCTACTTATTAATTTAGAGTTGTCAAAGATTATATTTCTAAGGAAAAATACAGATATTCTGCTACTCTTAATGTCTAATATTTAAGTTTTCCTTTGTTTCAAACATAAAATTTTAAATTTCTATTTATTTTTTGTTTACAAAGACATTTTATATCATACTTTGAAAAAATCCGTCTTCAAATTGATGTGCATAGCTTAGATATTTTTATATGTTACAATGTTGAAATTCAATTTGTATGAAGTATTGAAATTGGGAAGAATGTGATAGCCAAATTGCTAGATGTGATGTATTCGTAGTCACTTGGAAATTTCATGTGTACAAGATATATCTGAAAATTTCAAATAACTTTGTGGTTTGTTGAGCTTCTCTTCAAGTGGTGATGATAAAGAAATATTTTTTTAAATAAGGTTTGGTTGTGATTCCACTATGTGATGTCTTTCTTTAAACCATGTTATTGTTAGTGGCCAACACAAAATTAATAGACGACATGAAATTCAAGAACCATATGCACTTGAAGCAACTTATAGTAAATTCATTAGTAGTGACATTAGATTTCATAACTAAATCCAAAGTTAGATGATTGAAAGTAGTTACTATGACTTCTTAGGAATTCTTATCATTGTAAAAATATAATTGGATGAGTGCAAGGTATGCATTAAGGATATGTCACTTCATTAAGAATATGTGTTGTAAACATGATTGTATCTCTCCATGATGGCTATGTTGTATATCATACTAGAAATGTCCCAAAAATTTATTAACACATTACAAATATTTTCTATAACTTGAATTTTTTGAAATGATAGAATAACTTGTGACACTGATAATTATTCCACAAGGCCACATGGTTAGTAGCTTTATATTTTCAACATTGGTAGATTAAATTGAGTGGGTCATGTAAGCATATTTTGAATTGTTTTTAGCATAGTCTTCACTTCTTAAGCTAGTTCCAAGATTGATTTTATGTTATGTTAGAGTTCGAGATTTGACAAAAAAAATATGTGTGTGCGCATTTTAATCCTTCATCAAACTACAAGTAAAAAATGATTGGCATATATTAACACATGCTCGTGATGCAACAAAAAAGTGCATAGATGAGTGTTGTGAATAAATATAACCCTATTGGGTGAGTCATTTGTCTAGCAATCTCTTGAGTGCTTTGGGAAAAATGGTTTTTTTCCTTTTAACTATGGAAGCCATTAGAGTTGTTAGTCTTTATAGTTAGCGGGAGGTCATGAGTTTTTTTGTTATTAATATTCATAACTCGATGAGTAAATGATTAGCGGTCAAAGCTTTGCCTTATCACTAGCTTGCAAGCTTGAGATGGTTTAGGTCTATCATGATGTGAGCTAGTGAATGCTCACCACCTATCTTGTGAGGCCTCGTGGCCATTTTAAGAATGATGTCAATAATGCTTTCGGAAAAGTGTTTTTTCCTTTCAACTGTGCAAGTCATTAGAGTTGTTAGTCTTTATAGTTAGTGGTAGATCACAAGTATGTTTGTTGTTAATATTCATAACTTGACGTGTAAACAATTAGTGGTCAAAGCTTTCCTTTCTCACTAGCTTGCAAGCTCAAGATGGTTTAGGTCTATCATGATGCGAGCTAGTGAATGCCTGCCACTTGTCATGTGAGGCCTCGCGGCCAATTTTTTAAATGATGTCAAGAATGCCTAATTAAATCCAAGGTCATTCTTATATTTAATATTTTCTTCTCAAGCTTGTAGTTAGCGAACCTATTTTATGTTTGGGTACAAGATTGCAGATCTAAAAAATATTGAGTCATTTGTCTAGTGATCTCGCAATACTTTTAATGTTTTGATTCATGTGGTCACTGACTTGGAAAAGTGTTTTTTTCCTTTAAACTGTGCAAGTCATCCAAAAAATTTAACTTTATAATTTATATGCATGAATTTTCTAGCTTTTAATTGGATGAATGAAATAGAGCTTTATATGGGAGATTTGTGAGTTCATGAGATATGTTTTTTTCTAAAATATTTGAACTAATTTCTCTTATCCCTAATTTTTAGCACATTTCTTTGGACATTTATTATATATTTATTTAAAGTGCATTAAATTTAGGTTTTAATAATTTAATTATTATATATGGATTTGTAGGATAGAAAACTATATATTATAATAATATAATCAATAATTTGGTATTTCTTACTTTTCTAGAACCATTATAAATATTTTTTAAATTATAAATAGAAGGTTGGGTGAGGTGGTGGAATGCTGAAAGGACATAGGTCCATGTGTCAAGTTAGATGGTTAACTCTACTTGATTTGATGATATATTTGATTTGGCATGTTGAGAACAAAGGAAAGAAGCTCATTAATGGAAAATCAATCCTTTTGATCGACTGCAAGTACATGTTAATGTTCTCCATGCCTAATAAATACAATTTTCTTCCTCCCCTTGCTTTCTTATCCATCTACCCAGCCAGAATAATGATGGTCACCTTTCTGTCCATTCAGAGCCAGATTTGCATTTAAAAGATTTGTTTTCCTGTATGGGGACGTGCATTTGATCATGATTTCTTTTTCTTAGTAGTTATTGCTCCTCTACAATCTCAACTCTGCCTGGTTAGAGTTTGAACTCAATGAAATATCAAAGTTATGCCTGAACTCTATAAAAAGTAGTTGTGAATATGTTTTAGAGGTTCTTCTCTGCCTATATGTTACAGCAACATTATGCTTTGCAACTTTTCCTTTCGTTAATGAAATCTTTGTTCCTTACCTTCTCTTGCCATTTTGTTGTCTAGTGCATGTATATGCTTTGTAGTAAAAATTTTCTTTCTATTTTCCTAAGTTTACATGTTGCGTTCAGTCTGTTGGCAATCATTGCATAAGTGAATTTTATCTTTCTTTTCAACATTTCATTAGTTTCAGACGTTCATGTCACTTTGGGGAATAGACTGAAGTTAAGTCTAGTGTATTTCAAGTTTTCATTGATGTTTTGTGTAGTTGTAGGCAGAGTTGTGACCATTCAATCTAGGTTCATCACCCCCCTTTAGATTAGGTTACGTAGTTTGATTTCATGCATCTCCTTCTCCCTTTTCCTTCAAAGGGTAGTTAGGTGCATCCTAATTGTAAGGAAGTCGATCTTCTCCAGAGATTCGACCTCAAAACACAAGTTCCACACTTGGAGGTTGTTTCCATGTTACATGAGGTCACTTGAGGGTCAATACCACAAATCTAGTTTGTCTTGGCATAAGATTCTTGCAAGATTTGTTAATATTTTTGATACCAAGCTCAATATTTTTTGGTTTTCCCTTACCAATGAAATTTTATGGGTCATTTGGAAGCAAAGGAATGAGGATATTTCTGTATAGATAGTCAGACCTTATTGGGTTTCATATGAAACTCACCCTCTCTCACATAATGTCATAGGTTATTGTTATTCTGGAGGTTCCAAGGGAGAGATTTTTATCACCACAAGGGAAGAAAACATGCTCATTTTCAAAGAGGACATTCAGTTGTCCAATTTTTTTCCTATGGCTTCTGACACTAATTCTCCTAGTAATACTGCCCATCAAACCCCAATTAACTTCTATGAGAAACATGATGGAGCTCAACAAAATCCAAGTACTCAAGTTAATCAGGACTTGCCTATAGATGCGGTTGGAGACACCCATGAAACTAAAATAAGCAATGTGCAAAAGGAGCAATTTTTCTATGGAGATGATTGGGACAATCCCATTTATAGGAGCAACCAAAATGATGTTGGAACTATTTTGTGTTATTTTGGGCAAAACTCTAAACATTTTATTGTTGATATTGTATATATTTAAATTTTGTAACTAGTTTTAGTCTCGACCTATAGTAGGCTATTTTTTTAACCAACAAACATCCTCTGTGATATTTTTGAGGCTTTACTCTCATAATTAAGTTGATATTCTATCTCTAATAGAAAACAAAATTATGCATATATGAGTGGTGTGATTATATATAACTCTATCAGGTGAATAATTTAGTTAATGTAGCACATATAAGCTATTAAATAAGTGTATGTCCAACCAAAAGGATTTGTAACCAATAAAATATGAGTTGTATACATGATAATTTTACCACCCATGAGATTGATAAAAGATTTTCTAATAAAACTATCTATGTTTTGTTTACAAAGACATTTCATATCACAATCTAAATATATCCTTCTTTAAATTGATGTGCATATCTCAGATATTTTTATATGTTAGTTTGTTGAAATTAGGTGAAATGACAATCAATTCACATAAAATATTGAAATTGGGAAAAATAGAATAGTCAAATCGTTAGATGCGATGTATCAATAGTCACATGGAAATTTTATGTGTACTAGATAAATATATATGATATTGCAATCTAAAAATTTCAAAAAGTTTGAGGTTTGTCAAGCTCCTCTTCAAGTTGAGACAATAGAGAAATCTGTTTAAAAATAAGGCTTGGTTGTGATTCCACTATGTGGTTCCTTCCTTTTAATCAAATTATTCTTAGTGGCTAACAAAAAATGAATGGATAGAGCCAAGTATAGTTTTTGTGAGAAAAAACAATGTTTGGCTCATCACACTTGGAGAACACAGAGAATTTGTTCTTTCTTCTGCAACATAATGGTGGGGGAAAGGCATCGTAGAGAGTCAGAGGGTGAAGAAGAGAAGTGAAAGAGGAGATCAAAGGTGTGGGAGAAGTTGAGAGAAGGCTGCATCTTGACCTTCATTGAAAAAAATTATGGTTGGGATCCTAAGATAACTGACCTTATGGTTAAGTCATGGAAAGATGGGAAGGTGAAGATAGATGGTATCAATTTATAGGTCAATGAAGGGGTCATGATGGAGGTCATTGATTCGCCTAATAAGGGAATAAAATTATATAGGGATAAGAAAATATCCCTGAATGTTGCGAAAGACTTTGCTAAGGATGCCAAGGAGATGAAGGATTTAGTGAAGATTGGTGCCTACTATGAACCTACACCAATAAAGAATCTTTGGATGTTTGTCCTAAGGGTGATTATCTCTCACATAATGTTTGACACTAGGTATTACAAGATCTATACCCACCATTTCATTATCATAAACCACTTCAGGTATGGAACAAAAATCTCCATCCCCTTCTACCTTTTCTTCTCTACAAATAAGAGTATCATGGGTTTTAAGAAGAAAGCATATGCTAACCCCACCTTCTATGAGGGTTTGTTATTACTTATATATGAGCATTTTAAATCTCAAACCTATTAAAGAGTTGTAGCCCACAAGGCAAAGTCCTTAGAGGAAACAAAGAGCTCTTACCTTCCTTCTGATACGGAGGATAGTATAGGTCTACATTTGGATGACAAAGAGGAGGTGACCAAAATTTTGAAGGACATAGGTAGGAAGAAGAAGAAGAAGAAGTTTGGGAAAGGAATGGAGAGAAGGCTAAAGCTACAGGTCAACTCAGTAGAGGATTACAATGAAGAGGAAGAGGGGATGGAAACAGATGAGGAGGGAAATGTGAAAGAGGTGGGCACCAGTAAGGCTCAGGAAAGCAGGAAGGATAACAGCTCAGCCAAAAGGAGGAAGGGTGGAGAGAAGGCACATGGTAAGTGTAAGGAAACCAATCTCAAAGCCCAAGAAGAGAGTAAAGAGGAATATGGTTCGACAAAACCATTGTTACTCTTGGCATTAAGGGTAGGAAAACTGCATGGAGGAACTTTCAATCAATCACAGTGAAAATGGGTTTAGTAAGAGAGCATATCGACCTAAAGGTTTTGGAGGGAAGGGATGGAAAAATGCATTTGGAGGAACTCATCGACCCAAATTTGGTGATTCTAAGTAATAACATGAGGAAAATAGGGGATGAGCCTCCTTAACAATGCCCACAACAGTATGGTGGATAATTTCTGGTCCATTAAATAGATTTTCCATGAAATTGAAGAGATTAAGTTCAAGATGCAGGGGCGGGAAAGGAAACAAGGGGGGGACAAGAATGTTAGAATTAGCAAGCTACATGCGAGGGTTACTGAGATTGAAAATAGAGTGGAAAGGATGAAGAGCTCTCTCCATAACTCAGCTAACCAGAGCCTCAACATAATCAAATGTAACAAATGGTTTTTAATATCGAAAACAAAGATAGTTTAAATAAAGATTACCCACATTCATTGATAGATAACTAAAAATCCTATTCATATGACATTAACTGCTTTAACAAACAATTGAAATAACTAGGTTTATAATCAATTGAAAATAATCATATTTATGATCATCTGTAATTGTCCAAATTGATGATAAACTAAAAATAACTAGATTAATGATAACTATATTTATGATCATTCGAAAATAACTAGATTAATGATCAACTGAAAATAACTAGATTAGCATTCTTCATACAAGTAGGTAAATTCTTAACAAGAAAGAAGAAAAGAACATACAAGAATCATCTAGAGGATCTTTAGCTCATTGTCCAAGCCTCAGTTTTGGTGAGGGGAGGAGCATTGACATAGGCTTAACCTCCCAACCTCATACCATACTTATCCCCACACAATCTATTAAATTAGAAAGGCTCACCCTACCTTGGGATTGGGATTGGGATGTTCTTAGTCCAATCACCTATACATCCTACTATTTAGAATGTCCACACACTTATGAAATGGACATGCTTGCATAATTGGAACCACATCAAGTGATCCTTAGATGGAAAACATGCCTTTTAAACTATGTCGGCCAAGGATTTCAGATGGGTCCATCGACCCGATCACCACTACTTAAATTGACAATAGGTTTCATTACAGGGATAAGCATGAGCTATTAAGTAAGATTTATTTATTTTATTTTAAAGTATCAAGTCTAATTTTACTCTCTTTATCCTTGTAGGATTTCATCTCACCTCTTCACCTTTTCTATGGCTAAATAGCCGGTGAGTCCCAGGTGCTCAAAATTTTAGAGCATCCAACTTTTAATGATTCATGATTATTACAATCTTCCAACATTTCACAATCTTCTTTTAAAGGTTGAACTTGCATAAATATTTATCAGCTGATTTTAATATCTATTGGGGTAAAAGCACAAATCTATGTCACTGTTTATGATACCAAAATCTATTTTGGTCAAATCTCAATTCTCTATCAAAAATCAATTTTTTTTCAAAAACTAAAAATACCCTTTTATAGATCTCAAATTCAATATCATCATTATAAATTTTTTTTTTGAGTGTTTTGATCAGTTATAATATGTTATAATATCAAAATAGTATAAGTCGATATTTCAACATTTCAGAAGATGCTCCCTCAAAAAAGGAAAAAAAAAGTAAATCATATCAAAATAATTTAAAAATTTATATTTATCTCTAGAGAGAATCCTCTTCACAAATATGCAATTTTTTTCAAGAAGTATAGATTTCATAGAGAAGTTTTGATGGGAGGAAAAAATTGTTGGATTTTGATAAGGTTGAACTTGAGTATTTATAACAAAGAAAATATACATTAAAAAAAAAAAATTTGTGTTCACTAGCTATACATGTCATCTATAAGATATTTTCAAATCTGAACATAAAAAGATGATTTGCATATACTTGTTTGACGGGAACTACACCCTATTTTTTTATAGTTAAAAAAGGGACTTCAAAATAAAATAAAATGAATAAATGCTTACTCAAAAAAATTATAAAAATCATAGGCATAAAATTCATCCAATTCTACACATTTCATCAATTTACATCATCTTCATATTTTAAACACAAATACAATTTTTTTTGTCATTAATATTGAGTTGTCACATTCTGATATCCCGTTTCTTTATAAAATTTGACACAGGTATGTGCTTTTACCCATTAACATAAATGAATCCATACTTTGACACTTCAATATGCTTATTACTAAGCAACTCTCTAAAGTTATTTAATTATACTTGATGATACACTACAACTACAACTATGGAACTCGCTTGTAAGAAAAATAGCATGGGAATAACATGAACTAGAAATGGTTTTCACATGACCCAATATAAAGGTGGATTTGTTCGAAAGGTTTGCAAGTCACCTTAATAACCAACTCTCCTTCAGTTGTTGTGGATGGATTACAATCTGAGATACTCAAACCCCAATGTGATCAAACACTTACAATAGAGTTTTATGGCGCTGCTTGTGTATTTAAAAGGCAGATTTAAAAAAATAGAGAATTGACTCAAGGGAAATAATGAAAGTCGGGTGTTATGGGGAGGCAGTAATACTAGAAAACATAGCAAGGAAAATACTCAGGTGAAAGAAATATATATCCTTCTCTTCTCACGGCTTCCATTTAAAAAGAACAGTTGAGACTTTTTGGCTTCTGTAACATAAAAGACTATTTGTCAATTTAAAATTTCCATGTGTTAAATTGGTTACAGTCAAAGATAAAGGAAAAACAAAAAGGATGGAAGAAAAAGGTTAGAAAATTATAATTCAATTATTGTTATAATTTATATTTACATATGTTCATGTAAATATATCAATGGGGTGACATCATTTTATTAAGTTATTATAATACAATGGTGCCATTTCATTTTTATATCTATATGAACATATATGCATATATATTATAATAATATGATGAAATATCATTTAAAATTCTTTGAGGTACATTTTATATTTTAATTAGAATATTTTTATTTTTTCTTAGATTATTTATTTAATAGCCCATTCAAGTCCCAAAAATGTAGCTTATGTTCAAGTCGTTGGATCCTTACCAAAGAAGTTCAAGGTCATACCTGTCAATCTTAATGATTGAACTAAGTGAGCATCCCATTCCGATGATCCTATTTAGCAATGCTTCTTGTACATATATACATATATATTATAATAATATGATGAAATATCATTTAAAATTCTTTGAGGTACGTTTTATATTTTAATTAGATTATTTTATGTTTTCTTAGATTATTTATTTAATAGCTCATGCAGGTCCCAAAAATGTATCCTGTGTTCAAGTCATTGGGTCCTTACCAAAGAAGTTCAAGGTCATACCTATCAATCCTAATGATTGAACTAAGTGAGCATCCCATTTCGATGATCCTATTTAGCAATGCTTCTCCCCCTTCATCTTCTCCTGCAATCACTCATGAAAATACTTCTGCCATAATAACAATTCTATAATAATTTTCATATAAACATTTAAAAGACTTTAAATTATTAATCATAATTCCAAAATCATGCAACTACTAACATCATATAATAGTTAATGGTTAACGACCATCTTCATTAATAGTTAATACAATGGATATAAATAGTTACCTGCTTCACATGATCATGAAAGAAAAATATGTTAAATCCAATGGTTATAAGCAAGTTTTAACATACATCTATGCACTAGGAAAAAAGCAGATGGGGAGCAGAGCAGGAAGGAGTGATAATTTGAATTGGGCTTCAAGTGAGAACCTAGAGAACATGGGCATCAGGGATCATCCTGTAGGTGCAGACCAGGAAAAGGGGGGGCAAGATGTTGATGCATCCAAGGATGGGGACCCACGAGTACTGTAGCCTCATCTAGGTGAGAAGATTCTTCCCCCCCCCCCCCCCCCCCCCCCCCTCTAGGTGGTGGGACTTCTGGGGCCTGGGGTCAGTGGTCGAATCTTTTCAAGGTCAAATCGATAGGTAAGTTGACCTTTCCTAAAATTATTGAAAAATCTGATAAGGAGAAGGGCATTTTTGCTCTGGAAGTCCCCAGAGAAATCATAGATCATAATATCCTTAGTATGGCAACTACTCTGGTGGGCAAATTCATCAGTCCACGGCCTAACATTGACCTAGTGAGGGTCTTCACAAGGAACAAATGAGAGCTGAAGGGGCATGTAGAGGTGATTTCTATGGCCAAAGGGTTCATGACTTTTGAGATCTCTTGTTTAGAGGACTATGCTAAAATCTTGTGTGCAAGAAACTGGTCTTTGGGGAGATCTACTCTGATCCTATAGAAATGGACCTCCAACCTGGATCTGAACAATGATTTCCTTACCCAGGCCCTAATATGGATCAAATTGCCTAAAATTCCTCTTGAATACTAGCATGAGGATGTCTTCGATGGTATTGCAAGATACTTTGGAGAACTCCTTTCCATTGATCTTGTTACAGCAGCTAAGAAAAGGCTTACTTATGCTAGGATTTGTGTTGGTGTGACAGAAGGTTAGGACATGCCCCAAGTCATCAAACTTTATTCTTGTTTGGGAAGAACGGTTCAATAGATCAACTATGAAAGTGTTCCCTTTGCGTGTTTTCACTGCAAAAAGGTAGGCCACAAAGCTGGTACCTGCTCGTTATTTAAAAGGAAACAAAGGGAAGGTCTAAAACAAAGCTGGCAAGAAAATTGCCAATGCTCCCAAAAAGGAATGGAAGAAGAAAGATACTCTAGACAAGAAAGTAGGGGAGACAATAGGGAAAGTCAATACTAATATGGTTACAGGTCCTCAAGCTGGGGTCTTAGCCCTTCAAGAAGCAGAGGCTGACTCAGATAAAGATATGAAGGAAAAAATTGTTGGCACAACTTGCCCCACTCACAAGAAGGCAATCACCATTTTAATAGAAGAGGCAGGTAAAGCGATGACCCAAGGGCCTAAGAAAATACATGAGGTCATGATTTCTACCAATTTGAAACCTAAGTTATCCTTTGTCCCGGACTCTCTGGAGGAACCTATGGAAGATGATCCTCCTCTATCCCAGGAATCCAACACAAGCCCGGTCAATAGGGTAACCCCTAAGACTATGAATAGAATCATTGAGCAACTCTCACCGGGACATTTGGCCAGACTGGAAGCTTTTTTTAATAATTACAAGGATGTTGATGAAGCTCCCTAGTTTGTGGTCAAAAATAGAAAGTAGAAGTATACTCGAGACCCTTCACCTGCTTCTCCAGCTACTACCAGGAGCAGGGTAAAAGCTGATCTTGGCCTTATCTCTAATCAATTAGGTAGGAAAAGAAAGAACCAACTTAGAAAGGAGGAGACGAGAAGAAATATTATGGATGGAATGCAACGAACCATCTAGGAATCTTGTTCATCGATCAAAGCATGAAGATCCTATCTTCTAACGTTAGTGGACTCAATGGACTACACAAATAGGAGATTGTTAGGAATATGATTAGGAACCAAAGGCCTAATATTTTTTTAATTCAGGAAACCAAAATGAAGAAGGAAAGCTTGGGGAACATTAAATTTAGCAACATCATGAGTGGTGTAGCTTCAGACTTAGAGGATGCATCTGGGGGTCTATTGATTTTATATAATAACAAGCATTTTAGATTTGAACTAGAATATAATGAGGGTAACATTCTCTTTTGTAGAGTCTATCATATGCATTCTAATGAAAATTGGTTTTTGTTGAATTTATATGCTCCTAACAACAAAAGAGAAAGAGAGAATTATTGGTCTAAAGAAGGAGAGCTGGTGCAGACTAGTAACTTAAGGAAAGGCATTATAATGGGAGATTTCAATACTCCACTTGTGGATGAGGAGAAGTTGGATGGTCTGGCATCAGATTGGGATAGTAAATAGGACCTCTCTAGTTTTATTAATGATTTGGCTTTTTTTGATTTTGATCTTACAAGAGGTGTCTTTCCTTGGTCTAACAAAAGAATTGGTCAGGAGTGTGTTCAGGTCAAATTGGACAAAGCTTTAATTTCTCCTAATTTGTTGCAAACTTTCTCTTGTAAGTTATATCTGCTTCCTAGAGTTGGCTCTGATCACTGTCCTATTTCTCTTTTGGTTGTTCCTATTGAACCAAGAAGGAACTTTCCTTTTAGGTTTGAAAAAATGTGGACTTCTCACCTAGATCTACTGGAAAAAGTGAAATTCTGGTGGGGGATTGATGTGGAAGGAACTGCAATGTTCAGAGTTACCAGGAAACTGAGCAATGTGAAGAGAATGATTAAAGTATGGAACAAAATGGACTTTGGTCATATCTTTCATGATAAGGAGGATCTATCTGATAAATTAACTTCAATTCAAGACAATATTCAACAGGAAGGCTGTGATGAGATAAATAGGGAGGTTGAGTTTACTATTCTTTCAGACTTGCACAATATTATCAATAAGGAGGAAAAGTTTAGGAGACAAAGATCAAGGATAAATTGGCTCAAGGATGGAGATCAAAATATGAAGTTTTTTCACCTTTCCACTCTTAAGCATTGAGCTAATAATAGAATCTCTGGAATCAAGAGGGGCCAAATTTTGCTAACAAAAGATATTGATATCTCTATTGAGGCAGTGTCATTCTTCTCTTCTCTCTTGTCTTGGGACCCCTTATTATCAAGGGTGGATCAAGATGACATTGTTTCTTGTATCCCTTAGATAATCCAACCCCACCACAACAAAATGCTTCGAGCTATTCCTAATGCTCTGGAAGTTAGAGATGCTCTTTTTTCCTTGTCTACTGAGAAATCTCCAGGTCTAGATGGATTTCCTACCTTCTTTTTTCAAATGTACTGGCAGGTGGTTATGGAAGATGTGGTGAAGGTTGATCAGGAGTTCTTTGGAGCTAGAAGTATTCTCAAGGAGATAAATTCCACATTCTTGGTCCTCATTCCTAAATCTCGTAGGGAAAACTCTTTGGATAAGTTCAGACCTATCAATTTATGCAACTCTTTTTATAAGATCACCTCAAAGGTGCTTACTTCTAGGATGCTCAAAATTCTCCCTCTGATTATATCTCAGCAACAAACTGGCTTTTTTCCTGGAAGACAAATTTTAGATTCGATAATGATGGTTCATGAAGTTATTCATTCTATGGAAGCTAGTAAACATGAAGGTATGTTTCTTAAACTGGATCTCTTTAAAGCCTATGATCAGGTTGACTGGTCTTTTCTTGGTTTGTTCCTCCAGGCCTTTAGATTCAATCAAAAAATCTATAAGATTATCTCTTAGCTTGTTTCAACCTCTTCTCTCGCTATTATGGTTAATGGAGCTCCTTTGGACTTCTTTAAACCTACTAGAGGTCTTAGACAGGGAGACCCCCTCTTGCCTATTCTTTTCATTATTTTGGCTGAATGTATTGGTAGGCTTATTGAGCACAAAAAGAAAGATGGAAGTCTCAAGAAGATCAAGCCTTCATCAAAATGTGATCCTTTCTCCCACCAGCAATTTGTGGATGATACAGTAATGGGGGGAGGCTTCTGTAAAAGAGGCTACGGCTATGAAGGAGATCCTTGATATTTACACTAGAGGGTTGGGTCAGCTGATTAATTGGGATAAGAGGTCGATATTCTTTGTTAATACCCTAGAAGCCAAATAGAGAAAAATTGCAAGGATCCTTGGCTACAGAGTGAGAAAGCTTCCCTCTACCTATCTAGGGCTCCCTTTGGGCTCTTCACCCCTAGACTCCTTCTGGAATGGGATATTGGATAGATTCAATAAAAAAATGGTTGGTTGGAAAGGTGCTTCACTCAGCCAGGCAGGTAAATGTCAGCTGGTCAAATCTACTCTACAGAACCTCCCTATGTATGCTTTGAGCTTGTTTGGGATTCGAGTGAGACTTGTTGAGAAAATGGAAAAAAATTAGAGAGACTTTCTATGGATAGGCCTTGAAGGGAGAAAAAGGTATCCTCTTGTTGCTTGGGAGAATGTTTGTCTTCCAAAGAGGTATGGTGGTCTTGGCATAAGGAAGTTAACCCATCTCAATAAGGCTCTTCTAGCTAAGAAAATATGGCATATTTTCAACAGCACTAGTGAATGGAGGGATATCCTAGTAAATAAATGCATCAAAAGGCCTTCTCTTCATTTTATTTTAAACAATGAGGAAATTCCTAAAGGATCGATCATTTGGAATGGTATCCTAAAGGCCAGGGACTTGGCAAGGGCTAAAGTTTCTTGGAATTTGGGAAATGGGGAGGATATTCAGTTCTGGTCTGATAGTTCGTTATTTCAAGGTCCCCTTATTAGCAATCTTGTTAATGAATTTTGGGTGAATGAATGTATGTGACAATTTGGGTTTAAAGTAAGCAATTATAGGATTGGCCAGGGATGGAGAGATCTTTCCCTCATATTTGAGGATCTAAAACTGATTATGATAGTGTTAAACTCAATGGTTCTAAGTAATAAGAGAGATTAAATGATTTGGGGAGATAATCCCAATGGTAGTTATGTTGTTGCTTTAGGTAACTCTCTTTGGTGTTTAAGGGAGAAACCCCCTTGGGAAAATGCTTGGCTTCTTGGTCTTATTCCAAAGCTCAACATCTTTTATTGGCTAGCCCTTCAAAATAAAATACTCACTCAAGATAATCTTATAAAGAGAGGACATGTTATGCCTAATAGATGTTCTCTTTGTAAAAACCAGTTGGATCCGAGAAACCATCTTTTCATTCATTATGTTTACTCTAGGGAGGTTTGGGAGTTCCTAACCCAGGATTTTGAGATTTGTTGGTGTATGCCAGATAATTTTTTGGATTTTTTCAGTCAATGGAAAAGCTTGTTTAAATCTTCTATTTTGCAGGAATTAAGCACCTAGATTTTGCCTCACTTTTGCTGGAGTATCTAGAAGGAAAGGAACAACAAAATAGTTAGGGATAGAGATGAGCCAACTCTTGTTATTGGGAGGAAGATTTATAAAAACATAAAGGATAACTATCAAGTCAAGAAGGGGGGAGAAATTGAAGTTGGTGGTAGAAAGATGAAAAAGGAAAAAGAAAGGAAGCCAGATGGCTTCTTCCCCTTGAGGGATGGTACAAAGCCAACTTCGACGCTGCCTCTAAAGGAAATCCAGGTCCCTTGGGAAGTGGTGGAATAATAAGAAATAATTTTGGTGAGGGAGTTGCGACTTTTTCTCTTCCATTGGGATTCCAAACTAACCATCTTGCAGAAGCCAGAGCAGCATGCCGTGTGGTTAAACTAGCTCTTAAAATTGGAATAACTAAACTTTGGTTAGAAGGGGACTCTAATAATATAATTAATTGTATAAATGGAAAATCTCTTCCTTCTTGGTCGATTTCCAATCTAATTGAAGAGACACGTGATACTCTTGCAAAATTTGAGACTGTCCACATCACACGTGTGTTCAGAGAAGCAAATCTAGTTACGGATTGGTTTGCCAACAAAGGTGTGGGATTTGAAAGTTGATTACATGGCGATTGGGAAAAGATATTCTGATGGAAGCCAAGACCCTTATCGACTTGGAAAAAATCCAGGGGTGTATGGTGGAGATCTAATTGCAAAATAAATATTAAAGGAATTTGGGAAATTAGTACAAGTCATAAAGGCTTTTTTAGTTTTCATAAGTAGTTGAGGTTATCATTGTCTTTTCAACACATTTTGTGGGTCAAAATATTCATTTACTACTTGTACTTTTGTAAGGTGAATTATTTTGGCACTTATCAAAGAAACAATGCCAAAATTTCATCTGCGAAGGAGTTGCAGAGCTCAGAGTATATGAGAATTGTAGGAGCTAAAACTTAAGAGATGGTGGGAGAACGTTGCAAAAAGGAGCCGGTGGGGGAAGTGGATAAATGGAGAAATAGGGGAAAATTTTGGAAAAAGTTGGAAAATGGAGGGGTTGCAAGTTACATTGCAAAACTTCATGGTTTTGATCCTAAGGTCACCAACAACATGGTGAATTCATGGAAAGACAGCAAGGTAACGATGAATGGTGTCTCATTTTTTATCACAAAGGAGGTTGTCGCTATGGTTACTGAAATTCCTATGGAGGGTTTCAAGTTTTATAGGGATAAAAACTCTCAACCAATGCAGTGAAGGATTTTGTGAAGAGCACTGAAGAAATGAGTGAACTGATTAAAAGTGAGACATTTTATGTGATAGAATCCATCAAGAAGCTCTGGAGGTATATTTTGTGTGCTATCATTGAATATATCACTCTGGACCCTAGGTTTGATCGAGTAAGAACCCATCATTTCATTCTTCTTAATCATTTTTTTGATGATAGTAAAATTTCTTTCCCTTATTATTTATTTACTTCCATGAGTAAGGCAATCACTAGCTTTAAGAAGAAACCTATTGCCAACCCTGCTCTGCATGAGGGATTGTTGTTGCTTATCCATGAGTACTTCAAAGCTTAGATGGTTAGCAACAATCCCTCGATGGATGCAAATGCTGACAATGGTAGCTCTAGCTACTCTTCTGATTCTGATGATATTCAGAGCATAAGCTCGGAGGAAGAGGGGAATGTTTCTTCTGGTAAGAAAATTAAGGGTCGTGTTAAGAAGTCATCCTTTGATATAACCCCAAGAAGAAAGAACCTAAGGGATCATGGCCAAACCTCTGGTAAAGATGATATGGATTATAACAAGGATGAGAAGGACATGGCTTCTGATGATGAGGGCAAGGAGATGAAAGAGGAGATTAAAGAGGAACATGTAGGGAAGAAACAAAAGAGGGATGATGCAGATGATGAGAGGGTTTCAAATCAAGGGCCAGATGTTATGATTCTCCCTCTCTCCCCTGTTCATCCTTATTATCATCCCAAGGAGAAGGAAAAGGATAATACCGGTGGTAAAGAGGGGGAAGTGCTTGTCAAAAATAGGAGAAAAGCTTGGAGGAGTTTCAATGCTAGGACTGCGATGATAGGAATTTTTGGAGAAGCAATGAATCCTCAAATTCTGGTGGAAAACTAGGAACAACCCTGACTTGAAGAGCTCATAGACCCTGCTATTTTGGTCATAACTGATAATGCTAGGGAGATGGGTATGAATCTTTTGAACAATTCTCGTAACAACATGATTGATAATTTTAGATCAATCAAGTGGCTATACCATGAGCTAGAGGAGGTTAGAGAGAAGGTTTGTTAGTTGAAGGGCAACAAGAAGAAGACAGAAATTGAGAATCAAGAGGATTGGGAGGATAGAGTCAGTTTGGCTGAGAGGAGAATTAAGAATCTTGAAAACTACAATCATAATTTGGCTAGTCATATGATCTCTCTCCTCAATTCAATCAATGACAATATTCTCTCCTTAACTGGTGTGCTCAAAGACAAAGGACTACTAGTAGGTGAGGACAAAAAGGACAAAGGTAGAGCCAGGTCTGATGAAGATATGGCCACTGATATCACCTTTACCAGTTTGGACCAGGAAATAAAGAAAGTCCAAGAGCAGATGGTCGAGGAGCACCAGAAGATCTATGAGGCTGCCCAGACCATGTAGGATCTCAAGAAGAAGAATGAAGAGTAGCCCTCTTCTTCTATCTTTTTGTTTTTTTGCTATTTCTCTTTTGGCTTTTGGTTTTGGCTTTTTCTAAGTTTGGTTAAAGACAATTTGTTTTCCTGGCCTTTTTGTTGGCTGGGCCTCATGCTTATTATCAACCATTAGACTTGTTTTATTTTGGCTTGGCTTCTTTTGCTTATTTTCAGCCATGTTTATGTAACTACTTTTGGGTTTTAGGGTCCCTGTAAAACCTGTTTATCTTATCAAAAACATACCCTCCCCCTTAAATTTTTCATCATCCCCAATGAATATCACAACAAAAATTTAGACAATACCAAATTAGTTTATTTTAAGAAAAGAAAAGAAATATTTAGGTTTTAGCCCTAGAGAAAAGATGAGGGTATCTTTGAAAGGTTTCATGATAATCTTCCCAAGTGGCATTATCTTCTACATACTTATCCCATTGGACCTTGCATTGAGTCACCTCCTAATTTTGTAAGCATAGCTTATGGACCTTGAGTATTTTGAGTGGTCCTATTTCCACCACCCCTAGTTCTCGCACCTATAATAGGTTCCAATAAATTATATATTCATAATGAGTAATGTATTTCTTAAAGTATGACACATGGAAGATGTCATGCATCTTGGTGAGGGCTGGTGGTAAAGCAATTTTGTAAGCTAATGGGTTCACAACTTCCAATTTTTCAAAGGGTCCTACATACCTCAGGGCTAACTTGGCATTATTACCAAACTTGATAGTACTCTTTTGAGGTTTTATTCTTAATAGTATCTTTTCTCCCACTAATAATTCTCTAGATGCTCTTTTTGCATCTGCATAACTTTTATGTGTGTCATTAGCTTCCTTCAATTTTTGATGAATCTGGATTATTTGTTCTTTCATTTCCTTAAGCATCTTAGGTCCAATAATAATTCTATCTTCTAGCCAGTTCCAACTTACATGAGTTCTACATTTGCATCCATCTAGAGCCTCAAAGGGGGACATTTTAATGATGAATTGATAGAAATTGTTATAAGCAAATTCTACCAAAGGTAAATATGTTTCCCACTGATATTGCTGATCCATATAGTAAACTCTCAAAAGATCTTCTAATACCTAGTTTACTCTTTTTATTTGACCATCTATCTCAAGATGATAAGCTAAACTAATGTTTAGTTTAGTACCTAGTGTTGAAAATAATGTTTGCCAAAATCTAGAAGTTATCCTAGCATCCCTGTCTGAAATAATTTTCTCTGGAATTCCATGTAATCTAAAAATTTCTTTTATGAATTTATGAGTAATTTTTAGTGCTCCATCAGCTAGATTTCTTGGTATAAAATGAGAAACTTTTTTCAGTCTATCAACCACTATCAGAATGGTATTTAGTCAATTTCATGTAATAGGTAATCCTTTTACAAAATCCATGGAAATTATCTACCATTTCCATTCTGGTACTTCATTAGGGTACAAAAGGTTAGCTGGGTATCAATGTTTTGATTTTACTCTTGGCATTCTAAGCATCCTGCCACAAAATATGTTATCTCCCTTTTCATTCCTTTCCAAAAATATAGAGGTTTTATATCAGACAATATT
This sequence comes from Cupressus sempervirens, assembly GCA_028749045.1. NCBI lineage: Eukaryota > Viridiplantae > Streptophyta > Pinopsida > Cupressales > Cupressaceae > Cupressus > Cupressus sempervirens. The sequence continues at coordinate 525,319,439 of CM053783.1, read as the reverse complement.
TTAGTTACCCTAGGGTGTCTTGAATATGGAGCTGAATGAGATTCTTCCAAAATTATTCTTCAAAGTTCAGCTTTGTTGGGTACATAAATCCTATTATGATATCTTAGCAATCCATCCACTTCTAGACTAAAATTTGAATACTTGGAATCCTATGGTTCCCTGATAAGTGCTAAGCTGATCTTTGCATGAAATTCATCATGCTGTAGATGTTGTAAGATCTAGTGCTTTAATATGAAGTTTATAGTAGCCATGGCAGAAATGCGTCTTCTCCTACTTAGGGCATCTACCACTTTGTGTTCCTTTCCCTTAATATAACTTTTGTCAAATTCATAGTCAGCTAAAAATTCTAGCCATCTTCTTTGTCTAGCATTAGAATTGGTTGAGTGAAAATATATTTTAGACTGTGATAGTTGGATTGTAGTTCAAAAGGTTTTCCAGTCAAGGAATGTCTCCACATTTGAAAAGCATGAACAATAGCTACTAAATCCAAATCATGAGGGGCATAATTCTACTCATAATTTTTCAACTTCCTAGATTCGTATGCAATTACCTATTCATCCTGCATTAGCACACCTCCTACTTCTTCTCCTGATGCATCTATTATAAGTATGAATTTCTTTTGTCAGTCAGGTACTTTTAATATGGGTGTTGTGGTTAACTTTTCCTTCAAGTATTCAAAATTTGATTGACATTTTTTTTCCATACAAATTTCTTTCCCTTTCTCTACAATGATGTAATCGGGTAAGCTATTTTGGAGAAATTCATGAAAAAATTCCTATAAAACCTACCAATCGCATAAAACTTCTAACTTTTATCACATTTTTAGGTATAGGCCATTCCTTAATTGCTTTGATTTTTGATGGATCTACAACTATTCCCTAAGCTAATATAATGTGCCCTAAATATTGGATTTCCTTTTGATAGAAAGTGCACTTAAACAACTTTCCATACAATTTATGATCTCTTAACCTTTGTAAAACTTTTTCCAAATGTTCTTGATGTTCTTCCTCATTCTTTCAATAGATTAGAATATCATCTATGAAAACCAGCACAAACTTATCTAGGCAATCTTGAAATATACTATTCATTAAGTTCGTAAAAGTTGCTAGAGCATTGGTTAACCTAAATGGTAACACTATAAATTCCTAATGCCCATACCTAGTTCTAAATATAGTTTTATGAATACCTTCATCCTTAATAAGAAGTTGGTGATATCCTAACCTAAAATCAAATTTTGAAACTATTGTTGTGCCTTTCATTTGATCAAAAAGGTCATCTATTCTAGGGAGTGGATACTGGTTCTTAATAGTAACCTTACTAAGCATTCTATACTGTATGCATAATCTCATGGTTTCATCCTTCTTCCTAAGAAACAACACTGGGGCTCCCCATAGTGAAACACTGGGCTAGATCAGTTTCTGTTTAACATATCCTGTAATTGTATTTGCAACTCCATTTATTCTATGGTAGTGATTCAATATGGTACTCAATAAATGGGTTGTACTCCTGGTATCAAATCTATGGTAGAATCAAAGGCTCAAGATGGTGGAGGACTAGGGAGTTCTTTAGGGAACACATCTTGATATTTCTTTAGATATGGATATTTTTCTTCGAAGGATTTCTTTAACTTTTCTCTAATTTCCCCATCTTCAAAAATGTAGTCATCTCCATAAGTGGTGTTTTTAGGATCTCCCATGTCTTCAATTCTCACTACAAAGATCTCACAACCTTTTCTTCCATACTTCTTAAGTTGCATGGTAAATATTTGCTTTGATTTAATTTCATGTTTAATCCCTATAATGCTTGTGGGTCTACCTTGGTCATCTAGGAAATTTATAGTTTTGGCAAGACAATCTACCTTGGCCTTATGCTCACTAAGCCAGTTAATGCCTATGATATTGTTGTAAGACCCAAAAGGTGCTACATACAAATTCAATTCCTTGGAGAAATTTAGAAAATCAACTTGAGCCTTGAATAGACACTACTCTACCTTAGCCCTTGATTGGTTTGTAGATTCGATTGTCCATGGTTTTTCCATAAATCTAGATCTCTTTAGAAATCTACTTAATAGTTTAGGCAATATAAAATATTTAGAAGCTCCAGTATCAATTGAAATAGAGACAGGGTTCTTGTAGATCTTACCCGAAGTTTCAATCAGGCCTATTTGTTGTTTTGTTAGTCTATTATCCAGGGTTGCATGGATCCTTTGCTGATAAACATGTTGTTGTTGTAGAAGAGGTGGTTGTTGTGGCTGTGTTGGTGTTTGAAACTACTGAGCAACAAAATGTTCAATATCACAGTGAAATTACTCACACAATCTAAGGATTAGCCAATTCCTAGTAGCAATTACATGAATAAATCACTTTGACCCAACTTCAACAAAACCAAAAATGGTTTTCTACTCTTTAGGCTCTGCTAAACCAAGGTAGGTATACCTAGGGATGATTCTAATGCAAACTATGGTATGAAATTATCTTAGTTTCATTCTGATTCTCATCTTTCACCCTCGGACACATACACAGTTTATCAATTTTCTCTAAAAGCTTCTCAAATCTATATGCATCCCCTATAAGTAGATCTAGTTATAAATCTTCTATAGTTTACAAGTATTCCTAGAATTAGTGGCTATCTAAGACTCAGAAAACTATATGCAAATGAGTGGTAACCAACATTTGTAACTTTAAACAAAATGGAATGAAATGGTTTTGATTTTTTTTAAAATGATTTGATATGCAGCAGCAGAATTCACCCTTGCTTACTTCTAACTTATGTGACCAGTGCCTTATCCATTGGGCAGAAAATTAACTATTGGCAGGAGATCTAATTCAAACAACTTGTAAATGAATTAATCAATTGTAATCACCCATTTCCATTCTTATGAAGTATCCTTTCTATAAACTCATAAACCCTATTGATTCATTGAAGCATTTCTATAATTCCTTGAATTAAAAGCAACAATGATATCAGCATACAACCCATCCAGATTGCATTCAGCCAAGTTAAACCTTATTTAAAATGACTTCAAAGTAGACAAACCCATAAAATGGAGATAGAAATTGATGACACAAATATAGTGTAAATACCCCTTTGCATTATCCTTTCAGATGACTAATACAATGGCCAATAGAAATCAATTAAAAGCCCAGAATAGATTGTTTTTTCTGTCATTTCAATATGTTATTAGAGAGTACAATTGGAAGCAAACTCAAAACAACTACATACTATTGGACCGACTGAATGTACTTTTCTGAAAGAAAACAAAAATTCTACAAGTTTTGGACCATCACATTGCCTTGAAAACTCATTTATATAGACATGAGTTGCAACAAGCAAAGGGAAAATGTGATTGACAGGTGTCCCTCAAAAAGATATTTACATACACCTGTAACAAAAAGACAAAATGCAAATAACAGAAAGGCTAATACATCAAACATTCCTTTGTGGGTCCCTTTTCTGTTATTCTACCTAGATAGATAAAAGTGTTACCATCTAAATTTTTGATTATTCTAATTCCTTGAAATAAGTGACCATGAGGCTTGAAAGTGATGAGTCATCTCTGATTACCTGCAAACTTACTTTAATCCGAGGATTTTCCTTGTCTTCGTCATTAACTACGAGGGTAACTTTTCCTTTTGCACCTTCCTCCTCCTCATCACCTTCTGTTTCATCATCCTGTAGCATCTGCTCTTCTAACATAAATTTATTTCCACTCATTATAGGCAATATCATCAAGCCAATCAAAATTGAGGACATCTCTTTGTACTATTATCAGAGAATTTTCAATTACTTCTATATCAACCAATTCTTTTCTGATGGAGTAATAGAATATTTGCACTTTTACCAACTCCTCATTTGTCATTGCCCATAACAAATGGCCTATTTCATTTATACCCTTATTTATTCTTTCACAAAAGACTTCATCTAGCTCCCTCTTCCATTCTTCCTTTTCCTTTATTTTATCAATTGTATTTAATGCACAAGGGAATAAATTAGACTTTTCTGCAATATACTTGGAAAAACAAATAATTAATCTTTTGTGGAAAGAATATTGCTTATCATCAAAACCTTGCAGATTATTTAATAAATCAAAGATTTTTTCTATCTGATGATATGTTAGCTGAATGACAGATATACACATAGCAGTGATATCTTCATTTCTCTTTGTCCATTTTTGTACAATGGGTTTGAACACAGTTTCATTTCTTTTCAATTCATCCCTGATAGCTGAAATCCTTGCTAATTGATCAAAGAATGTGGGCCATTCTATCCTATCTATTAAATACATGATACCCTACCTCAATTTTTCTTCATACTGATTATTAAGTTCTACATGCATTGCATATAACTTATTTTTCTCCTCTTCAAAATCCTTTGTACTATAGAATTGAGGCCTTTCTGGAGTATCAGGTATCTCAATAATTGGTGTTGATTTAAAAGGCTCAACAGGTGGCCATCGGGTGTATGCAATCTTGGGTTTACTGGTTTCTCCTAATTTTCTTTTCCCAAAAATCTTCTCCATTTGAGTTATTTTATTTTCTAATGATTGTATTTGCATACCCCTCTCCTCATATGCTTTCAAAACTTCTTCAAACCTAGCATTGAGTTGGGAAAATTTATCTTCCTCTTGGCCAGACACCATGCTACCTAATTTTAGCATCTTTGATGCCATCCCAATTATTTGTTTACTACCTATCTCACCAGCCCTGAACACTGTCAATGCACCAGTATGCTCTGCAGTGGAAACCTCACGCATTCTAGTATTGTTCCTTTTTTCCATGAACCATATAACAAGGGCTTGGTGGTCATCACTAAATTTGACTCCTCTATGAGCCTATAATATTTCTTCAGCAGTCCTTAGTTGAACATCCCTTTATTTCCTTACTAAATCAAAAACAATGGCATTTTCTATATCCCATTCTGGTAGAAGGAGGACTCCTGACTGTCTAACTATCTGTCTCCCAGCTTCAGGAGTAAATTGAGCAAAATCATTCAAAAATTTAGATTTTACCTCTTCCTTAATATCTAAATCAAGTTTGTATGGTTGTTCTACCTATATCTTTTCACAGGTTTTCTCAAAATTTCCCATGTTTAATCTCCACAAAAATTGAGCAAAAGCCCAAGATTTTACAAAATTATCATCATTAATAAACCTTTCAGAGGCTTGGGCAACTATTGGATCAATTTCCTTACCTTGGTAATCAGAAACAATTAAATCCAAGGAAGGCATAGGAGGTTCTTGTGGTTCTCCAATCTCCAAATCTATGGAGGTAACAATTACATCCCCTTCTCCACCAATTTGTCTAAGCTACTCCTTTAGAGATGCTTCATCATCTATCTGGATTGGAGACTAGCTTGGGGAGTATTGTTCTATTTGAGAAGAAGAAGAAGAAGATCCCTGCACTAATTTTTTCCTTTTTGGAGAGCTAGCTACAGATGGACTTCCTGGTCTTGGCCTCTGATGAAGGGGTGCCTGTTGCACACTTTGAACCATCACATAACTTGCCCTTCTCTGCAAGGTATATTGGTCAAGAGCCACTATATTTTTGTTGTTTATCTTCCTCTGTACTTCTGCAGCCTTGTCTGGATATGTCTCAACATATGTGGCTTTCTTTTCATTCATAGTTTGGCTGATCTCAGCAAAATTATTCATTAATGCTTACATTTTGGTTCCCCAATATTTTTTATCTTTCAATGGGTCATACTGGGGGTCAAAAGCATTAATAAATTCTAGGGTCTTGCTAAATACTATCCATTTTTCTTTCCTCAATTCTTGTTCTTGCAAAGTGAAAATATTTTTGATTATATCCTTCAAATAATAAAATTTTTGTACCATGCGAGAATCTTTCACCCTCTCTCTTAAGAGGTCATAGAATCCCTCAGGATCAATAAATCTAGCATGAGATTCTACCATATTATATCTATCTAGAAACAAATTTAGGTGCTTCTACCCTTTCCTGACAAAGACAAAATTGTGTACCACAGTAATAATTGAAAAAAAGGTACCCTTCTTAGAAAATTCCCTCTCATCTATAGTGCCTATCTGCCATAGGAGCTCAGCTATCCCTATCTTCAAGGGCACATGAAAAGTCAACACATGTGGCTTCCCCACAAAACCATATGCTCTTATTATAGTTGAAATGTTATAAGGGATTATATCCCTCCAATTATGACTAACCAATAGTCCTTGTGCATGGTCCTTGGGTCTAACCAATTCTATCAATGCCTGTGGAATTCTGTGGTTGTCCCCTTTCAAAAGCAACCTAAGCTTTGATGCATAGTATCTATCAAATCTCACATAACTGGCATCTGTAGCTTTTGAAGTCATATCTACACTCCACAGATGCACTGTATTTCTCTCTCCATCCCTGATCATTTCCAGCTCAATACCCTTGGAGAAGAAGGTAAATCCCTTGCACAAGCATACATGCATAAGCAATGAATACCAATAGAATAGTTTGTCCACTTTTCCCCATGCTATCCCCACCAGGCCATTGTGAATTTCTTTCGCAAGAAAAGTAGCAAAATCCAGAATAGTGCTCATCCCAAATTGAAGAGTTTGAGCCATGATAAGGACAATAGAGTCTAGGATTTAATCAACTTCATCCATCCCAAAAATCTTGCAAAGAGAAAAATATAATGCTTGAGCTCTTAGGTTGAAATGCCTTCTCAGCAATGGCTCTAGGGTACTGGCTATAATCATAGGCAAAGTGCCAATTTTAGCAACATGCTCTTGTAGTGGCCCTATTCTTAGGTAAATCCTTTGTGCATCATACCTTGCTTGAAGGTCATCCATGTCAATAGTTTCATTAACAACATGGTTAGGATTGAGGTTGAAAACCTCACTCATTAATTCAGGGCAAACCCTAAAAAGATTCACTCCATGATTGTTCTTTACCCACCTTGTAATTAGATCATATTTCTTGGCCAAATCCATCAACAAATCACTATCAAAGAAAACCATGTGGACTGTTAATTTACCAATGTCAAACTCCCATACATTTCTCATAGGAGTGTCGAGTTTTGGCTCTAAAAACCATTTCTTAAGCAACTCCAGACCCCCCATGGAAACCTGGGCATCTCTTACCCAATTTGCTCTGTCATAAAAACCTTCTGCTACAACTACTCTTGGGTGTTTTGGAATGAGTTCCCTCCCCTTGGTTATTTCATGTACTGATAAGGGGAATTGTTCAAGAAAATCATCATGCATAGAACATTTCAAATAATCCATTTGTTTAATGAACTCTTTTCGGGGAGGCATTTTGAATAAAACCCTAGAAATTTTATAACAGCAGATACTTGAATTTTTTAAAGAGTCACAGAGTACTTACCCACTAGAATTCACACTTCTACACTGTGTGATTTCTTCTAGAATTTTACTGGATCACTAGATAAAAATTTTGTGCCCTAGCTCTAAAAATTTTGTATGCCCTGATGTTCTTTCTGCACTTTGGTGATTCATTAATGGTGAGATCGTGAGTTCTTTTCATACATTGAAATCGCACGAATGAAATTTGACACTTATTTACTCTCAGTAACCGTTACATCCAAATTGCAACCAAATTTGAATCCTATTCGTATATTTTCACTAGATTAGACAGCTTTGATTTAAAAGGCAACAAGCTTTATGGTTTTAAAAATAAGGCCACGTGTTGCAATACCGCTTGCCCGCATTTCTTAAATTTTTTGCACCTTAGAATTGCGGGGAAGCGCCGCTCATTGATCAAGACAAGATCAATGATTAGATCAATTCATATTTGAACAAAGTCCAGTCAGCTATACTGACCAATAAGAAGCCTTTATATGAGTTTGCACCTTCTGACAACTTCCACACTCGTGGGTCCCATTTCTTCTTTTGAGTGAGTAGGTGCTTGACATCATTCTTTCCACGTGTCAAGCTGGTGCATTCCCGCTTTCCTTATTGAACAATCATCTCCATATTGCAAGATTATGCCAGCTATTGATTTTTGAAAGATCAACAGTGACACTGCTTATATCCTTTAATCCTTCCGAGCTAGGAATAATGACATCACCATGGACACATTTTTGCATGGCACATACCCATTTTATTTAAACTTCATTCAAGTTCTTTATGCAAGAAAGTTCCCTTCATTGATCAAGACAGGATCAACGGTGTGAAAAATTTCTACACTTTATGATCAATCATCCATTTGGACCAATGAAATGACTCTGCTCAACCCTCGTACTTTGACCCACCTGACTACTGCATTAATTTCTGAGGCTTTCCATGCCCATAGCATAAGTACTTCCAGCTAAGCACAAGTGGCAAACCACATGGTGTGACTTATCATATTTCCATAATTTGGCTCCACTATGACACATGTTGAAAAGGCACATACTTGCATTCCTTATTTGACTAGCAGCTTCATAATGCAGGATTGCACTAACCCTCGATCTTTGAAAGATCTATGATTGATCAGGCTTCACTTCCATTTGGCAGAAAAACTTCTTCAGTGGCACATCTGGCAGTACATGTCAATGATCATTTTACAGTGTGGCACCCCGCAGCATACAGTTAGAGATTCTCGACCCCACCTTGCCATATGTCAAAAAATTGCTTGCCCATATTATTTATCTCTCGTGCAACTTCAAAATGTGGGCATGCGTTGGCCTTTGATCTTTGATAGATCAACGATTATAGAATCATGCATTTTAAAATACCACATTGGCTAAAGTGACAACTAAAATATTTCCATTCATTCCAACTCATTTGACACTTGCCACAGAAGACATCTCAACATCATCCCTAGGAATGATAGGCCCATCTTTTCAGACTGTGCCACTTGTCCCATTGACACTTCCCCACATTATTTATTTCACGAGCATCTCCTTCTTGCGAGAAAGCGCTAGCCCTTGATTCTTGCAAGATCGACGATCAAAAAATCTAAACTTTTGCAGCACACTGAGGCTAGAACATTAGGAAGGGCTACGTGTCATCATAGTGCATGCCCACATTGTTTAAAAACCTTGCATCTTGAAATTGCGGGAATGTGATACCTGTTGATCTGAACAAGATCAATGATTATAAAAACTTTTATTATTAGAGGTATTTCTTAATAGAATTATTAAGCAATTTGTTAAACCAAGCACAGCCACGTAAGGTTTAAACAAAATTATAATGAATTCATGCTTGTGCAAGCCCTTCCTTGGGGTAAAAGTAATATACCTTAAGAGCACATTTTAAAAAAAAAAATTATTTTTGAGGATTTTCAAGGCTAAGGTAAAATTCAAAAAGGCATTTAGGGTTTTTTAACTGATTGCTTTGATGACCAATTTTGAGAAACTGATAAAATTTCAACAACACAAAGACTAGGCTATGAACTAGGGAAATCTAAGAGTTTGAAAAATACAAGGAACAAAACCCTAAATGCAAGACACAAAGACTCAAATGATTTTTCACTAAAAATTTCCCAAAGTTTTTGCATTGTGAAAAATCAAACCAAAAAGCTGATTGGTGTTGGGTTTGATGAGGCATTTATTAGCATAATGATCTCCTCCATAAATGAAACATCCTAAAGGTGGCCCCTTCTTTTCATTACTCTTATTATTCTTACTTGTACTAAAATTACTTTTAACATCCTTGACTCTATTCATTTTTTATTCTGGCTTGCTATACCTGAAATCCTTAAACTATTTTTTCTAAGATCCAGTATATGCACCTTCCATATACTAGTTTATTTTCCTTTTATTATCTCGGATGGAATCATCCTTCTTGATTTTGTATTCTTGTCGAACAACCTTTTCTAAAACTTCTTCCATAGATCAAGGAATGAGAACATCAATTGCTCCTCCTATTCTATTATTCAGACCCATAATGAATTTTTTCACCTATAGATTTTTATCTTGCTGATATGGTGGTACATACTTCAATAGTCATGTAAATTTCTCCTAGTATTTATGTACAGTCATGTTTCCTTGCTTCAAGTTTTGGAAGTCCAGTAGTTTTTGGTCATAAAAGGTTTGAGGTAGCTAGCTATTTCTAAAAATGATTACAAATTTCTCCCAAGTAATCTTTGTGGTTTTAATATTTTTCTCAACTTTGGTATTTCCCCACTAGGTTGTAGTTTCTCCAGTAAAGTGGTATATTCCCCAGACCACCTTTGAGGTTTTTGAGAAGTTCCTAATTTTAAAATATTGTTCCAATTCAGTTAGCCAAGCCTTTGCATCCTCTCCAGATTCAAAACTGACAATTATTTGGGTGGTTTGATTTTCTTAATATTTGCTGAAAAATCAGCCACTATTTCTTGTTTCTTTTGTTTTTCAGTTTGAGTAGGTGAAGAGGTTTTCTTATTATATCTAGAGACTTCTGTCTCTATTCTAGGAGGAGGTGATGATTTTTTTTCTTCATGTTTATGCCCCATCTAAGCTATCATCACACTCATTCTCTTTTCCATATTATCCAACTTTAGTTGCATTTCTTGTAAAATCTAAAGTAACAAATTAGTGGATGATCGTGTATTTTCACGGACCATGTCATGATCTGCAACATTTTCCTTGCTGTTCATTTTGTTTGTTTACTGGTTTAACGGTTTAACCTATGAATTTACAAAATTTGTGTCAAATATATATATATATATATATATATATATATATATATATATATATATATATATATATATATATATATATATATATATATATATATATATATGTACCTACAACAAAAAGAGTTTTGTGAATGCTTATAACGCAAGAATTAAACCAATTTATTTAATTAACTTAATACTTTGCTGCTGCATTCATGGCAGCCTTATTTACAAAAATTTCCTCTATTGAGGATATTTACATTATGGAATCTAATCTTGCTTTTTAGCATTCAGTTCTAATTCAGTTTGATACATATCCCGTATCATCTAAGATCTGTGGAAATGCAAAAGAGAATTGTCATAATGAGCATTCTAGTTTTGGATTAGTTTGTTCCTATATGGTGCTTTACTAGTAGGAGTCCACTTGATTCGTTCTTTCTTCATTCGTTGCAATGCTTGGTTCAGGGTTTCACTATCTTGGGGCATGGAGCAGCACGTGTAGTTAAATTTGGCATGTTTTTAATTAAATAAGAGAAGATGCGATGTCGAGCCTTTTTGTGGGGTGTTTTATGTACTTGCATCCTGTAAAATTATTCTAATAATTTTTAGGTTTACATGGAAGGTAATGTGCCCTAGGTTTAGTGTTGAACCTAGCACTTTGATACCATATGTAACAAACCATTTTTTATATTGAAAACAAAGACAGTTTAAATAAAAATTACTCACATTCATTGATAGATAACTGAAAATCCTATTCATATGACATTAACTGCTTTAACAAACAACTAAAATAACCAAGTTTATGATCAACTAAAAATCAACATATTTATGATCATCTGTAATTGTCCAGATTAATGATCAACTGAAAATAAATAGGTTAATGATAACTATTTTATGGTCATCTGAAAATAAGGAGATTAACGATCAACTGAAAATAACTAGATTAATGTTCTTCATACAAGTAGGTAAATGCTTAACAAGAAAGAAGAAAAGAACATAAAAGAATCATCCAGAGGATCTTTAGCTGGTTGTGCAAGCCTTGGCTTTGGTGAGGGAGAAGCATTGACATAGGCTTAACCTCCCAACCTCGTACACAATCTATTAAATTAGAAAGACCATTTTGACCTCAGGATTGGGCTTGGGATGTTCTTAGTCCAGCCACCTCAACATGCCAGTGTTTAAAATGTCCACACAGTTATGAAATGGACATGCTTGCATAATTGACACCACAGAAATCAAGTGATCATTAGATGGAAAACATGCCTTTGAAACTACCTTGGCCAAGGATTTTAGATGGGTCCATCGACCTGATCACCACCGCTCAACCTAACAATAAGTTTCATTACAAGGATGAGCATGAGCTATTAAGTGAGATTTATTGATTTTATTTTAAAGTATCAAGTCTAATTTTACTCTCTTTATCCTTGCAAAATTTCATCTCACCTCTTCACCATTTTCATGGGTAAAGAACCAATGAGTCTTAGGTGTTCAAAATTTTAGAGCATCCAGCTCTTAATGATTCATGATTATGGCAATCTTCCATCATTTCACAATTTTCTTTTAAAGGTTGAACTTGCATAAATATTTATTAGCCAACTTTAATATCTATTGGTGGAAATGAATCCATACTTTAACACTTCAATATGCATATTACTAAGCAACTCTCCAAAGTTATTTAATTATACTTGATGTTACACTACAACTACAACTATGGAACTCACTTGTAAGAAAAATAGCATGGGAATAACATGAATAGGAAATGGTTTCAACGTGACTTGATATAAAGGTGGATTTGTCCAGAAGGTTTGCAAATCACCTTAATAACCAACTCTCCTTCAATTGTTATGGACAAATTACAATGTTGAGATACTCAAACGCTAGTGTGGTCAAACGCTTACAATAAAGTTTTATGGCACTAGTTGTGTATTTAAAATGCAGATTTAAAAAAATAGAGAATCAACTCAAGGGAAATACTGATTCAAATAGGGTGTTATGGGGAGGCAGTAATACTAGAAAACATAGCAAGGAAAATGGTTGAGTAAAAGAAATATATATCTGCCTCTTCTCATGGCTTCCATTTAAAAAGACAAGTCGAGACTTCTTGGCTTCCGTAACATAAAAGATTATTTGTCAATTTAAATTTGCCAAGTGTTAAATCAGTTACAATCAAAGAGAAAGGAAAAATAAAAAGGATGGAAGAAAAAGGTTGGAAAATTATAATTTGATTATTGTTATAATTTATATTTACATACATTCATGTAAATATATCAATGGGGTGACATCATTTTATTAAGCTATTATAATATAATGGTGCCATTTTATTTTTATATCTATATGTACGTATATACATATATATTATAATAATATGATGAAAGATCATTTAAAATTCTTTGAGGTACGTTTTATATTTTAATTAGATTATTTTATGTTTTCTTAGATCATTAATTTAATAGCTCATGCCGGTTCCACAAATGTATCATGTGTTCAAGTCATTGGGTCCTTAACAAAGAAGTTTAAGGTCATACCTATCAATCCTTATCACTGAACTAAGAAAGCATCCCATTCCAATGATCTTGTTTGGCAATGCTTCCCCCCCTTCATTTTCTCTTGCAATCACTCATGAAAACACTTCCACCATAATAACAATTCTATAATAATTTTCATATAAACATTTAAAAGACTTCAAATTATTAATCATGATTCCAAAATCAAGCAGTTGCTAACATCATATAATAGTTAATGGTTAACCACCATCTTCATTAATAGTTAATACAACAGATATAAATAACAACCTACTTCACATGATCATGAAAGAAAAATCCGTTAAATCCAATGGTTATGAGCAAGTTTAATAGTAGGTCAAAAATTTGGGATGTAACATCAAAGGATTAAATGACAATATCATTCAGCTACACTTGATGATGGAGGAAAGCAATAAGGGGAAGGAGGAAAAGGACAAAGTGGAAACTAGGGCTATAGATGAAGATGACTTCTTGTAGGTTGAGAGCCTGAGAAAAAGAAGGAAGCCAAAGAAGAGGAAGAGGCAAGAGAAGGTATCTTTGGATGATAGTCATTTGAAGACTGACAGAGCAGTGACCACAGGAGAGCTAGAGCTCAAGAATGCAGAGCTGGTCAAAGAAATGGTGCCCTGATTGGTGCTCCTAGTTTTTTGTCTATACCCTAGCTTTTGGCTATCTTTATTTTGTTTAGTTATGGTGGTCGGGTATGGCCTATTATTTTTTGCTGCTTTGTTGCTAGCACTAAACTTTTTGTAGTATTTTGATGTTAACTAATGGATTTCAGGAACCCCTATAAAAAGCTTGTTTTACTTAATCAAATAAAAAATGAATAGAGGACAATAAATTTAAGTATCGTTTGTGTTTTGAGAAACTTATAGTAAGTTCATTAGTAGTAGTATTAGATTTCACAACTATGCTTAAAATATCTAAAAAGAATTTTCTTTAAACCAAAGTTAGATGACTAGAAGTGGCTACTATGAATGCTTAGGAATTCATATCATTGTAAAAATATAATTAGACGAGTGAAAAATATGCATTAAGGATATGATTTCTCATGAAATGAAACGTTTTCTAAAATTTTCATCAATGAAAATTTTGGGGAGGAGCAAATTGGATTTTTTGAAAATGGTTTTTAAATTTTTAAGAAAGATATGCATGATTGTGGTGGTAGAGAAAAAATACCAACTTGAGACATCAAAACTTTAAGATTATTCTAAGGGTTATAGAATTGAATATAATGAAGATATTAAAGAATCATAATCTCGTCAAATTATGAGGTTCTATTGAAGTGGTCAAAAAAATTGTAAGAGACAATTTTATTCATATTATTAACCAAAAATATAATATAATAAATGAAAGTATTATTAGAAGACAAATGATTATATTTTCCATAGTCTAAGATGATAATTTTTAATTAATAATGTTATATTTTATTTTGATATTACAACAATTATTATTATTATCAGTAATGGTCCAAAACCAAAAAATAAAAGTAGCTAACTTTGAGATTCATTCAAATATTTTTTCCATCCAAACTTAAAGCTTAACATATTCAATCATTTGTCTTGTAATTAGCTATGTAACATAACTAATTAGGTAGAAAATTTTGAATCTAAATCAATCCAAAAATTCACATAATCCTCTATATCTCACATGTAGCTCAAATATTTCCATTATCACCCTCTATTATAATCTCTACTTGAACTCTAACTATTTTTTTATGTTACTTTTGTCTCATATAACCTAGTTCTATTCCTTCTAACTATATTCATTCCCTGGTATTTTAACTATTTATAACCCTAAATGAAATAATTTATATATTATTTTAAAATTCTTAAGATTTATATTTGTTACCTAGTTTTTGAAATTTTTGGTTCACATTTCACATATTCATTGTCATGTCTCCAAAGTTGGGTTTTTCCTTAGTCATATCTTCAATTTGATCAAGTGTGATAAAGAAAGTTGGTCATTTCCATCCACCCAAATGTTCAATCACCGAGTCTTGTATAAATCACTACTTATCTAAGTTGCATCTTATAAAGTTCATGTAATCATTAACCTACTCAATCATGCTAAGTGAGCCTTGTGTTTTATTACCCAAGTCCCTCTTTATCGATGTGTCAAATATTTTCTCAAATTTTATTACTTTGTCATTTTCAAAAAAAAACATTTATAATGTCCTCAAAGTTACCAATTGTGCCTCTTGAAAACCATTTTATTTGATATATATATGATATTTAAACCTACACAACTTATTTGAAGCTTTAGGTTGATTTTTGACTCCCCAACTATAAATGATGCATAACTTCCAAAAAATTGTATTGGCACAAAACTAGCACAAATGGAAAATTTGATGTTCCTTAAGCTATAACTAATACTTGTTGAATTAAAATTTATTTAAATGCACTACCACCACCAACTTGAATCAAGATTAAATGCATCTTTTAAAAGGTGGTGTAAGCAGAGCTAGTATTCATTTTATATAATCTAAAGAACAAAATGTATAATGTCTAAGCACTAGAAGAAGAAAAAGGTGCATGTAGGAAAGAAATCCAAATTAGAATTGAAATCCTTCCTTCTATTATGATAGTTTGAGGCATAATTCTATATTTTTCTTGTTTTTATTTAAAATAAAGAAAATAATTCTTCCCCTCCATGAATTTTTCCAATAAGTGTATTATTCATAACTCCCACTCTTATACTTGGCTAACCTGAACATTCAAAAATCAAATTGATTATTCCCTGTATCTATTATGGAAAGTCATCGCATGATTTATGCCTATAGTTATAGGTAATGGTTTGGGCAAGATTTTTTGAATGAATGTGATCCATGAAGAGGTTCGAGATATTCTCAATAGGTTTAGAGAGATATTTGGATCACCCATTATGAAGGAGATTATTGATAACAACTTTCACATTGTAGCTTCCCCATATCAATGTGATGTCTAGAATTTGTTTCTACCTTTTTAAGTCATTAACACCATGAGTAGTGGTATTTTTAGTGGAAAAGTTTCCCAATTCATGAATTGCAGATTTTGGGAACATCAATAAATTGGTGAATAGCTTTATTAGGCAGTAACATTGGTTTTCCCTATAAATTCAAAATTTTGACATCTTTTCTCAATTTTTTTCCACCTTCAACATTTATCTTATTACTATACTTTAATTTGCATCAACAATAATCACCATTGATCAATAACATGAGCAACAAAAACATCTTGCCCATCCCTTCAAATAGCTAACTTTTCCTTTCCAAAAGTTTTCATAATTTTTGCTTAATTACAATCGTAGATCTCACACTACTATATTTGGGCCCGAATTGTGATGATAGGCCATTGAAATTGCAATAGTCACCCTTTTAGGAATAAACCACAGATAGAGATAACAATTACATGCAAATATAAACAATATCATAAAATAATAGATCACATAGAAAAAGAACACAAGACACCAAAATTTAATGTGGTTCACCCAATCCTTGGGCTATGTCCACCAAACAACAAGTCTAATATTATTATGATCTAGTGATTACAACCTAATTACAATCTGTAATCCCTTACAACTCAATACAGCCATAAGAAGCAATTTCACATCAAAACTAATAAAACAATCCCTAACCCTAAGCTCTTTTATACAAGTATTTTACCGCTTTAGGGTTATAATTAATAATTACATGTCAGCTCAAAATCTTGATAAAATAGGACCCAAAAAAAAATTTCAGGGCGATGCCCCTAGCCCCAAAGAATTTATGAAGTATGTAGAGTACTTTCCTTATCAGTCACTACAAACTAACAGACCATTCACCCAAGTGACGGTATCACAAATTGCCTCGCATCAGATGGGCATCAAACTTTTGCTGTCACAAATTGTGTTGGCAAGGGCATCCATTGCATTTATGATGGATAAATTTTTTGTAACTTGGAAGAAGGCAAGGCCAAGAGTTTATCTTCACACCATCCCAATTGAAACAGTAGACTGTCACAATTATGACAGCTTAAGCTTTAAATCTCACATTGCAAGTGTGACGAGTATGCAACAACTGTGTTGTGAGAGAAACAACTATCTATTAGAATAGGCCATCACAAGTGCAATAAGGATGCAAAAACTATGTTGTGAGAGCACTAGCTATCCATCAAAACAAGTCATCACAATTTTGATAGCTAGCTGGATTATTGAAAAAAAGAAATTGTTGCTTGTCCAATGAGGTCCTTTTATTGCTAAGAAGATTATTAGTTCTTTTTGTAGCAGTGAAGATCAATTATACTTGACCAACCTGTAAATTAAGTGGGTAGATGTTCTATGTACAAAATACCATGGGACATTGGAGTCTAATTTTTTTTATATAACCATATTATAGATGATATTTTTGAAAGTATAATAATGAGTGGCTTATGCCTTTTTTTCTAGATGGTTCTACAAATAGGTTTCGAGTGCTCATCTTCTTTCGAAGACCATAGGCAAAAGGAGGAAAATGTATGTTTAGATTTAGATCATCTTGAGAGTGGAGTCATTTGAAGCAATCTCAGAGGCTACGTGACCAAGTTAGACATGCAAAGCTCAATAATATAAGAAATGTTATGTAGGGGATAGAGATTTGACATGTTTTACAAATGTCTATAAATGGCTATTTGTAATCATTTGTTATATGAGTATCAATTGATATCAGTGTATCCTTTATAGCTATGATTATAGCAACATTTACATGACAATAATACAATAAATGTGAAGTATAAGTGGAATTCAATTGGATGGTCTAAAATGAAAAGAAAATAGAACACATTAAGAATAATTTAAATATAAATATAGAAAGAAAACTATAATTGTTATTTTGATGTCAAATAAAGTGAAAAGAGAAGCATGACTAAAATTTCAATTATGATACATAAAGATTCCATTTTGTCAATTAGTCTTGTATTGTCCTTTCAAATTTTAATTGTAGGAGTACATATTGTCATGGACAAAACATAATTGGAGCATAGAGATAGCTTATAAGATAGTGGTTAAGTCTATGCCCCGACATTTGTTTTCTCTACACAAGCATGATTGTGGCCATTCAAAACTTCATTGAGAATAGCCAAATATCCCATCAGTTGAAGACCTCTAACAAAAAGGCAAACTTGTTGGTTTTTTTTAGCTCCACCTAATGTTGTATGCATATGAATTGAGATTGCATATTGAACTATGACATCCTTTTGCATTGCATAAAACCCAAGGCCAACCACATGAAGGTGGAAGCTCATTCCCCCCCCCCCAACACCTAAATTCCTCATTAACATCTAACTTCTTTAAGAAAGGGTCAATCTTTAAAGTACAAAAAAGGTTCCAGACCTACAAGAGTGACATTATTTTCTCATCTTTTGGTGCATGTCATTTTTCCATCACATCAAAAATAAGATTCCTCCATTCTAAATCGAGAATGTATGTGCAACAATGTTCTATATGCATAGACAATAGGTGGAGCTGAAAAAATGCAGCACAACTACATTTATTTAATAGGTCTATTAAGTTTTTAAAGTTATTGACCATCATGAACATTAGAACTCTAGCTGTTATGGCTAAGAGAATGTCCTTAGCAAGCTAGCACATAGAAAGTCTTGATTTTCTTGCATGTTGAGGACAATACCCTTTCCTACAAGAGTCAAAGTTACAATGTTCATGATGGTCGATAACTTAAAATACCTAACTAAAGACCTCTAACAAAAATGCAAACCTGTTACATTTTTCTGCTCCACCTGATGTTGTATGCATATGAATTGAGATTACATATTGAACTATGGCCTCCTTCTGCATTGTCTGAAACCAAGAGGTCTAGTTAGCTCTCATGGAATCATAGGTTAATGTTGAGCTTCACTTGATTTCAAGAATAGTTTAATATTCTATACTATTTAGGGCCAACCATGTGAAGGTGGAAGCTCATTTGACCCCAACCCACCCCCCCATCCCTTAACATCTAAATTCCCCATTAACATGTAAAATTTAAGAAAGGATCAATCTTTAAAGTACCTGGAATGTCCTCATTGCCTCATGCTACTCTCAAGGGAAGTCCATCTTATTGCTCATGAACAATTCATCACAATTCTTTAATGATTCTCGTACATGTAATGTGGGTACATCCAGGAATGTCCTTATCGCCTCTTGCATAAAATGAATCCAATATTAAAAAAAATCTCAAAATATCCCCTAAGAAATAATAGTTCAAGTGAAATAAATACATGAAAAATTAGAGAGAAAAAGAAAAATCTACTTACCAATAGGCATTGCCATCGCATCTATGGCCATGCTACATGTTGAGTGTGTTTTTTTGTTTTTTTGTTGTGCCAAGTTATCTCTATTTATATACATATATACATACATAGATACACACACATGTGTGTATGTATATACACAAACACACACACACACACACACACACACACACACACACACACACACACATATACATATACATATGCATATTTATATATATACATACATACATAAATATAAAGAGATCACAAAGGCATGACAACGAGATGCAGAGACCACAAGGGCATGACAATGAAATGCAAAACTCACAAGGGCACATCAAAAAAATCCTAGATCACTAATCTCCACAATCCACAAGATCTCTCTATATACATACATACATGCATAGACACACACACATATATATACATACATACATATGTATGTATGTGTATATATATGTATGTATGTATATATGTATCTATCTATGTATGAATGTGTATATATATATATATACATATATATATATATATACATATATATATATATGTATGTATGAATGTATATATATACATACATACATAGATACATACATATATACATACATAAATATATATACACATACATACATACATACATCTGTATATGCAAGGAAGAAACAATTTGAGCAATACTAGTGATAGTGGAATCAATAGAGGAAATAGGTGGCAATGACGCATTCAACATAGTAGGAAGAGTGTAAAAATTAGCTGGAATAGAAGGTGTTGTAGGTGGGACATTAGGAACCATAGTACGAGGATTAGGATAAGTGTAAGGAACACTATTGTATAAATGTTGTGAGATAGGAAATGAAGCAAGTGGAACACTCATAGGTAGAGAAGAAATAGAAAGACTACTAATAGGAGGATTAAATGGTTGAATATAAGTAGTCACAATAGATGAAACGTAAGAAGGAATGTTAGAGATATGTTTGGAAAGAGACAAGGTAGGTTCAACACTAGTGATATGTGAAGCCATTCCTACTTCAGGTTTAGCTTGAGCTAAAGGCTTAACATGAGTGTGGACAAGTTGAGTAAGACCATACAAAATATCCATGTCCATCATTATAGATCACTTTCTTAAGAGCATCAAAATCAGCCATAGTATAGATATTGTGATTCTCTTGAAAAAGTTAATCGTGCATTTTATCAATCTTAGTAGCAATCTTATGAACTTGTTTAGAAGGAACCCTTAAAGCCTCATCCTCATCACGAGAGAATGAGAATAATCATGCTCCATAGAAGGATTAGGGTCATGAGAAACCATATGATACTATAAGTAGGGCTTAAGGTATACAAAGAAGCTTTTAAACATGTATCTCTTTATATTTCCCTCAGAAAGTGAATATAGAAGCTTCTCTTTATGTATATGTGTGTGTATATATACATACATACACACATATGTGTGTGTGTGTGTGTGTGTGCGTGTGTGTGTATGTATATATAGAGAAGCTTTTGTTTATGTATATGTATGTGTAGATATACATATGTACACACACATGTGTGTGTCTATGTATGTATGTATGTTTATACACAAAGAGATCTTTTTAAAGGTGCTTATTACATCTTAACACAACATAAAAATTGATCTAGCTGCATACATATTATAGAATTCAAATAATAAAACAATAAAACTCACTCAACTCGTGCTAAGTGACTTACTTGAAAATCCTACACAAAAATAATGCAGACTAGGAAAAATGGGCAGAGTTTGCAATAAATTTTACAAAAAACATATCATAGCAGTGTTTTTAGAAAGAAACAAGCCATAATTGAGTTAAATGGGTCTAGTTGTTGATTAACTCAGTTGATTACAAATTCTTGTAGAATTATCATCATATTAGGTACAATAAAATGAACAATAAGTTGTTCCTAGCTAGTAGGATCAAATACAATTTTTGAAGGTGATAAAATTGCATATGCAAATGCATCACTTTCATGTCAGGCATGAAGCACATTCCCCAACTTATAAAAATTGGTTGGATATAAAGGCTCCATACTGATGTAGAGGTAAGGGTGGTGGGAGTCAAAACCAAGTTAATCCCACTTAAACTTATAAGGGAAGTACAAGGTTCCCCAAACCCTCTACAAAGCAAAACGTACACAAACAACTCCGACACCTCCCCAATGATTAGGATGAGTGTCTTAGGAAAAATAAAGGTGGATTCAAAAGGTTTCAACCAATTTTTGGTCCTCATGTAACATCCATCACCCAAATCCCTCAAACTTTCCTAGAGGCCTAATTGATTTCCCAATAGTCTTGCAACAACACAAAAGTGAACTTTCCTCTCAAACTTTCCAAAACACTCCCTAAAAAAATGATGGATTCAAATACCCATTAAGTCATACTACAACATATCATAAGGGTTCCATGTGTTATTTTGGACCATATCCTATTGTTATTATAATATGGCTCAAAAATGCATGAAAAGAGGACAATTTAACAAAGCAACTACAAGTTTCTTGTATTCCCAAGACCCCAAACTTTGGATAGTCTATCCTTATGTTGTAAATGTTCCAAATCCAAAAGGAGTTAGTCCCAAAACTTTTGTAACCCCAAAAGCCCCAAATCAGTCTCCTACAAACCCTCAAAGGTAGGGTTTTCTAAATCTCCACCTTCCAAGCACCTTCAGACTCAATTGAAGGTTGTTTCACCTTTTCCCCAACATACCAAAGCACTTACAATCATTAAAAACTGACCTCTAATGGCTATAATTTCTATTGTTGCTCCATACCCATGAATTTAGTGCCCTTTACTTCACAAACTCCAATGGTGATCACCAATCCTTAGAACTTCCAATCAAAACATGGTTAGATATGATTTTTACATATTGTTATAAGATCATTCCATGAAAATAAGACTCCTACATTCATGGAATGATCAACATTTCAAGTAGAAACTCAAACCTGTTAATGAAAACAATGAAACCCTTAAAGCATCGACAAAAAACTTGAAAGGAATGAACTTCAAAAATCTCAATGCATAAGGAATTGATCAAAAAATATGAAAAAAGGCTTATGAGATCATAAGACTACAAGAAATCAATGATAGTCAAGGCACCATGCACCAAATGATTGAAAAATGAAGTTTTTATTAGCTCCCTTTACACAATCTATACAATTGATCAATCCCAATACTTCTCTCTCTTTACAATGACTCAAACTTGACTTAATAACATCCCTTACAACTATCCCAATTTATTTGGATCAGTTTCAATGCCTAGTATGCCTAAAACACATTAAATTTGATTTCCCCCCAAAATGGAACTAATTGTTGGGATTCAAATATTTGAATTTCCAAACTTACAATTTATTGAATAAAATAACTAATTAACCCACCAAAATTTCCTATTAGGTCCTTAGGACCAATTTAACCAATCCTAAAATTTTATAAGTATCCTAAGGACCCAATTAAATCCAATATGCTATTATGCCCATATAGATCCTAAGGTCCTTTAGGATTCATTACATTTTTATCATCTTTAAATCTTTATAAGGCAATGATTGGCTTCAAAACATGCAAAACCATGTCTCCTCCTTACCTCTAATCCATATTTTGTCTTCTTTAGGGATACTTTCATGTCTTGATGCTCTTGCACCACATACGTTGGCCCAACAATGAAAGCCAATGATGTAACCATGCATGTATTGGCATACTCTCCCTACAAGGATCCCAAGTATCTACTATTGATGTTAATTTGGGCAGCACTCTATGATCCAAAATGTTATGAAGTATTGAAGCTGGTAGTAACTTATTCCATGTCTCCAGAGAATGTAGCATAGGCTCAAAGTCCCTTGGCTCCTAATAATTTGTAGCAACTATTCTAATTGCTGGAAAAATAACTTAAGTGAAGAGTTGAGTATAAGGAGTTGAAGAAACAAGTTATACTTCTATGTAAATGCCATAATCATGAGGCTCGTTCCCTTGCCAAAGCCTCTTCCACAATGACATTACCTCTAAACCATGCAAAGGATGTTGAAGTCATTTCCAACCTTGAAATACTCTTATAAGAAATGGCAAAGAAAATGTAGATGCAATACATATATTACTATAATTAATGTATATGTGTGTATGTATGTATGTATGTTTGTATGCATACATACGTTTACATATATGTGTGTATATACATACATACACACACATATGTGTGTGTCTATGTATGTATGTATGTATATATATAGAGAGATCTTGGCACAACAACAAAATTGATCCAACTACATACATATTCCAAATTCCAAATAATAAAACAATAAAACTCCCTTAACTTGTGCTAAGTGACTTACCTCAAGATCCTACACAAAACTAATGCAGAGCAAGAAAAATGGGCAGAGTTCACAAAAAAAATCTATAAAAACATATCATAGCAGATATTTTTAGAAAGAAATGAGCCATAACCCAATTAAATTGGTCTAGTTGTTTATTAGTTGGGTTGATTACAAATTCTTGTAGAATTGTCATCAGATTATGTACAATTAAATGACCAATTAGTTGTTCCCAGCTAGCAGTATCAAATACAATATTCCAAGGTGATGAAATTGCATATGCAGATGTATGTATGTATGTATGTATGTATGTGCATATGTATATACACACATACATATACATAAAGATAAGCTTCTCTATATATGCATACATAGACACACACATGTGTGTGTATGTGTATATACACATACATATACATAAAGAGAAGCTTCTCTATTCACCTGCTGAGAAAAATATTAAAAGATACATGTTTTGAAGGAAGAAAAAGAACATTTACATAGGTACCTCTTCTCTCCTTGAAGAAAATCACATATAGTGATATAGTGATTCCAAAAATAACAACAACAATAGATACTTGGGATCCTCGTAGGGAGAGTGTGTCAATACATGCATGGTTACATCCTTGGCTACCATTGACGGGTCAGTGTATGGAGCTTTTATATCCTTGGCTACCATTTTTGGGTCAGCATGTCGAGTTTTATCATTTTATTATTTGGATTCTGGAATATGTATGCAGCTGGATCAATTTTCTGTTGTGTTGAGATGTAATAAGGACCTTAAAAAATATCTATCTCTCTATATAAAGATATACATGTTTAGAAGGAAAAGAAAAGAATATATACATAGCCCCTTGAAGAAAATTGAAGAGCAAGGGAACAAAGATCACAAGGGCACAACATGACAACAAAATTCTAGAGCAAGGGCATGGCAACGAAATGCACCGATCATAAGGTCACGACAATGTTCAGAGCTCTCCACCCTCATTCAGAGCTCTCCACCCTCTTTCACGTAGAACTCTCATAATCAAAAAAAATGGAGAATGGTTTATGTTGTGTTTTTTTTTTAAATTCTCATGTGGGCGTTGCAATTACAACACCAACGTCTATATTGCGACAATGTTGGGGACAACTGCAAAAAAAAAAAAAATGAAAATCACCACAAATTACACTATCGTCATAAATTTTCATTGCAAATTGAACCCAAATGATGTAATGTTAGATTTAATGAATTTAGACACTCAGAAAATAAACTTCCTTCTTGAACTTTGTGGTCCATTTCATATTATTAGATATTCTCCATTAGATCTTCTTGAACTATTCCTGTTATTGATCTCATAACTGAATTTGTCCTTATCTTTTATACTTCTTGATCATCCTTAATTTTTACCAAATGTTGGCCTCATATTAATCTTTTACAAACTTGTTCTTGATGTTCATGCCTGGTGAACATAATTTTCTCAATCAATACTTGACTTGGTTAACATTGAAATTACTTGGTTAACACTAGACTTCAACATTTCTTTGTTTGGTGCTTAGTGACAACTATAGTAGCTCAGTTAATATTGTATATCTCCATTCACAAATCAAACTATCTTGCATATACATCTTACTTAAGATCATGTAACGTAATCAAACCAATATTATAATGTTAGATTCTAACTCATTCAAGTGCCTATTGAATACCATAAACTTATCAACACTTATATCATCATACCTTCTTCAAATCCTTTTCATTAATCAAATCCTCTTCATCAATCAAATGATATGGCACTATACTAAATTAGCATAATGTCTAATCAACTAAGGCTTGACAAGAATGATAACATAACAACTGATATGACTCTTACATATACATTAATCAACATTACTAGTTGGGGATACCAATCTAACCCTTTGGCATTGATGACAATACATAAACATAAGATTTTATATGTTCAACTCCAAAAAGATATATATGTTCATCCATGAATTGATGAAACATGCATTTTTTCTTAGTGAATCTTGGATAGGGGAAGGACTCCTCTTAGAGACTCAAAAGCATCCTTAGGCACTAGCTTTGTGAATATGTATGTAATTTTCTCCTTAGACTTCACATATTCTAGATTTGCTTTCTTCTATTGTACTTTATACCTCAAATAATGATACTCAATAGATATATATATATATTTTACATGCATCACAAGATTCTTTAATAAATTTATTTCACTAGTGTTATCACAATATATAGTGACATACTCGATAACTTCAACCTGCATTCCTTCTAATAATTGCTTGATCCAAAAATATTTAAAACTTTAATTACAACAACACACTTAGCTTCAGCTCTATATTGTGATATGAAACTTTGTTTCTTTATCAACCATGTAATATTTATTTCTCCTAAAAAAAAGTTCCGCCAATTGTACTTTTTTTTTTGTCATCAACATTTCCAACCCAATCAGCATTATTGTAAACTCTAAATTCAAAATCACATTCTTGTTTGTACCACAATCCTTATTTTTTAGTTCCTTTTAGATATCTAAATATCCTTTAACAACACTCATGTGTGTTTCCTTTAGATTAGAGGAAATCCTTGCAACTATACCAATTGCATGTGCAATATCAAGTCTACTATGAACATCATAATGTAGTTTCCCAATCATTGATCTATATTGTGTTTCATTCACTTCAATAGTAGTATCCTCCTTAGATAGTTTACATCCAGTCACCATAGGTGTACCAACTAGCCTTGACTCATCCATACTAGATATCTTCAAGATCTCCTTAATGTACTTAGATTGTGCAACATGTATGCCTCCTTTTATTTAATGAACTTGCAAATGAATGAAAAACTTTATCTCACCAAGCATAGACATCTAAAACTCTTTTCTCATGCAATCAAAAAATGATTTGCATAAAAAAATCATTTCCACCAAAATGATATCATCCACAAATATTTTAGAATTTGGTACCATATTTTTAGCTTCACTCTTCAAGTATAGGTCACTATTCTCACTTGTTATGATAAATTCAATCTCTATCAAATATGAATGTAGCCTTTCATATCATTCTCTCGCTACTTTCTTTAGTCCATATAGTGCTTTGTTCAACATTCATACTAGATGCTTCTAATTTATCTCTACAAATACTTCTATTTGTTCAATGCACACCTCTTCCTCAAGTATTCCATTCAATAATGAAGAATTAACATCCATTTGAAATACCTTAAATTTCTTGTAAGTTGCATATGCCAACAAAGTTCTGACTCCTAGTTTGGTTACAGGTGCAAAGGACTCACCATTATCAATACCTTCTTCTTGGGCATAACCTTTACAAACTAATTTATCCTTGTTCCTTTCAACTTATTCATTCTCATTTAGATTATTTCTAAAAATCCATTATGTTTGAATTACATTATTGTTTGTAGGTCTTAGCACTAGTGTCCATGTATTTTTCTTCTCAATCTAATCTATTTCTTCATTCATAACATTGATCAAATCTTCATTATCAAGTGTGGATTTTATAGTTCTTGGCTCAAAATCAGTAATCAAACAAGTATTATCCTTCAACTTACTTCTTTTCATGACTCCACTTTTATCTACAATGATTTTCTCAGGAGAATGGTTCTTTCTCACATAGTTTACCAGGATAGATTCAGATCTTTGTTCTTCAAAATTATCATTGTTTGGTTAGGGCTTAGATTTTTGCTTGGGTTGTTTTGCCTATGACTCAAATACTACATAGTGTTATGATCATTAGCTCTCTATTGTTTATCGAGTGTAGTATTAGGTGCATATTTATATACATTTTTTTTTTTTGTTATAACCCTTAGGTTCCTTCTTGCTATCTTCATCATTATTATCTACAAACTCATTAATTCTCACATTTTTAGTCTCAATCATATTGTTAGTAGCATTATTCAAACACTTATTACCCTTGCTTATAGTAGAGTAACCTAGGAATATTCCTTCATCACCTTTAGAATCAAATTTCCCATTCCTTTCGTCTTTATGGATATAAAACATACTTCCAAATATTTTGAAATAAAATAAATTTGTTATATAATAGTACCAGAGTTCATATGGTGTCTTGCTTGTTCCTTTCTTCAATTGAACTTGGTTGAGAGTATATACTATAGTGCTTATGGCTTTCTTCAGATTATTTGTGCAACACCTTTTCTAATCAACAGTTTTATATCACAATCAACAATTGATTTGTTTCTCCTTTCAGCAATTCCATTCTATTATGGAGTCCTTGGTGCAAATAAATGTCTCTCAATTCCATTCTCAATACAAAATTTAGTGAATTCATCAAAAATAAACTCACCATCTCTATAAGATCTTAGGAATTTCACTTTCTTACTAATTTCTTTTTCAACTCTATCTTTATACCATTTGAACATTTAAAAAACATCAAACTTCAAATTCAAAAACATTACTACCATCATTCTTGAATAATCACCAACAAATTGTATAAAATATGTATCTACACAATATCTCTTAACTCTCATTTATCCACACAAATCAGTATGAATGAGCTCTACAATATCAGTAGTTGAATGTTGTTTTCTTGGAAAAATAGATTTAGTCACCTTACCAAGTTGACATTGCTATGCAGATTCAATAAGCCTCTCACTTTCTTCTTTCTACTAACTTTGACCATATTGTCAAAATTGATATGACATCATCTTTTGTGCCACAACCACACATCTTCAAATTTTGAAAACAAACATGCACTGATAGTAGGATCAAGGTAAAATAGCTTAACTCTTTCTTATTCTCTAGTACCAATCAAATTTTCATTGTCATCATAGATCTTTACTTTTTTGTTCTAAAACTCTGGCCAGTGACCTATATTATTCAATTGAGCAACACTTAATAGATTATACTTTATTTCTTGAACCCAATATGAATCATCACATCTAAGTTTATCATTTAACATCAAAGTACCCCTACCTTTTATAGAACATGGAACATCATTTTCAAGTTTAGCATTTCCACCATCATACTCCTCAAGTTTATCAAACTTACTTATATCTCTAATCATGTGATGTGAACATCCACTATAATAATTTATGTGTCACTTATACTAATATTATAGATACAGGATTTTTTTTCCTCATACCTTTCCTCATTAGGATCTTCTTTAACAAAAACATACACCACTTCTACTCCTTTTTTATCTTTTGTGTTTGACCTGGTATGCTCTTCCTCGTTAATGTAGCATGACTTCTTCCTTTTTCCTTATAGTCCTTGTTCTTTCTATATGTGTTCTCCTTCTTGTTAGTTTTATCACCCTTGTTCTAGTTAGGAAAAAATGTAGAAAAATGACCAACTTCATTACATTTAAAACATATCAGGGGTAGTTTACCTTTGAACTTTCCTTTACCTCTCGGTAGCCTCCTTGTATGAAATGGTTCAATCTCATCCAATTCCTCCTTTAATAATGAATCAGTTTCATCCTTACTATTTTCTCTTTCTTTGAACTTCTGATGATTAGCAATGACTTGTATACATTCTGAATATTAGGCACACTATTATCATAGTTACTAAACTCAAATTTAGTCAAATGACCAACTAAACCATCAAGAGTTACAGGCATAACTCTAAATTATTGAATTGTAGATACTCTTATGGCATAGAAAAGTAAGTGTTCTGAGAACTTTACTTAAAACTTCTTCATTACTGATGGTGCCTCCAATAGGTTTGATAGCACTAAGAAATTTCTTGATTCGGTTGACATTCTGCACAATGTTTTCTCTATCTTTCATCTTCATCTCATCATATTAAACTCTTAATATTTCTACTTTGGCCCTCAACACATTCTCATCTCCTCCATACAAAAGTGTCTTCTTGTCCCACATTTCTTTAGCAGTGGAATAATTTTTGACATCATCAAACTCAACATCATCTAATGCAGAAGTAATCCCAATCATGAGACTATTGTGTTCCTTTTTTCTAGTTCATCTCATCAACTATCATAGGTCTATTTGGAGGGGTGTACTGGTTGTTCAGGTAGAATAGTGCATTATCTCCAATCCGAGATAGATAAAGCCTTGTCTTACTTTTCTATGAGGATAAATTCTCCTTGTTCATCTTTGATACATCTCTTATATATCTTTGGATCTTTAGCTCAAATTCCTTCAAACTTCTTCCTTTAAGCACTAAGGTATAATCCAATTGTTGGATAACTGGGGGGTGGTGAATCAATTATCACCAGATATCTTACATGCCTAAAAAAAATTGTACCAACTTCAACTTCATAAACTTTCAAATTAATAACTTGGTAACCACATCAAACATCATAATTCAAACTTATGATGACTTCACATCAAATTGTCATGTCACTATTACTTAATATATCGTGTATCAAAGTTATCATCTAGCTTACACAGAGTTGCAACATTAAGTCATTAACATGAAATAAACTTTACAACATAATAAGAAATCACATAATTTACACAAGCATTTAATGTGGAAACCCTATAAATGGAAAAATCACCTAGGAACCAATAAATCAAATAATTCCACTCTTCTAAAATGAGCTTTGTTAGGAGCCAACCTTGATAAAGGATACATGCACATTTTTAGTGTGACCTTCTCTAAAGGGCTTACAGACATTACTATTGAATATTGTTAGGATTAAACCACAGACATAAATAACAATTACATGCAAATATAACCAATAACAAAAAATAATAGATCACACGGAAAAGAACACAAGGCACCAAGATTTAATGTGGTTCACCCAATCCCTGGGCTACATCCACCAAACAACAAGTATGATATTATTACAATCTAGTGATTACAACCTGATTACAATCTGTAATCCCTTACAACTCAATACCACTGCAAGAACCAAATTTTTCATCACCACAATGAAACAATCCCTAACCCTAAGCCCTTTTATACAAATATTTTTGTCTCTTTAGGGTTACAACATATGGGCCATATGTTAGCCATATGTCAGCCATGACTCAAAAAATTTTACAGTACTTTCATGATCAGTCACCACAAACTAACAAATATTACCATATAGTATTTCAAAGACTTGTTAGGTCCACTTAGTCAAGATATTTTTGTACTAAAATGGTAAGAAAGGAATCATTAAGTGATCTATTAGGTTCTAACACTACCTTAATTGTTGAGATCTATGCTTCACTCTATCTTTTTCTTCTAATCTCTTTGTAGATGATTCACACACTCACACTTTCACTTAGCACTTCCTTGGCTTGATCTTCTCATTTCTATTATGCTCGGTTCACCTTATGTGTTCTTTTTCCACATTGATTTGCATCAACAATAATCATCATTGATCAAAATTGTTAGCAAAAAAAAATCTTTTCCATCCCTTTGAATAACTAACTTTTTCCTTTCCATAATCTCCTAGATTTTAAAGCTTAATTACAATCATAGATCTCACATTCAATGAATCTAGACACCTAGAAAATAGACTTCCTTTTTGAACTTTGTGCCCTAGATTTAAAAAAATAAAATATTCTCCATTAGATCTTCTTTGAATTATTCTAGTTGTTGATCTCATAACTAACTTTGTCCTTATATTTAGAATTCTCAAACTTTCTCAGTTTGTGCCAAATGTCAACCTCAGATTAATCTTTATAAATATTTTCTTCATGGTCATGCTTGGTGAACATTACAAGTTGCTTGGTTAGTACTTGAATCGATTAACACTGAAATTACTCGGTTAACACGAGACTTCAATATTTCTCTTTTAGGTGCTCAGTGACAATTGCAGTAGATGAGTTAATATTGTATTTATTCATTCACTAATCAAAATTAATTCCATATAAATCTTGCTTAAGATAATACAACTTAATCAAACCAACATTATATTGTTAGATTCTAACTCATTCAAGTGCTCATTGAATACCATACACTTATCAACACTCATATCATCGTACTTTCTTCAAATTCTCTTTGTCAATCAAATCCTCTTCATTAATAAAATGATGTGACACTCTATTGAATTAGTATAATGTCTAACCAAGGCTTCACATCAATGAAAACATAACAAAAAATGTGACTCTTAGATATACATTAATCAAAATTATCAGTTCAGGATAAGAATTATATTCACCAATATCAAAACATAGATTTTTTGGATCATTTTCTAAGAACATTAAATTTATTTATTTTTTAGGTCATGGCCACATGATGAAAGTTATCTCTCACCACTATTGAATGTTATTGATATTTCAAAATTGTCTTCAAAAAAAATACAACACCACCCCATTTCCTCCCTATCTGTCAAATCTCAATCTCTAATTTGTGGAATGACACCCAATTCACCAAATTTTATTTGATATTATAAATACATGAGAAGGTGAAGTATTACAGTTTTCCAATTTTGCATTTACAACTTGGTCGTATCTATCAAGGGAACCTATTACTATGCAAACTTAAAAGCAAGTGAGAAATAATATAAGATTGATGTGTGTGTGTTTTGGATTTTTAAAAAAAATTTACAATGTTTCCTTTGTCCTATAGAGGCTATGGACATAAATTTATTTTAAAAATTAGATAACATCCCACCTAAAGTATCTGTCACTATGAAATCCTAATGGTAAGTGAAAAAGATATACATATATAGCCATTTTTGGTTAGTTTTATTTGCTAGAGATATTAAATTTTAGTCAATGTTTGGTTTACTTTCAAAGTCTGTGGATAGAAGTTGCTATGGAAATCTTTAGATTTTGAGTTGTTGAGAGACCTTGCCATTGTGAAAACTTTATAGTAGGTTCCACTAATTGTCAACAATAGATTACAAATTATTTTTATTATTTTGTATTTTTGAAATGATGTCAAAAGGAATGCCCAATTAAATACAAGGTGTATATTTAATGTATGTTTCTCAAGATTGCAAGTGAATGAGCATTATTTCATGCTTGGGCACAAGATTTCAAGTGTAAAAAATGTCAAGTCATTTGTCTAGTAATCTCATAAGTTCTTTTGGGTGGGGACCCTAGCTCGGTTGGCTAAATCTTCCCTATTGTAGGGGGTTGGTCACAGGTTCTAGTCTCCCCTGTCCCCGTGGTACCAGTGGGCGTGTCGCGCCAGTGCTACCGGTCATGTTAAAAATTTTACCCGATGCACTGCAGTTTATAGGGGGGTCGTGCTGCACCCGATTCCTACAATCTAATCGAAAAAAATAATCTCATAAGTGCTTTTGGAAAAGTGCTTTGTCATTTTAGCTATGCAAGTCATTTGATTTGTTAGTGTTTACGGTTAGCAACAAGTCATGGGTATGTTTGTTATTAATATTAATAAGCTGATGAGTACAAGATTAGTGATCAAAGATTTGAAATTTTTGGTTTTCAGCTCACATATTCATGATCATGTCTCTAAAGTTAGGTTTTCCTTAGTTTTATCTTCACTTTGATCAAGAGTGTTAAAGAAATTTGGTCATTTGTATCCTTCCAAGTGTTTAATCAATGAGTCTCATATAAATTGGTACTTAACTTTGCATCTTATAAAGTTTGTCTAATCATTAACCTACTTAATAATGCTAAGTGAGCCTTGTATTTAATTGTCCAAGTCCCTCTTTATTTATGCACTAGATGTTTTCTCAAATTTTATTACTTTGTCATTTAGAAAGAGCATTTATAAAGTCCCTAAATTTACTAATTGTGCCTCTTAAAAACCATCATATTCAATAAGTATAATGATATTTAAACCTAACTTGTTTTAAGCTTCACGTTAGTCACTAACTTCCCATCTGTGAATAATGCATAACTTCCAAAAATTTGGTACAAAAATAGCACATGTGGATCATTAAACATCCCTTAAACTATAGAGAAAACTTGTTAAATAGTTATTTATTTAAATGCACTACCACCATCAACTTGAATCAAAATTAAATGCATCTTTTCCAAAGGTGGTGTAGGTAGATAGAGGTAAAATTATTTATGTATAACATACACAACAAAATCCATAGTGTTTGAGAATTGGAAAAAAGAAATAGGTATATGCAAGCGAGAAACTCAACTTGGACTTGGAATTTTTCCTTATGTTGTGATAGTTTGAGGTGGCATTGTTCTAGCTTTTCCTTGTTTGTTATTTAAAGTGAAGAAAACAAATTCTTCCCCTCTGCGAGTTTGTCTGATAAGTTTTTTGGTTCATAACTCCCACTCTTATACTTGGCTAAGTTGAATATTAAAAATATTAGATAGTCTTTATTATCTCAATATTAGAGGGTTTGATTAGAGTCCCTATAAATTTTTCAAGTATGTGTTTGATCATTCTATTTTATTCATAGGCAAATGTAGTGATTCGATACAAAATTTGTCACCAAGATGAAGAAGGCAGAGTGTTCTAGATTGAATAATGATAGATCAAAATTGATTGATTAGGCATATCAAAACATTTTTCTATCTACCATAATTTCTAACCAGGCATACGATAGACAAGATGCATATGGTAGAGAGAACTAAGAAAAGGACTGAGAATAAAACTAGATAGTGTGATGGTTCTTCATACCCTAAGGGTTCTACAAGTTCTAAATATAGTTCCTAACAAAATCCCAACCCTACACACACTCTTGTCACTTAAGTACTTTCACCCTTGAAAGGATCTCCCAATTGGGTGGTTAAGGTGAGGAAATAAAGAGGCAAGAACAATTTAAACCAAGATGTGAGGTGTGCACCCCATCTTCTCTAAAAAGTACTAGTGAAAAATACCCTATTCTACCTTTCCTTATTATTCCTAATTTATCACATATAAATAGTGGTACCCAAGAAAATGATACTCTTATTTTCCATTAAATTGGGAGAGTTGATATTAATAATTGTATCACAAAAGATTACATATACAAAGGATTGGGGTGTTATTCAACCTTTGATAATGAACATTGGGCAAGAGAAAAAGGGGTCTTCAAAAATAACCTTCAAGAGAACCTAAATTACATTAGCACAACCCTTAATGGATGTAGGGGGTACCAATACTAAACCCAAATCCTTTCAAATGTTTATGTTGAAGGATATATTTATTTTGAATGTCTATCCCATTAATGCAATGTAAATTAATTGAGTGTGTTTAGTTATTGATCCAGTACAAATAGATTGACTAATCTAAATGCAAGTAATGTGAAATTGCATTTGATAACCCTATTGGGAATATAAGAGGAGTAACTAAGAGGGGAGGGGTGAATTAGTTACTACAAAAATAAATCCTAGATCCCTTAGATGTCAATACTAATCAAAACCAAACTCTATTGAAACTGAGAATATTGTTGTAACTTAGTTATTACTAAATTACTCGGCAAACACTAAGAGTTATTGATACTTAGTAATCACTGAAATAAATTCTTCTTAAGATATTTAATGTGATTAACCACAATAAACTTAGTTGCTGAAACAAAAATAAAATAACATGAATGCATATGATACTAGGATTTAATGTAGAAATCCAATTTGGGAATTCCACAAATTGCAACTGGTTACTATTTTTCACTCTTCTAAAGTGAGCCCTATTAGGAGCCAATCCTATTAAAGGTTACAAAGTACATTGTTAGGTGTGACCCTATTAAAATATTTAATCACCCTATTAGGAGTGGCCTTGTTAGAGGTCTTTAGACACTTCAATCTAAAAATGCCACCTTGTTAGAAGATTTGGCAAATAGTTTTTAAGCTAACTCTGTTAAGAGATTTGATACACTGCTACAATTATTAGAGAGTAACAATGATACTACCTAATTGTTGATGCAACTAAATTGTTGATTTCAAATCTCTATTATGGCTTGAATACTTGATCCTCCTTGATTAGATAAAACTTTGCAGCTTGGTCAACTCAGGATACTATTTTATCCTTCCAATTCAATTTCCTTGATTTATCTTCTCAATCCCATGCTTCTCTCATTCAATCCCATAGCTTGACCTTATACTTATATATTTTTCCTTGTCAAGTCAGCTTGAATACACTTACAAATATTCAATATTCATCCCTTAAGTCGGCTAGACATAACAAATAAATTTATCAAACTAAATATGTTGATTCAAGAAAATCCTTTGTCAACCGACCCAACTCGATCAACACTAACACAAAAAAGACTTTCTTCAAACTTCCTTTGGTAACTGAGTGAACTTGGTTAACATTGCATCTCGAACTGAATTTGCTTTGGTAATTGAGTGAGCTTGGTTAACACTAGTTCCTTGCCAACTTCACTTTGGTGCCCAAGTGAACTCGATAGACACTTTTTTCCTGCAAACTTCCTTTGGTGCCCAAGTGAACTCAACAAATACTATCTTTGAACTTGATTATCTCTGGAATGCTCAGTAGACAATGGAAATTTTCTTCATTTCCTGAGTGAGCTCGACAAACACTGATTGGTAAAGACTTGAAATTTTATGTAACATCAAAGACAATATACAACTAAACAATTATTTTCAATAATCTCCCTCTTTGGCATTGATGAAAAGACAACCTATCATAATACAATGAAATTAGAGAAAAATAGAAGTAAGGAAAATATCCTTAGTTTCATTCTAATTCTCATCCATTATAACTCCCTCTATTAGTGTGAACTCCCTCTATCATCAGTCTCTAATTGCAATGACTGCAATATCAAACTCTCCCTCTTTAATATCAACTCAAGTTCATTCTCCCTCTTTGACATCTCTGACATATATAAAAATATCTCTAATATATGACAACAAACTCTCCCTATCATGCATAAAATTTCTTTGATGTATGACAACAAACTCTCCCTCTTTGATATCTCATGCCAAAGATAACATTTAGTGAACTTCCATTTACCTAATGTAGTGATTCATATGCAATCTATCCTTTACAATACTACATCAACTTGACTGATCTTCAACATGCTTGGTTGGTGCATCACTAAAATATAATTAGTGAGTTTCAAATAAGGGAATGACCCATTGCTTACCTCTTAGATATAAAAATACATCCTTAGGTAATGGCTTGGTGAATATGTTTGCAATTTGTTCTTTTGTATTCACATATTCCAATCTTACCTCCTTATCTTGCACTAATTCTCTTAAGAAATGATACTTAATTGCAATGTGCATGGTTTTGGTATGCATCACAAGATTCTTGAAAATTTTAATTGCACTAGTGTTATCACATTAAATAACAACTGGATCCTTGATCTGTTCCTTCATACCAGTCAACAATTGTTTGAACCAAACAATATTTGAACAATTGACTACTACAACAACATAATTTGCTTCTACTATTGACTGAGAATTATAGTTATGCTTCTTTCTTGTCCAAGATACTATCCTCTTTCCAAGAAAGAAGTGCTCTTTCTATCATCACTGCTTCCTTCCTGATCAACATTAGTAAATGCTTTCAATTCAAAGTTGCCTCCCCTTTTTATACTATAATATTCAATACCCTTTAGATATCTCATGATTCTTTTTATTGTCATCATGTGATTTTATTTTGGATTAGCAAAGAATCTTGCCATCATTCCAACTACTAATGCTATATCAGGTCTTCTATGCACCACATACTGAAGTTTTCCAATCATTGTTCTATATGTAGTCCGGTCTACCTCTTTTGAGTCATCATCTTTGGGAAGCTTATGTTTAGTAGACATAGGTGTTACAACTAGTCTATAATCCTCCATTCTAAAATTCTTTAGTATCTCCTTGATGTATTTTGATTGAGTAATATAGATACCATCCTTCTTTTGTTAAATATGCAAGCCAACAAAGAATTTTATCTCTCCAAACATTGACATATTAAATTCCTTACTCATTTCTTTTGAAAAAGATTTACACAAATCACCATTTCTAGTAAACAATGTATCATCCACAAAGATTTCTACCAACACAATCTTCTTATCTACTCCTTCTTTGATGTATAGGTTGTTGTTATCATTACGTCTTTGAAAACCAATCTTTATGAGATACTTGTGCAATCTCTCATACCATGCTTTGGGGGCTTGTTAGAGACCATACAAAGTTTTGTGTAATCTCAAAACCATGTCCCTTTTGCTAGGATCAATGAAGATTTTTTGTTTTTCTATGTAGACTTCCTCTTCTAAGATTCCATTCAGAAATGTTGATTTCATATCCATCTAATACACTTTGAATCCTTTGTGTGTTGCATATGTAAGGAGTGTTCTAACACCTTCTAGTCTAGCAACAAGAGAAAAAGTTTCTCCATAATCAATACCTTCCTCTTGAGCACAGACCTTGCAAACTAGCCTTGCCTTGTTTCTTGACACTTCTCCATTCTCATTCAACTTATTTTTGAATACCCACTTTGTGCCAATTACATTTTTAACATTGGGTCTAGGAATAAGAGTCCAATTCTTATTCCTTTCAAATTGAATAATTTCTTCAATCCAACTTTCATTTTCTAATGCATCCTTAACAAATCTAGGTTCAAATTCAGTAAGAAAAAATGTACCTTTTAATTTGTTCCTTATCATTGTACCAACTGACTGATCTCCAATGATTTTCTCAGGTGCATGATGCCTTCTGACATATCTAGCAAGTCTAAGCTCCTTTCTAAAATCATTAGATTCACCATTAGCTTTTGAATCATGCTCAAGTCCCACTAACTATGACTCAGGTTCATCAGACTATGACTTGGTTTCTGCTAGCTAAAACTCAGGTCCTTCTGATGACTTGGGTTGCATTGCCTACAACTCGGGTTGAACTAGAGATTTTTGGGACTCAAGTGGTGAAGAATATTCACTACTACTTGTTTGATTTTTAGGTACATTATTAGGCTCACAATAAACAAAGTTTATGTGCTCTTCAAATTTCTTATTGCCTTGTTCTTCACTCTTTTCTACAAACTCATCAATCTTCACATGTGTACTTTCTATAACTTTATGAGTAGATAGATTTAGACATTTATATGCTTTTCTCTTATTTAAGTATCCCATAAATATGCCTTCATCACTTTTCACATCAAATTTTTCTTTTTCTAGACTCCTTTAGAATATAAAATTTGCTTCCAAATACTTTGAAATAACACACATTAGGTTTATAGCCATACCATAACTCATAAGGTGTTTGTTCTGATCTTTCTTCAACTGAACTCGGTACAAGGTATGAACTACAACGTTGATTTCCTCCTAGTATTTGACAACAAAATTCTTCTATATCATTAGGGTCCTTGTACAATCCATGATTGATCTATTCCTTCTTTTAGCAATGTCATTCTGTTGAGGTGTGCTAGGTGTAGACATTGTCTTTTGATTTGTTTTTCATTGCAGAATTCATTGAATTCATTAGAAATGAATTCTCCTCCTCTTTTTTATCTTAAACATTTTATTTTCTTTCTTGTTTCTTTCTCCACTCTAGTCAAATACCATTTGAATTTTTGAAAATCTTTTGATTTATCCTTCAAATACATAATTGTCATCATTCTAGAATAATCATTAACAAATAAAATAAAATATGTATCTCTTGTGCAGCTTCCTATGCCAATAGGTCCACAAAGTTCTGTATGGACCAGCTTCAACACTTCTTTAGAATGATAGTTTTTTTCTTTTAAAACTTGTCTTTCCCATCTTACCAATTTGACAATTCTTGCACATGCCCATGTCAGGTTTCTAAAGGTTTGGGATACCTCTAACTCTCTTTTTTCTTTCTTATGTTCACCAGGTTATCAAAATTCACATGACATAACCTCTTATGCCATAACCAACTTTATTCTACTTGAGTAATGAAACATGGACTTTCATTTAGATCTAGGTAGAATAGGTGTTTTCTTCTAGTCCCAACAAAATTTCCTTTCCCATCCAACAGATTGGCCTTTCTATTCATGAATTCTACATTGAATCCAATGGTATTCAATTGAGTCACACTAAGTAGATTATGCTTCAACCCTTCAACCCAATGAGCATTATCACATCTGAGATTATTGGTTAGTGCAATACAACCTTTACCTTTCACATAACATGGTTCATCATTGCCAAATCTAACACTTTCACCCTCATAGTGTACCAAGTTCTCAAATTTATATTTGTCACTAGTCATATGGTGAGAATAGCCACTATCAATAATCCATGTATCATTCTTACTTACATGTGAGATATTGCCATCTTATTATTCTCATCATATGATTCATCCTTAACAACAATCTAGACCATTTCATTTTCTTCTTCATTACTATCAGAATCTTTAGCAATGTAACAAGATTTCTTACCTTTGTCCTTGTAGCTTTTGAAATCCTTCTTGCCCTTGTATTTGTCATGTTTCTTTTCTTCTTTTCTTTCTCTATTTGGACACCTTGTAGCAATGTGACCAACCTCTTCACAAGAAAAGCATATTAAAGGAATTTTACCTTTGTACTTTCCTTTTCCCTTGAGAAATATTCTTGCAAGTAAATCTTCAATGACTTCAAGATCTTCATTAGAACCATCTTCATGATAACTGTCAAATTGCCTTTTTGAGTTTGCAACTTTCTTGTTGAGTGATAGCTTGGCTTCAAATGAAAACTCAAGGTTTCTAGAGTTAGGAACATAGTTATCATAGTTATCTAACTCAAATGTTGTCAACCTTCCCACTACTACATCCAATGTTATATCATTCTCTTGGGATTGTATCTCATCTCTTGAATTGTTGAAACTCTAATTGCATATATAGGAAGAAGTGTTTTGAGAACCTTGCTTACCACTGTCTCATCTTCTATCTTTCCTCCTGAGGCTCTAATTGCACACACATTGGCTTTGATTCTATCATTTTATTTTGCAATGTTCTCATCCTCTCTCATCCTCATTTGATCAAATTGACCTCTGAGACTTTCTTCCTTTGCTCTCCTCATATTATCATCTCCTCCATAGATGGCTTTCATTTTGTTCCACGTCTCATAAGTAGTATCATAGTCTTTGACTTCATCAAATTTAGCATAGTTGTGAGTTGAGGCAATATCAATCATCATAATGTTATGATTCTTCTTTTTTGTAATTTATTCAACAAACATAGTTCCAGTAAGTGCCACATACTTAGTGTCTAGGTACTTTAGGCTTGAGTTTCCAATGGTTTCCAAATGCAATCTCATGAGTTCATGTCATGCCTTGAAGTTATTTATATTCAGCTTAGGGATCTTCCTTTTGTAAGACATCCCGATCTTTAGCTTAGGTCCTTGAAATCTTCTCTACAAGCTCCAAAATATCGGATACCAATTGTTGGAAATATAAGAGGATTAACTGAGAGGGGAGGGGTGAATCAATTACCACAAAAATAAATCCTAGATCCCTTAGAGGTCAATACTAATCAAAACCAAACTCCACTGAAACTAAAAATATTGTTGTAACTCAGTTAGCACTTAATCACTTGGTAAACACTAAGAGTTACTGATACTTAGAAATCACTAAAATAAATGCTTCTTAAGATGTTTAATGTGATTCACCACAATTAACTTAGTTGTTGAAATAGAAAGCAAATAACATGTACACATATG
The DNA here is from genome assembly GCA_028749045.1 of Cupressus sempervirens. Classification (NCBI taxonomy): domain Eukaryota; kingdom Viridiplantae; phylum Streptophyta; class Pinopsida; order Cupressales; family Cupressaceae; genus Cupressus; species Cupressus sempervirens. Next base: position 525,278,466 of record CM053783.1, on the reverse strand, counting down.
ACACCAGGATTTAATGCAGAAACCCAATTTGGGAAAAACCACCAATTGCAACTAATTACTATTTTTTACCCTTCTAAAGTAAGCCTTGTTAGGAGCCAACCCTATTAAAGGTTAGAAAATAAACTATTTTTTATTAAGGAAAACAAGTTTTGAAGGGTGCTTGAAACCTTGGACACAGCTTTAGATATTCAATAAGCATAGAGACAAATTACAACAGAACAAAAAGGAGTTGGTCACCCCCCAAAAAGGGGTAACCATGGTGACAAAAAAGCCTATCACTAGCCAAAACAAAATAACCAATATCTGAACAGAAGGATCTACCTCCAAAAAACTAGGCAGAACAAGGGAGCTCATGATACTCTCTTTGATTTAGAGTCTCCCTTTCTCGACTGAAGATTCATTTTTGAAGGAGGAGCAAAGGGCTTAGTTTTCTTTCTTTTTACCTCAATCCAACCATCCTCCACCTTAGTTGCCTCACTAATCCAATCCCCAGGAGAAACTGAAGAGTGGAAGCCAAGGGGAGCAGGATCAACAACAAACTCCCCAGAAGAATTTAGGTGTGATTCTATTAAAGGATTTAATCACCCTATTAGGAGTGGCCTTGTTAGAGGTCTTTAAAAAGTTCAATCTAGAAATACCACCTTGTTAGAGGATTTGGCAAACAATTGTTAAGCTATCTCTATTAAGAGATTTGATACACTACTACAATTATTAGAGAGTAAAAATGATATGACCTACCTAATTGCTAATGCAACTAAATTGCTGATTTTAGATCTCTATTTTGGCTTGAATACTTGACCCTCCTTGATTAGATAAAACTTTGTAGGTTGGTCAACTTGGGATACTTAGTTATCCTTCCAATTCACTTCCTTGGTTTATCTTTTCAATACCATGCTTCTCTCATTCAATCCCAAAACTTGATCTTATGCTTATATATTTTGCTTTGTCAAGTCAGCTTGAACACACTTACAAATATTCAATATTCATCCCTTAATTCAAATAGAATTAATAAATAAATTTATCAAACTAAAAATGTTTATTGAAGAAAATCCTTCGTTAGCTGACCCAACTCGATCAACACTATTCATACTTCCTTTGGTAACTAAGTGAACTTGGTTAACACTACATCCTAAACAGAATTCTCTATGGTAATCGAGTGAGCTCGATTAACATTGGTTCCTTTCCAACTTCACTTTGCTACCTGAGTGAACTCGGTAGACACTGTCTTCTTGAAAACTTCACTTGGTGCCTGAGTGGACTTGGTAAAAATTATCTTTGAACTTGATTATCTCTGGAATGCTCGACAGACACTAGAAACTATCTTCATTACCTAAGTAAGCTCGATAGACACTGACTATTAAAGACTTGACATATTGTGTAACATCAAAGACAATATACAATTGAACAGTTATTTTCAACAAACTCAACACATGAAAATAGTTGATCCAATCTGTTAAAGAAAGTGATATGAAATGAAAAAAAGGAATCAAATTCACTTCAAGGGCTATTAAAGGATGCCAATTCAGATATGAAAATGGATAATCTAATTGCAAAAGAAACTAGAAATGAGTGAGATCTTGGATCAAGAAGAAAGAACCTATGAACCTAAAATTTTAAAGGTCTTTGGTCAAGGTCAATCTAGAGGGTCAATGTTGACTTGGAAGGTCCAAGTCTACTTCATTGAGGTTGAGGTTAATCTCAATCTTCTTTGCACCAAAATATGTAAATCTAATGTTTCACTAGAAATAGAAAACCCTATACTTGTAATCCCAAATTTGTTAGTCTAAAACTCCACTAATATACAGGGCTTGTCTTGTCCAATCCCCATTTAGGAATAAACCGTGAAATGAGAAGGAATGTAAAATTAAGACAAATGTAAATACTAACCTTACTTGCCAAGCCTTTATGGATGTAATTGGATATGTTATTCACAAATATGTATGAATGCTGTATATAAAAGTATGGTAACCAAACACATAAATTTTTTTGATCAAATATGTCAAAGTAATTGCTAAAAAATTAAAAATAAATCCAAATAATACTCACCTTGATGACTAGTAAAGGATTCCAATTGAGATCTAAAAATGGACTATCAAATTGCAGAAGAGACTAGAACTGAGCAAGATTTGGGATCAAGAAATTGGAATCTGCAAAACCTAAAAAATGAAAAATCTCTGGTCAATTTCAAATTGGAGGGTCAAGGTCAAATAGGGAGATCTAGGTTGACTTATTTTATATCGAAATCAAAATAAATCTTCTGTACATAAAAATCTACAAATCTAAAGCTCTAACAAAATTAGAAAACCTAAATCTATAATTTTGAATTTGTCGATCCAAAAGTCAATGTTTTTGCTCCTACACATTAAAAATATTGGAAATTATTAGGGGGAAGGGGCTTGCCTTTGTCAATCCCCCCTTTATGAGTTAACTAAATGAGAAAGTGTGTAAAACTAACAGAATTGTAAATATTCGCCTTACTTGCTAAAACCTCTATGGATGGATTCAAACTTGCTATGCACAAAGATGTATGAATGGTTGTATCTAAAACTATGATGATGTAGGATATCTCTATATATGCAATGAATCTAAAAGTACCAAATCATAGATCCATTGATGTAAGTATGCTTTAATAATTTAATGGGAAAATTCTTGAATGCTTGTGCAATGTTGACAAATGTACATCTCCTTCCTTCATGGTCGACTATGCTATCTCCAATAAAGAAAGAAGCTAGAACTTAATTTCTATCTCCAATGACAAAAAATGAGGGCCTTCAATGAATCCTTTCTTTCTTGGCTTGATTTCCTTGAATGCACCTTAAAATCTATTTTGAAAATGATGATTTGACAGTATTCTTGCTTATGAAAACATGGATTGCTTATGGAACTTGTGGATTAAATAGATGATCAAATGAATTGAGTAAGCCTCCTTTTATAGATATTTTAGGATCAAAATCTTAATAGGTTTGAGGTAAATTCTTTAATTGGGTGACTCTTAACATGGTATAGTCTTAGCCAAACATTATTGTAAGCTCTTAATAGGGCCATGCCTTTAACAAAGCATATTTCATAAGAGTGAAAAATACTTGTGGGTATTAAATATCATTGTGTTTTTTTTCTCTCTAACCAAGAGTTTCCATGATAAACATCTTGGTGTTATTGTGTGGATGATTTTATGAGATTTTTTATGATTAGCTTCACAAGTCAACATTGAATGAATGGATGAATCATTAGATGTTAGCTATGATATTGGTTAATTAGTTTTGTGAAGTTGTGATTAAAGTTTGAAGGTAATGCATTATTGATTCACACACTTCCTACCCACTCTCAATAATCTTGGTCCACAAAATGAGATATTTTTGATTAAAAAACATATGTCAAGGAAATAAAATAGGCATACTATAAAGCTTTATTAATGTATCATTGGTTAGAAATGAAAGTGAAAATGATAGAGAGTTCTACATTACCAAACATTTGATTCTTCCATAGAGAAAGAGATATATGATTCTTTATTATGTTTTTTATATGGAAAACAAGTTTTGAAGGGTCCCTAAAACTTGTACAAAACATAGAAAGATAAGATTTAAAAGCCCAAACCAACAAAAAGACAACAAATAAAAGCCTAATAGAAAAGGCCATCAACAAAGGGACAACCAGAGAGAAAAAATACTAACTCAAACAAAACAAAAAGAAAACATTAACCCATTTTCAAAAGGAGGTTGAAAGCCTCCTTTTCCAAGAAGTCCATTTTCCCAGCAACCTCTTTGATGTCAATGATTTCATTGGTACCCTCCAAGGCTTTCTTCTTCTTGGTTGCTCCATTCCTTTTGACATGCCATTTAGTTTTCTTTGTGCTAGCACCATCTTCCTCTACAATAATCATCATATTTTCCACTCTAGGACCCTTCAACCTTCTAATAAGAGCCTTGAGGTTCTTGTTGGATGCCTTCAAAATCTTTGATATGTTTCAGTGTGCCCACTCTCTATGTCTTAGAGTATGTCATCAATACACTTTTTCATCAATGGCTTAGCTGATCCTTGTATTTCATTACAACATCATAACTTCAACCTTTCTCTAGGTACTCTAGTTACATCTTATTGATTACCTCCTCCTTGTCAATCAACCAATTGATAGTATTTGGATCACTAAAGCAATTGTCATTCCTGCAAGTAGTAAGTTTGACATCAATGACAAAACAATGATTGAGAATATTCTTTACCAGTTTCATTACTTTTTATGTATAATCTCTTCAACAATCTCCCTCATGATATTTTCCAATCATTTCCAACAATCTCCCTCTTTGGCATTGATGGCAAACCAAACTGGTCATTTGATCAACTTAGTTACCATCAAAATTACATACGTTTTTCTGCCACTTTCTATTTCTCCCTCTTTTTGTTGTAGTTTTACTACTGATCATAATTCTTTACTTTTCAGTTTCTCATAAGTCTCCCTCTTTCATATATATCTCTCTCATAAGTATCTCTCTTCTTATTTTGTTTATTTTGATCAGTTTCTTCATATCTCCCTCTTTGACATAAATGCCAAAGATGTCGTATCTTTAACATGTGAAATATAGGCTTTGCATTTCATATTTTCTCCCTCTGTCACCATGCTTGTGACTGATTTGGAGTTTATGCTCCTACTATCATCCTCTGCATCATTCTTCTGATATTTCAATGATTTATTCCTGTTGATGCAGGGCAGCTTCCTTGTTATTTTTATACTGCTTGAGTTAGGGGTATTACCCCCAACTTGCCTCTAAGATATTCATAAGCATCCTTGGGAAATGGTTTGGTGAAAATATCTACAGTTTGTTCCTTTGTGTGAATATACTCCATCTTCACTTGTTTGTCTTCTACCAATTCTCTGACATAGTGATACTTGATTGCAATATGCTTGGTTTTTGCATGCATTACTGGATTCTTGGATATGTTTATAGCACTTCTGTTATCACAATACAATATCACAGGTTTGGTTACCTCTTCTTTCATTCCTTTCAATAGATGTGTGAGCCACACAATGTTTGTGTAATTGACTATTGCTGCCACATATTTTGATTCTGTAGTGGACTGAGACGTGCATGTTTGCTTCTTGCTAGTCCAAGTAACTAATCTTTCCTAAAAATAGTGCTCCTCCACTTGTGCTTTTTCTTTCATCAATGTTACCTCCCCAATCTACATCTGTCTAAGCATTGAGCTCAAACTTTTCATTCTTTTTATAATATAGACCAAAGTTATCAGTTCCTTTGAGATACCTCATTATTCTTTTTATTGCTATGAGATGATTTTCTTTGGGATTAGCAGAGAATCTAGCCACTATTCCAACTGCTAATGCTATGTCTGGTCTGCTATGTACAACATATTGTAGTTTTCCAATCATGGATCTGTACATTTTTTGATTAACTTCAGCTATTACATCATTTTTGGATAGCTTATTTCCTGTTGCCATTGGTGTGCTGACAAGTTTGGAATCTTCTAATCCAAATTTTTTAAGTATCTCTTTGATATACTTTGATTGTGTCATAAATATACCATATTTTAGTTGATGTACTTGCAATCCAACAAAGAATTTGATTTCTCCAAACATAGACATTTCAAATTCATGTTTCATTTTGTCAGCAAAACTTTTGCAAAGCACTTCCTTTCCTCCAAACACTATGTCATCTACAAAGATTTTAGATACAATAATGTCCTTACCTTCTTTTGATTTGATATACATGTTGCTATTGTCATCAGTTCTTTCAAATCCAATTTGCACTAGATACTTATGAAGTCTCTCATACCATGCTCTAGGTGCTTGTTTCAGACCATAGAGTGCTTTATGTAGTTTACAAACCATATCTTTATTTTTTTCATCAACAAAACCATATGGTTGTTCAATGTAGGCTTCCTCTTCCAATATACCATTCAGAAAAGCAGACTTTACATCCATCTGATAGACTTTAAAACCTTTATATGCAGCATATGCAAGTAAAGTTCTTACTCCTTCCATTCTTGCAACAGGGGAAAATGTTTTCCCATAGTCTAATCCTTCTTCTTGAGCATAACCTTTACATACTAGTCTAGCTTTTTCTTTGGTAATTTCTCCATTCTCATCTAGCTTGTTTTCGAATACCCATTTGGTACCAATCACATTTTTGTCAACTGGTCTGGGAACTAAATCCAAGTTTTGTTCTTCTTAATTTGATCAATTTCTTCTTCCATAGCTTTATACCAGTCACCATCTTGTAATGCATCATGCATTGTCTTAGGTTCAATTTTGCTTAGTAGACATGATTCATTTCTTAGTCTATTCCTTGTCATTGGTCTTGCATCTTTGTCACCAATTATCTGTTCAGTAGGGTGATGCCTTTTCACATATTTGGACAATCTTGGTTCTATCCTTGTTTCCATATTTGATCTTTCAGATTTAGGATCATTATGCACTTCATTATTAGGTAACTCTACATCTCTGTCATGTGTACTGACTTTAGAGTCAGAATGAGCATTTTTTTCATTCTGTAACTCAGCTTCTGAATGCAACTTGGCATTCATTGGTTGTGAGTTGGCTGACATTGAAACTTGTTGTTGAATCCCAGTTTGATTGATGGTATCTTTGTCAATGGGCATTCCTTCATAAGAATACACAAAGGTTCTATAGTCATCCATTTTCTTTGGTTTTTCAACTTGGACATCTGTATGCTCATCAAAATTTATATTTGCACTTTCCACAATTTTGTCAATGTTAGTATTTAAACACTTGTATGCTTTACTTCTAGTGGAGTAACCAAAGAATATGCCTTCATCACTTTTTGCATCAAATTTTCCATTTCTAGCATCTTTAAGGATAAAACATTTGCAGCCAAATACTTTGAAATGCTTTACATTGGGTGAATGACCATACCATAATTCAAAAGGTGTTGCATTTGTACCTTTCTTGACTTCTACTCGATTCAGTGTATGAATAGCCACACTTATAGCTTCTCTCCAATATATTAGAGCAACAATCTTTTCCATCATTAATGTTCTGGTGCAGTCAATCACAGATCTATTTCTTCTTTCAACAATTCCATTTTGTGGGGGAGTTCTTGGGGCTGATGTTTGTCTCTTGATTCCTTTGTCATTGCAGAATATCTCGAATTCATTTCATGTAAATTCACCACCTCTATCTGATCTTAGGCATTTCAAACTTTTTCATGTTTCCTTTTCAAATCTAGCCAGATACCACTTTAAACATTTGAAAAGCATCAGATTTTTGCTTTAAAAACATAACAGTCATCATCTTGGAATAACCATCAACAAACAACATTATATATTTGTCTCCTTTGTAGCTTTGTACTTCCATTGGACCACATAAGTCAATATGGACTAACTCAAGTACTTCTTTAGATGTATAGTTTTTACTTTTAAAACTTGACTTGGTCATCTTTCCTAGCTGACATTGTTTGCACATGATATTGTTAGGTTTCTTTAGTTTAGGTAAACCTCTGACTTTCTTCATTTTATTGATATTGACTAGATTATCAAAGTTGACATGACATAGTCTTCTATGCCATAACCATACATCATCAAATTTTGCGACGAGACAAGAGGTATTTTCTAGATCAAGATAAAATAGATTACTTCTTTTTTTATCTCCTTTTCCTATCAGTCTATCATTAGTATCATAGATTTTTGCATTTTTATTTCCAAATTCTACTTTCTAACCTACATTGCCTAACTGTGAGACACTTAGCAAATTGTAGTTTAGTCCTTCAACATAGTATGCATTACCACATGAAATTTGTTCTATAAGCTTAATAGTACCTTTTCCTTTGACTTGACATGGAGCATTATTACCAAATCTAACACAATTTCCATCATACTGAGTAAAGTTAACAAACTTACTTTTGTCTCCTATCATGTGGTGTGAGCATCCGTTGTCTATAATTCATTTATCATTATTGTTCATGCATGTTACCAGTGTTGTTGGCTCTTCTTCATCAAATTGGTCCTTCATGGCCACATAAACAACTTCATCATCATTATCATCATAATCCTCTTCTGCAATATAACACTTCTTGCCTTTGTCTTTGTAATCTCTCTTATCATCTTCTCTTCTATTTTTGTACTTGTTACTTTTCTTGTATTCCTTTTTCTATGTACACCTTGCAGCAATATGTCCTACTTCATTGCAATTAAAAAAAATGATAGGCATTTTACCTTTGAATCTTCCTTTGCCTTTGTGAAATCTTCTAGCTAGTAGTGCTTCCAATTGTTCCACATCTTCCTCATTAGTGTTACTTGTAGGATTTGAGCAAATAAGCCAATCAAATCCAAAAAGCCTTCAAATCCCTGCATGCAAAAACCTATCACAGAAGAAAAAGACAAGAGGAGGCAAAGGGTTTTGCTCTGAAAAATATGCTAATGTATTTTCAAAAATGGAAAAGACAATTGAATACAAAGGATATCAATCCTTATAAAAGGAGATCAAAACCCTAAAAAGGGTAACCTAAAGCCTGAAAAAGCTAGGTTGCACAATATAATTAATAAAATATTAATTATATGCACCTACAAGATAGCTTAAGCAAACTAGAGTAATAGGCAACTTAATTAATTAAATCAAAGTGATTTAATTAATAAGTGCAAACAAATAATTACTCTAACACTACTTTCACTGGATACATATTTCATCTTTCTTCTTTCTTTTTTTGATTTCACCTAATCAGCATCTTTTAATGATAGCTTGGCTTTGAAAGCAGATTCAACATTCTCAGGTATGTAGTTATCAAAGTTAGATAACTCAAATGCAGTGAGTCTACCTACTATGCCTTCAAAACTTAGATTGTTTCCTGGCACACATCTTAGCTCTTGTATAGCTAATACTTTAATAGCATAGATAGGGAGCAAGGTTCTTAAAAACTTACTATTAATAGTATCATCATCTAATTGACCATTCAAGCATCTTATTGCATGCACAACTTCCTTTATTCTAGCAGCATACTGAACAACATTCTCACCTTCTTCCATTTTCATATCATCAAACTTTCCTCTGAGACTTTCTCTTTTTTCTCTTTGGACATTCTAATCTCCTCCATAAATGTTAGATAGGGCTTTCCACATTTTGAATGCAGTGTCACATCCTTTGATATCATCAAAATCAGCATAGTTGAGTGCAGAAGCAATTTCCAGCATTGTTTGATTATGTTCCTGTTTGTTTTTTAAATCTTCTGCAGTAGGAGCACCAGTTGGATCAACATGTTCAGTATCAATTGAGTTTCGGGCATAATCTCCTATGGATCCAAGATGTAGCTTCATCAAGCTTTGCCAAGCAACAAAGTTGTCTTTGTTGAGCTTGGGAGCTTCTCTCTTAGGCATTTTGATCTTTTCTGCTTTTGGTCTTTTAAACTAAATCAACAGTCGAGGCTCTGATACCAATTTTTATAATTCTTTAGAATAACTAAGAGGGGGGGGTGAATCAGTTATTCAAGGTCCAAAAGCCATAATAAAACTTTTTCTATTTTCTCTACAAAACCTTAATAGTGCATAACTGAACTTATCATGCATGCAATTTAAATATTGAAACAACTAAGAAAAGTAAACATGCATCACACCATAACACTAAGAATTTGATAACCCAGAAACCCTCTAGGAATAAGAAGGTAAAACTGGGGTGGGGATGATACCCACAAACTAACTGCACAATTGATTTTAACCACTTCTGATGGTCTGTCTTGTGAAAAGCCTACCCTGTTAAAGGCTACAACACATGTTAAATGTGATCTTGTTAGAGGATTTCACCAAACTATTATGAATGGGCATGGTTAAAAGACTTTAGAACATTCACTTGGAATGTCACCCTGTTAAAGGATTTACAACATGGCTATTAAACCAACCTAAGTCCATAGGTTTTATCTTAACTATTACAATTGCTAGAAAGTAATAACAATAGCTTTGATCTGATTCAACTTACAACATAACTTGTAGATTATAGATCATACTTCAGTTCAATCCTTTGCTTGGCTTTTAATCACTTCAGTTCTGTTAGCTTGTCTTCCTCTCAAGCTTTGTTTCCTTGAGTCTTCTTTACTCATCAAACCAATGCAAACATATATGTGGTCATCCAATGAAATAGAGTATTCTTTGTTCTGCACTTTTCTTTAGCAACTCATGACTTCATACTTTCTCACCACCACACTTCTGCTTCGTGACCTTATGACTTCTTAAATAGAAATCTGAAATATCTTTCTTGCTCAATTCTCCCTCGTCAATTTTAGGGTTTCAATGGATTAGGTAGGATAAAATGTATCTACCCTATATTTCTTCTTCATCTAGAAACCTTGTCTAGCATCCAGTTGTACTCACTAAAAACCTTTTTACATGGTGTTCTGTGCCACCAGCTCATCACTCTTATCTTCTATCTGGTTTACAAACTTCTAGGTAACAACCTTGTTGGCTCAGATCTAACGAATCTTCAATTTCAAAATAATGCAGCAACTCGGCATTATTAGTTTACTGATACTTGGCTTGTTCTATGTTACTCGACACTTGTATCCTACTCAACATCTATACCTTTACTCGACACCTATTTCATGCTCGGCACTTGATTTTTACTCAGCACTTGTTTTCTACTCGGCATCTATATCTTTACTTGGCACGTGTTTCATGCTCGGCACTTGATGTTTACTTGGCACTTATTTTCTTCTTGGCATCTATATCTTTACTCGGCACATTCTAAAAGTGAACTTGCTCGACTTCAACTAAGAATCTATTCAGCACTAACTTGCTTGCTCAGCTCTCTCTCTCTAATGAACTTAGTTAGACTTTACAAATGACTTAGCTAAAACCTTACATCTTTGATATGTTTCAGTGTGCCCACTCTCTATGTCTTAGAGTATGTCATCAATACACTTTTTCATCAATGGCTTAGTTGATCCTTGTATTTCATTACAACATCATAACTTCAACCTTTCTCTAGGTACTCTAGTTACATCTTATTGATTTCCTCCTCCTTGTCAATCAACCAATTGATAGTATTTGGATCACTGAAGCAATTGTCATTCCTGCAAGTAGCAAGTTTGACATCAATGACAAAACAATGATTAAGAACATTCTTTACTAGTTTCATTACTTTTTATGTATAATCTCTTCAACAATCTCCCTCATGATCTTTTCCAATCATTTCCAACAATATGCACACACACATACACACACACACAGAGTTTTATACTACAACATTTTTATATTAAGCATATATATATATATATATATATGTGTGTGTGTGTGTGTGTGTGTGTGTGTGTGTGTGTGTGTGTGTGTGTGTGTGTGTGTGTGTGTGTGTGTGTGTGCAGAGTTGTATATTTAAAAAGAGAACATATACATAGTTTTTAAACAATAATGGCTTTCCAATTTGATGAATTGAGAATTTCTTCTAAATAGTAATTATTCTCTAAATTTACCCATTAAATTCTGTTAAATAGATTTGTTCATAAGCATCTGAAACCCTAGCCCCATAGTTTCCTCAAATCTACGTATATGAAAATTTCTTATATAGAATTTAACTACCCATGACAATTTGCATACAACCAAGATATGAAAATGCTTAGAAAACATTCAGAAGACATGAAGAAGATAGGAAGTGCAAGAAGCAAAAATGACATAGGCAAAATCACAAGTGTCTACCTGGAGACTGATGCTAAATCACTTATCCTCAAAAATTGCAGAGCAAGCTCCTTCCTTCTCCAATGTTCCTGAGTCTTCCAAACACACTCCTCGAGCTTCTAAGAGTGCCTGAATATAAAGAACTCTCAAGAAGCGCCTAGAATGTCTCTAGAAACAACCAGAAGGTTTTGACAACTAAGCATAAGTCTTTTCCAACCTTCTAGATGAGTCACAAAGTTGTAGACACCATGTGCTTAATTTGTGCGCTAACTCCTGTGTTGTTGACAACACGTGCATAATTAGAGTGCAAACTCCTATGTTGTCAACTTGACAACTCATGAGAGTTCGCATACCCCTATGTGAATGAATATTAAAATAATGCACATTAATTAATTTAATATTCACTTTACTCTTTTCAATTTAATTTATTAATTTTTAAATCTCATGCACTCACTTTAATAAATCCACTTGTTTTATCTTAATATATTTATATTTTAATCACATGCACACATCATGCAATCTAGAATCTTTTAATAATTTTAATATCTTTTCCACTTTTAAATTCATTTCCAAAACTTAATTGATAAAATATTTATTAACTTAAATAAATATTATCACATTCCAACTTTAGACTCATAACTTTTATCTCCAAAATAATTCTTTTTATTTAATTAATTTTTCAATTAATTAAATAAAATAAATCTAATTTAATCAGATTGAAATGAAGAATAGATAAATGTGGATGAATTGTATTTGTTTACATTGAATTTTTTACATGTCTTAATGGAACACGATGGGCATCTTTTTCAAATATTATATACTCTTAAAAACATCTTGGAATATTGATTTAATGGGTTATGGGGAGAATACTTTTATTCACAAACTGACATCTAATCCCAGAGGCACAAAAAAGACATGCAGGAAACCTACTATGCAAGCGAGAAAGTGTCATCGCATGAATCATGCTAGAGTTACCCCAGTAGTCTCCCAATAGACCCCAACCCCCTAGGTATCCCTATGTGGCCACTAGTATCCTCTCATACGGATGAGGCATACTACGAAATACAAGGTCGCAACCAAGCGTTCTCTCTACTCCCATCTTAGTCTGTACTAGCACTCAAGGCATGGGTGAGAACAAAACAATTATCTTATTAGGTTCATTTAAGTCAGTATTAGGTGTGAATGTTTTCACTTATTAAGACAACTTACAATGAGTTACCCTGACAACATCTTAGGGCCCCGGCCCCCATTGCAAGCCACTTCCCATCACTACAAGTAGATAACCTACCAAATGTAATGCCCTACCAAGGGAGCCAAAGAATTAACCTAAAGTTTCACTAAGTTTGGTAACATTTCTTTTTTTTTTGAAACATGAAAGTAAAACCATTCATAACATAGTAGCGAAAGCAATAACAATACCCAACTGAGAGTAAACATAACATACATACATAACAGGTTACATTCTTCATGGATCCCTTAACGTTGAATCACATCTAATTTAACTATTATTATGTTTCCATCTAATACTATATCCACATAAAATAATAATGAAAGTCCAATGTTCATAAACTACATTTTCAAATGCTCAATCATCCACTACACATGCCACAGGGTATGAAAGGCTTAAAAGAATATACATGTGTGAAGATAAAGTACAACATCATCCTATACTAACCCATGATGCAACGAAGTAAATGAAACTATATACCATACATGAACATCATCATAAAAGATAACCATATATCAAACATAAATATTTAAGTGCACGGTTCCTCCCAACTGTAAATAGCATCATTAGACCATCATGGGCCCTAGCCATCCCTCCGTGCATAACATTCCAAATCACTGAAGAGATCATCGATATTGACATAGTAGGAATATCACTCCTAAATCATACTACATCATATGCAGAAAAGAAATCTGACATGCAAAGTAAAGCATAAGATAACATTTTCTAACATATGCAAATCATCAATGTAAAGAAACATGTCAGTAAATAACATCCATCATAAGATCCAAGAATAGAATGAAGATAAATACCAACCAAGAATGCTCCAACCACAGTGTCTACAGACGGATCTCAAATGGTAAGAGTGAAAAAGCAGTACCACCCAACCACGTGGAACCTAAATGGTCCACTCCCACTACGCTGACGAGATAATCTTAAGTCCCAAATAGGATATCAAATCGCATAAAACAAGATAACAAATCACAAGTACTCTCTAAGTCCAGGAATCCTAGAAGTATACTAACTCAAAGGTTCCAAACAAAAAACAACATCTAATCCTAGAGGCACACAATGACATATAAGAAACCTACTATGCAAGCGAGAAAGTGTCATCACACATATCACGCTAGAGTTACCCTAGTAGTCTCTCAATAGACCCCGGCCCCCTAGTGATCCCTATGCGGCCACTAGTATCCTCTCGTACTGACGAGGCATACTACGGAATGCAAGGTCGCAACCAAGCATTCTCTCTACTCCCATCCTAGTATGTACTAGCACTCGAGGCATGGGCGAGAACATACAATTATCTTATTAGGTTCATTTAATCCCCATTTAGTGTAAATATTTTCACTTATTAAATAACTTACAATGAGTTACCTTGGCAGCCACTTAGGTCCCTGGCCCCCATTGCAAGCCACTTCTTGACACTACAAGTAGATAACCTACCCTAAGCTCATGGAATCATAAATCACAAAAATCACCACAGTCCTATACAAGCGACTGGAAAATACCGAAAGATAATCCATAATAAAAGCATCAAATCTCCATGAGCAAAAGAAAAGCATCCATAGATAATCATGACCACAACAGTTCTCTATTGGTAACTGAAGGTATCCTTGATAATCACAATAGTCATTGGTTCTTAACAAGCAACCAAAAAGCATCTCAAAGTAATACCGATCGAAGACTCCAAAATGGTTGAGTCAAAACATGTCACAACATGACTTCATCAAGAAATAAATCAACACTTCAGTCCCATCATGGAAACTAAAAAGTAATCCAAGGATAACTGATCGATGACTCAAAAATGATTAAGTCTAATGTCTTAGATACATATAACTCAGCTTCACTTAAGAAGACTGATGAGCAATAACAATCAGTAAATACAAACATATCATAGAGCATACCATCACATTACCATGGTTGGGTTTATAAAGAATTGAGATCAAAAGACATCATCATGACATCACAATCATAACCCTTGAGCCTCTGGTAGACGTTCTATAACTGGTCAACACTAGTCAACCTAAAAACCCAAAACAAGACGCATATAGAAAACACAAAATGCAAGCACATGTTTTGGTTTGCTAAAATTACATAGTTGAATAAAGTGTGGAGGTCTCAGTTTTCATTTTCAAATTTAGATATCGAGTGGAGAAGTTTCTAAATTTTACATAACCCATGTATTTGTTTGATAGATAAAAGTATTCTCCCCATAAACCCATTAAAACAATATTCCAAGATGTTTCTAAGAGTATATAATGTTTGAAAAAGACACCCATCGTGTTCCATTAAGACATGTAGAAAATTCAATGTAAAAAAATACAATTCATCCACATTTATCTATTCTTCATTTCAATCCAATTAAATTAGATTTATATTATTAAATAGAAATATTATAAAAAGATTAATCATTAAAAAGGATAATCTATTAATAAAATATTATATAATAATTAATATTTTATAATATATAATAATTAATGTTTAAAAATTATTAACATTTAATAATTTAATAACAATGTAATATTAAAAGTCAAAATTCACACACACACACACACACACACACACATATATTAACCCCCTGCCACAGTAGGTAGTACCTGCGGTCCCAGGCACTACACCGACAACGGGTACAGAGTACCCCTCTCGTCGCAGTCCTATGTTGGTAGGCCTCTGCCACCCGCAGGGGTATGGGGTACAATTCGTGCCCCCCCTCAATGCAATTTTATTATTATCATTTTTTTATAACATTTTTTTATAAAACGTTTTTATCCCACATGAATTTGGATTTTATTATATTTTTTTTTCAACTGCAATTTAACAACGTTTTTCAATATATATATATATATATATATATATATATATATATATATATATATGTATATATATATATATATATGTATATATATACATATATATATGTATATATATACATATATATATGTATATACATACATATATATATATATACATACATATATATACATATACATATATATATACATATACATATATACATATATATATATATACATATATACATATATATACATATATATATATAAATATATATATATATATGTATATATGTATATGTATATGTATATATATATGTATATGTATATATATATGTATGTATATGTATATATATATGTATGTATATGTATATATATATGTATGTATATGTATATATATATATATATATATATGTATATATGTATGTATATGTATATATTTATATGTATATATATATATATATATATATATATATATATATATATATATTTATATGTATATATATATATGTATATGTATATTTATATGTATATATATATATATATATTTATATGTATATATTTATATATATATTTATATGTATATATTTATATATCTATTTATATGTATATATTTATATATCTATTTATATGTATATATATATATATGTATATATGTATATATATATATTTATTTATTTATTTATTTATTTATTTATTTATATGTATGTATAAATAAATGCATATATATATATATATATATATATATCTGTGTGTGTGTGTGTGTGTGTGTGTGTATGCAGAGTTGTATATTTAAAAAGAGAACATATACATAGTTTTTAAACAAGAAGGGCTTTCCAATTCGATAAATTGAGATTTTTTCCTAAATATTAATTGTTCTCTAAATTTATCCATTAAATTCTATAAAATAGATTTGTTCATAAGCATCTGAAACCCTAGTCCCATAGTTTCCTTAGATCTACGCATATGAAAATTGCTTATATAGAATTTAACTACCCATGACAAATTGCATACAACCAAGATATGAAAATCCTCATAAAACATTTAGAAGACACGAAGAAGAGAGGAAGTGAAAGAAGTGGAAATGACATAGGCAAAATCACAAGTGTCTACCTCAACACTAATGCTAAATCGCTTCTCCTCAAAAATTGCAAAGCAAGCTCCTTCCTTCTCCAATGTTCCCAGGTCCTCCAAACGCGCTCCCCGAGCTTCTAGGAGTGCCTGAATATAAAGAACTCTCAGGAAGCACCTAGAATGTCTCTAGAAACAACCAGAAGGTGTTGACAACTAATCATGAGTCTTTTTCAACCTTCTAGATGAGTCACAAGGTTGTAGACACCATGTGCTTAATTTGTGCTCTAACTCTTGTGTTGTTGACAACACGTGCATAATTAGAGTGCAAACTCCTGTGTTGTCAACTTGACAACTCATGAGAGTTTGCATACCCCTATGTGAATGAATATTAAAATAATGCACATTAATTAATTTAATATTCACTTTACTCTTTTCAATTTAATTTATTAATTTTTAAATCTCATGCACTCACTTTAATAAATCCACTTGTTTTATCTTAATATATTTATATTTTAATCACATGCACACATCATGCAATTTAGAATCTTTTAATAATTTTAATATCTTTTCCACTTTTAAATTCATTTTTGAAACTTAATTGATAAAATATTTATTAACTTAAATAAATATTATCAAATTCCAACTTTAGACTCATAACTTTTATCTCCAAAATAATTCTTTTTATTTAATTAATTTTTCAATTAATTAAATTAAATTAAATATTAAAATAGCATAATAATTTTCTATTAAATTAAACCATTAATTAAATCTTTTAATTAGGCTTAATTAATAGAAATTTCACCATAGACCTCCAAGATAGAATATGAAAACTCATCACAAAATAATCCACACAAAATCAGTTTAAGGGGTTAAAATCATGAATTATGTCATCCGACACATTCGGAAGGTAAAATATCTCAGATGCTTGTCCTACCTCTCTAGGACAAAAAGGTTTAAGGGTTTAGGATTTGGACTTGAGAAACCATCTCCCCTCTCTTACCATTGAGATAGTGTAATAGGGTACGCTCATCCTGGCAATTTAGGGAAGTTGATACCTGGGTACCTACAGCTTGCATAAAATCCATGCATGTACATACAATATATATATATATGCTAAGCTAAACAGGCAATCGTAGGAAGTGGTGCATCATGTAGATCTCGACTAGCAGGTGACTACGACTCCCTTCCTTAACCACATCAGAAACACCATACATAAGAAACAAACACGCACACCATACACATGCAAGTATTGGGTAAGTATCCATAAGAAAACACATGTTATAATAACCATCTAACTAATCATCATCAATAACTGAAAGTAATGTAATAATCATCATGCATACATAAAATGTAGAGTGTAAGTAATCTCATCACATATCAATTGAATCCATAGCACAATATTTGATAGTCTCAAAACAATGTTGTTAATAATCATCAACATAGAACTAGCCCTAAAAGAGTTCGACAATGATAAAAAAAAAAATGTGACCTAGGGGTAGGCACTACAGTATGTGATACATTTTTTCTTGACAAGTTTCTTCCTCTCCTTGGGTGTCTTTGGAAAGATGTCGCCAACAGAGTCAAATATCTTCCTATCACTATAAAATTTCTTGCCCACAATCAGTATGTCAATAATCTTGGAAATATACTCCTTCAAGATGGAAAACTCCCTACCATTCATGGTCAAATAGCCTTCATTTAGATTTTTCAAAAACAATTGGGTAACCTAGGAATTACCTCCATGAAGTCTATCCATACAGTTTAAATGCCCCCATTAACCAACACTTCCCATATCTGCACCCTCTTCCTCCATTTTGCATACTTTGTTTTCTCCCTTTGCCTCCTCTGACCTCCCATTCTCTTCCAAATTTTCCTTGTAGAGCTAATAGAAACATTTCTTAGAGTAAAGAGAATATTGAAATTCACAACCAAAAATACTTAGAAAGCATGTGATTTAACTACGATTTAATTGCAAGTACCACTACCAGTCCTTACATTCCTCATAATAAAAAATAAATCCTCCTTAGGATCCATCACTATCTTTAGTAATGACACCTTCTTTTCCTAACATCACATCATGATTAATCCTTGAAATTATGATACTGAGCAATTTTTCATCCCATCTTCTTAAATTTTGACACGTCACAACTATGTTGGCCATGGTATCCGTGGACCCATTGGCTTTTTGATAGGTGTGACTAATAAAAAAATCATCAAAGATATAAAGGAGATTGCTATTTTCCTTTAAAATGGTATCTATGGTCCAAGAGGGAGTAGGTAGGCCTTTAAGACACTTAATAATGTTGATTAATCTCCCTCTAGCCAAAGTTTGGACACACGCCTCTCTTTAAACAACATAGTAGCATAGAGGGCAATCATGGCTTCGGCCACATTGTTAGTTTGAACACCCAAAAGGTGATTCTTTATTATATTAAATACATAATGCAATTCTATTTTGAAATAGATATAATTGTGGGATAGTTGTTACAACCTTCCTCATCTAATGAATATTGTTGATATTATATCTCCCCCCTCCAAATGGTCGAATCCAAATAATGTGATAAATTGGAAGGAAGGTGAAAGAAAAGGGTTGGTTTCTTATTCTTCATTTTAAATTGAGGTTATCACTCTACATCAAGTATTCAAGTACAAGATATCATCATGGAGATGCAAGGGGATGTTGAGGTTAGATTACTATAGCCTTGGGGACTTGGTATGATTTCTACACTATATTTAGATCTGACTCTTTGCACCTTCATTCATTTACATGCATTTACACACATGCACATTTACATGCTAGGGTTTCACTCATAAAATAGATTCTTAGCATTCTTAGTATTTTTGCATTCTAGATCTATAATTTAGTATACACATACACTACAAACACGTATATTTCCTAATGACTATTTATGGAGGTGGAAATCACCAAAGAGGGGGTTTTAGTAGGGAAAACCTCTTTATATCCACCTATACACACCATATATGTTACATGATTGTAGGATATAAAATAAGTGGTTTTGGTTCTTAAAACTACTCGTCGAGACCTTTCTAGGGAAGTTAGGTTGACCTTTGTACAATGCCTTAGGAACACGGTGACATTGTAAGAATTGTTCTAGAAAAATTACCACCAAATCAATCTATTGTTTTCTCTTTAACCAAAAAATTAGTTTCTATTTTTTCTATTTTTTTTGTTTATAATAGTAGGGTAGGGGGTAGGGGGCCAAGGCCTTTCATTCATAAATTCACAATCATATGTTGATAAATAGGTCCAGATCTATTGTTTTTTGAGATAAAGGTCACTCTTCCAAGAACATTTCAAGGTGAGACCTTCATCCTTTATTTTATCCTTTAGTATTTACTTATTTTCAAACCTATATTGGATTGCTTGTGTACATTTAAGATCTATAGTTATCTTGCATGCATCACTTAGTATGTCTTGCTCTTAATTGATCACATAAAATTGCATGAAAGAGGCCTCACTAGTGTAATTCCTTGACAAGTCTTTAGATTTTGTATTGGCATCCTTATATCACACTTTGGTTTGGTTAATAAACCCTAGGGTTTATTCAGAATTATGCTTCAACGCACCTCTTTCTCTTGTATTGAATGGTTTAGGGAGGAAGTGTTTAACTTATTACATCTAGTTTTCATTGTTATCATTGAACCCAAATTTCCCCCTAAACAAGAGCATCATTACTGAATCTTATTTATCCTCCATCACATTCCTCCATCTTAATGAAATTTATTTTTTTATTGGTCATATGATGAGAGAAACAACTATCAAATATCTTATCTTCACAGTGATTCATATCGAAAAAAAGTGCATTCTCACCAATTGTAGAAAGTTCTTCCTTGATTCCAACAAAAACAATATCATATTCATCCTTACCATCAAGATTTTCATCAGATACACCTTCCTCATCTAGATATCATGTTTTCTTAACCTTTTCTTTGTATTTCATTGGCTTGTCAGTCCTATCTTATTTAGGACATCTACCAGCAATATAATTGATCATTTAACATGAAAACATTTCAAAGGAATTTTCCCCTTGCACTTACTCTTCCCTATAGGGAAACTCCTAGCTAGTAGTGTTGTCATCTTTGTGTGTCCCCTTATGTCATACATGATGGATTCATTATCATTAGAGTAATATGTTAGGTCATATGAAATAACAATATCTTTTTTCTTTCCTTGATGGAGCAAGAGTCAAGGATGATTTAAATGCAACTTCAACCTTAGGCATACTATTGTCAAAATGCTCAACTCAAATGTAGTCAACTTTCATAGGGTGAACCTATAATAGTGGGTTACAATTTTTCGAAGGAAGCAAATCCTCCAAAATTGCATGAGCAAAAAAAAATTTCTTCAAAGTTTTGATAGAAAATTTAGAAATAAGTTTAGATAGAAACTTATTAGTTTCTATCAAAACAAAAAAATTACATAGTTTCAATAGAAACTATTACTTGTTTCAACTTAGATCAAAAATATATTATAAGTTATGATCAAAACTTATAACATAGTTTTGATCAAAACTAAAACCCGAACACAAGTTTAATAAACCTGTGGCTGGGCTTTAAAAGTTTCAATCGAAACTAAAACCATCAACCCGCAGTCAAACTTTAAAAACCTTGACCATGGGTTTAATAAACCCATAGTCAGGCTTCAAAAGTTTTGATCAAAACTATAATGAATAGTTTCGATCAAAACTATTAAGTATAGTTTCAATTGAAATGTTTAAAGTGAAAAACTCACTCGTCCGACCCCAGTTTGTCATTCTCATCACTATGGAGTTTCGATCGGAAGCAACTTTAGAGGCATCCAAAATTTGACTTTCGAAAAATGTATGGTTTTGGTTTTATATGTTTTTTTTTTACAGTATTAGTTACATTTTATATGTTTTTTGCTCCAATTTATGTGCGTGTGTGTGTGTGTGTGTGTGTACATATATATATGCATATGTATATATATACATGTGACATACATGCATATATGTCATGTATGTATATATGCATATGCATATATATACATGCATATATATCATGTGTAAATGCATATGTATATATACATGCATGCACATATATATGTATGTATGTATGTAAATACATGTAATATCATGTTGTACATACATGAACATATTATGGATATGTACACATATGTATTTAAATTTGTAATGTACACACGTTCAAACAATATAATATATTAAAATTTAAGTTCATATACATGTACGTGTGTGTGTGTGTGTGTGTGTGTGTGTGTGTGTGTGTGTGTGTGTGTGTGTGTGTGTGTGTGTGTGTGTGTGTGTGTGTGTGTGTTTGTGTTTTTAAATCTTCACTAGGTTACCTTCAATAATTTAATTTCAATGAATTAACCCTTTAACATTAGTTGGAAAATGGTTACCTATCACATGTGTGTGTGTGTGTGTGTGTGTGTGTGTGTATATACGAACCCTAATTTATAAACTTCACCTTGACCTCCTCACCCTTATCTTGAAAGTCTAATTAAACCTTGACTAGATTTAACCTAATCTAATTTAAATAAATATAATCGTGCAATCATAACCCCAGAAATGTTATATAACACAATGCTAGCCCGCATGTAAATTTATTCTAATCTTAACTCTAATTCAAACTCATGTTATATATTTACCCTAGAATGAAGACAGGTTGATAGAATAACCATGTAAGTTCCATAAAGTATAAGTTACCCTAGACCTTAAATAAAAACATAAAGTTATATCATTTTAACCCATAAGTTATTAAGCATGAATATTAATTTTCTAACTTTAAATTTTTACAACACAATCCTCACTTCTTAACCCTAAAAAATAGGCTAATTTATGAATTTCCTAACTAAAAACTTTAAGATCTAGAGATTTGTACACTAACCCTAAACATTTAATTCTAAAGATCCCTAAACATTATATATTAACTTTCTAGGTAACATTTTAGTCATGATTCTACATCAACATAAAACACTATTCTAAACACACACTCCTTTAACCCTAGGAGCCAGGTAAATATTTACCTCAAGAATGTTGAAATCCTAATCAACTTAATTTAACCTAGCCAAGTAACATTTTAACTTTAAGCTCATGACCCTAAAATTAACTCTAAGTTCTTAACACTAACTAGATAGAGTTAGATAACTGTTGATCTCAAATTGGAATTGATAATTGAGTGTCAACACACTTAAGTCATTCACTAAGATCATGTCGAACTAGCTTAATACATGTTGAGTATGATCTATAAATACAAGATTGTGCCAAGTTGCAATGAGCCGAGTCACTCAAGTGCCAAGTACACAATACATGTCGAGTGATTCAATTGCCAAGGAAACAGTAGATGTCAAACAGTTTAGGCATCAAGTCAAAAATAGAATTACGGTATGTGTTGAGCATCAATAACTTTAAGTGCCAAGCATCATAGATTCAACATATTTGTTTGTGATTACACAAACAACTATGTAAACCATTTTTTAGGTGACCAAAGGATAGAATGTGATCCTTTGAAGATAAGGATGAATTTGTATGTGTATTCCCTATGCAATTACATGTAGCTAATTAGAAAAAGGGAAGGATTAAGCAGCAAAAAGTATGAATCTTAGTTGTAGATTCATACCTAAACCTAAGTCTTCTAGTCTTCTTAAGGAGGATGAACCCTAAACTTCATAACAAGCATGTAAGAAATTGAAGGAGAAGTATAGAGAAGCTTGCATGCAAAAAATAGAGCATTCATGGAGACTTAGAAGTTATAGAGAGAGAACTGCAGATTCAGTTTGAGAAGAACAAAGGATAGAGGATACAACATTGACACACCAGATTAGAGAGGATCAAGAAGGAAACTATATGGATTTGATCATTAATCAAGCAACTAGAGCCAATCACAAGATCTATGCTAAAACATCCTAGTAGGTGATTTTAGTTAAATCTCCTAGGTAGAGTAGTCCTAACAGATTGTTGTAAATCCTTTAATAGGGTGACATTCCAAGTGGATGTTTTAAAGTCCTTTAGCTAGGCACACTTTTAATATGATGTTGAAATCCTCTAACAAGGTGGGACTTGATAGTCCTTGTAAGCCTTTAATAGGGCAGGCCTTTCACAGGGTTAATCATGTTTCATGGTCAAACCATTGTAACCTTAATTGGCTATACTTTATGGTTGTAGTAGTGAAGAATTATGGGTGTCATCCCCACCCTTGTTTTACCTTCTCTTTGGAGGGTTTATGGGTAATCATATCAGGTGTCAAATGTGTGATTGCTTATGTGTTTACATGAGTTAGATGTATATGCCTTACATGTTATTTCAAGTTTATCTATTGAATGCATGAGATGGATGAGTGGTGAAAAGTTTTATGGGTTCATGTTTTAACTACTGATTCACACACCCCCCCCCCCCCCCCCCCCCGCCCCCACCCCTTAGTAGTTTACCTTTCCTGCTTGTAATTCCAAAAATTGGTATCAGAGCTAAGTTCTCAGAAGAAGCAACTTTGTAGCTTAGAGGAAAGATCTTGAAATGAAAGTCTACAAGTTGGGAAAGACCATTGAGAACTAAGAGATTGAAATACATCTCATACTACATCAACTAAATGAAGCCAGAGATGCTTTGAAGAGTTCCCTAAAGAGAAGAAAAGAGATTGCTATAGTAGAAAATGACACATAATACAAAGAGATTGACATCACAAAGCTATTTGAAAATGGTAACTCCAGTGAATTTGATGCAACAATTGTAGATCTAATGGAAAAGAATAGAGCACAAGCTAAAGAGATTAGAAATCTCAAGTTGGAGCAAGAATCACAAGCTATACTACTGTGTGAGATGACTAAGCAAAAGAATAAAGTTATAGAAGACAAGGCCATGATTGAAGAAGACAAAAGAATTTTGGAAAAAAGATTGGAAGAAAAGTCAACAGAGCTATCTAGGATCTCAAACATGCAATTGGATACCTTGAGCCAAATGATGAATGCTCATCATGAGTTAAATGTCAAGGACAATGAAATAACTACATTGAAGTTATAGAGTGAACAACTACAAAATGACCTGAAAGAGAAAAGGAATTTGCTGAAAGTTTCAACAAGCCAAATGAAGCCATCAAGTACTTTGAGCAACTACTAAAATCTCCTAGTTCTAGTAGAGATACATCAGGATTGAGCTACACAAGCACCAAAGAAGGAGAATCATCTAAAGTTCCTGAGGAAAGGAACAATAAAGGTAAGAACTTCAAACCTACTTGTCATAGTTGTGGTAAGAAAGGACTTATTGCTAATGTGTGCAGAAGCAAGAATGCAAGTCAGAATGCTAAGCCTAAGAACATGATTCATTGCCACAAGTGCAACAAACAAAGTCATCAGGCACATGAATGTAGAACTAGAACCATGCATGCATCAAAATTTGAAGGACATTGCTACGATTATTAGAAGTATGGACATAGAGAATTTGAATGTAGATCCAAGTCCACATGGTCATCAAGCAAGCCAACAAAAATAAGAAGCTATGGAAACTCTTATGATTGGGATTACAATACAAGATATAGCTATCACTATTGTCAAGAATATGGATATATACCTAAAAATTGCATTAGGAATCAATTTAGTGGTAACTACAAGAGATGGTTAAGTCAAACCACATGTTTTAGCTATCACAAGATTGGTCACATCAATAAACATTGTCCAACAAGTCCAAGGCACCAAGTTGTGAATTTGATAACGGTAAAGGCAAGGTAGATGTAGAACACATTAGTAATGAGATGAATAAGACATGGAAGAAGAAGGATGCTAGTAGTACATCAAATGGAGAAGGGATCACTTCAACCAATGGGTCAAGTGGTCACACTTCATCAAACTAGGAAAAAAAAAGGTATGTGGGATTAATACTTGAAGTGTTGCATTATACATTAGTTCCAAAAGAAATTAGCACTAAAAATATTACATTAGCATGAATTAAGATGCAAGAAGTTGTGGAAAATTTAAGATTAAATATTCAAGTTTTCATGTAGTTTCCAAGCATGAAAAGTTTAATGTGTATGCCAAGTCGAATACTAGTTAATATTGAGCTACTAGTCAAAGATAGTTAGAGCTAAGCATATAGTAGTTGCTGAGTGAGGGAAGTCTCTATACATGCTGAATGGAACAAGAATTGTGTTGATGTCAAGTTTACAGTTGTACAAGTACCCAGCATTAAATGTGAAGTTTTGAAGGGTATAAGGTCATTTTTCACCTATTTTTCATCATTATGAATTCAAGCAAGAGCAAGCAAAGTAAAGAAGCAATTCATAATCTAGTTCAAAGAATTTGCAAAGATCCTAGTGAGGATTCAACTCCAGTTCATCAAATTTTTGAGGTATTCTTCATAAGTTGAGTTACACAGTTTAAAATTTGTTAAACCCTAGCTTGATAGAATGGCTTCTAGTTCAAAGAATGTGAAGGAGAAAGAAGTTTTTGATCTCAAATTAGTCATTAATGAAGTCAAACAACCAAATTTCAAAGTCATCCCAAACATTTCCTGCAAAAATAACCCATTAGGCACATTATCAATGATTCCACCCAATGTCATAATGGTCCAAGACATGAGAAAATGTTACAACTGCAAAGTAGGAGTTATAGGTGATAGGGAAATAAGGAAAGCTTATGATAAGTTGAGCCAAAATGACATTTTAAAGGAAGAATTTAAGATTGTGGAGAGAAAGGGTTTGACCCATGCCCAAGATTTTCCCACAATTTTGAAAATAGAATGGATAAAAATAGTGTTAAGTAGAATACACGATGGATGTCTATGGTTGGAAGGAGGACCAATCAAGATTTCAAAGAGAATTTTTCATAGGGTGACTAGTTTTCCAACCCTAGATCAGCCAAAGACCCTACAAAGTGATTCAAAAGAAGTAATTGAGAAGAACACAGGAGCTAAATGAAATAAGAGATGAATGAAAATTGATACCATCACTAATCATCTACTTTAGTTTGTTGTTAGGGTTATTTCTCATAAATTATATTAGTCAATCAGGTTAAACAATGTGCCCTACATTACAGTCGATGTTGGTTATAAAATTGTCAAGAAAGATCACACTTATGATCTTGCAGAACTTCAACTACAACAGATAAATGAAAACCTGGGTGCCATTAAGAAGACAAAAAGTGCACAATGTAAATTTGGATGAATACTTGTGTGCATATTTTTCTATTTATAGAATGAATTCCCATCCTTTGGCAAAATAGGTTGGAAGACCAATAGAACATTGGATGTGCAAATCAATGAATATATTGAGCAGATAGGTGAGAACTCTGAAACAATTATGACAAGCTATTTTGAATTCTTCAAGAAGTCTATGAAGCAGAGGTTGAGGATACCTATCTACTTAGTAGAACAATACTACAATGACATGTTTTCTTGTGGATATTGATTACACATACATACAGGTAGCAATACCTAGAGTAAGATGGTTAAGACCCCTAGGCTATGAAATCAATGTCGATGAAGCCTCAACTACCATCACTACACTCCTAGCAAAGGAGATTGATAAAAGTGCCAAGATATTTGGTAACTATGATGTTATGAAATCCAAAGTTGAAATGGAATTGAAGACAACCTACACATTGAAAAAGAAAGACAAATTGGTGAGAAAATTAAAGGCCAAATTTGGAGAAGGTGCAGGTGAAGAAGAGGATGATGATGATGATGATGAGGAAAAAGAGGAAGAGAAAGAACAAGCCCAAGGACCTCTTGCTTTAACCCAAGGCATGGGTGAGGACAATGAAGAAGAAGGTGTTGAGGAAGTAGAGGAAGCACCACAATAGGCAGAACCAAAGAAGAGAAAGGCAAAAACTCAGCCTATGGCAAAGAAAAAGGCTAAAAAGATTGAAAAGCCAAGTTGATAAAATCCTATAGCACCAAAAACTAGGGAAAACACAAGGGCCACTACAAAAAAGGCCAAAGAGAAAGCCAAATAAAAGGCCAAGGCTACTAGACAAGAAGGGCAAAAGTAGAAAAAGAAAAGGAGAAAATGCATTGCACAACCAGAGACTGATGATGAAAGAACGAAATCTAAAGATACAAGTTATTTTAGAGTGGTAAGTCATCCACCAAAATCTAATCTTGAAAGTCTCTGTAAAAATGTTAAAAACAATGCAGATTTGACATATTTGAAAAATATTGATTTTTGGAAACTGAGTAGAGAAGAACAAAACTTGATTGAGGAATCAATATATGCAATGATGTCTAAATACAGGAATACTCAACTTGAATTAGATAATACGATGCCTAAGGATTTGTATAATATATTTGAAAATAAGTAGCATTATTATTTAAACCTAGAGAAACAAATCAGAGAATCCACACTAGCCCAAGTGATGCTAGATTTGACAAAAGGAAAAAAATTTAGAGTAAACAAGCAATATGGTGGAAGATTTGCACCCAAATACAAGGCATTTAGCATCCTTCAGAACAATATTGAAGATACTATCAAGAAATCCACCCAAATGTGGAAATTGATCTATGGATTGACAACTATTAAAGAAGGAGAAGAAGATCCCTTTGAGGGAAGAAATAATGATGATGACAACAATGATAAGGAGGAAGAAGATATAGAAAAGGATACTACTATTATGGAGACATAAAAAGAAAAAGATGACATGGCTATAGTTGTAGGGTAGCAGGAAGAACAGAGTGTGCAAGAAAAAAAAATGTCCACATGACACAAGCATGCTTATAGAAAGTATAATTGTTAAGGATGTTCTTGATAATTCATCTTAGAACATCAATCCTTTAACTGCAAAATATCTCAAGAAGATTCTTGACCAATCCACACTACAAGTTAGATTGTGTGAGAATCCAATATTGGTTAGTTTTGATGAACTTCAGAAGGTAGTAGCTGACATTACAAGATATAAGGTGAACATGCAAGAACCACCTTTTGTCATCCCTTTAGCTACTAGTGCTCAACCTTTAACACAAACATTAGTAGACACATCCACTAAGGTTGACACAACTGATAAATTTGATTTGGTTGAATGGTAACAAACTACAAGAGAAGAGGAAAAGGAAATCACAAGAGAGAAAATAGGACAGAATGACACTTCTGTACCTATAGCACAAACACAAGGTGCAAGTCAGATCATTATAATTGATCATAGTAGATCTAAAGAAATTAAGGAAATACCAAAGGAGAAGGAACAAGAGGCCACTCAAGCATTGGTGATATTACCAACATCTGGCACTCTTACAAAAGTCCTTCAGGAGCCGAGCACTAAAGTTGTACCATTGCAGATCTCAACACCAAGTTCAAGTTCCTCCAAGATTGCTAAGGTAATTCACTATGGAGATGTAACTCTAGATGAAGAAATAGTGATACCTAAAAATGATTATGCAACCATAAAATTAGAATAGATAGGCATAATGCAACAAGCATTGGAAAAGAAGAAAAAATAGGAAATACTTAGAAAGGAGAATAGACAAAGGCAAGCATTACAAGAAGTCAAAGGCATCTTTTGCATTCAGCTTGCAAACACTTGAAGAATCAAAGCCACTATTGGAACAGTTATCAAAAAGTGTGGAATAGGTGAACAATGAAGACCATGAAACTAATTCAAAACATTTGGAATGGTTTAAAAGGAAATTTCAAGGAAAAGTGAATGAAAAGACATCTAGTGACATAGCACTGACGTAAGTTGAATTGGCTACAAAAATTGATAAAGTGAAGAAGGTACTTGAGAAAATTTTCTCATTATACACCAAACTATGTGATCCCACACTCTTCACACAAGAAACAAGCCATAGAATTTTGATTCTGGAGAGAAATTTAAAAGTCTCAGGTATGCAACTACCTCAAAACCCAGCTTAGAATGAGAAGCATATTTATTCATTGCTTCAATCACAGAGTCAACTAGTTGTGTTAACAATAGAAGAGGCTAATACAAGAGCCAAGTTGATTAATATCCAAACCTCCCTTACCCCCCATATGGAGATACTCCATAAAGAACTAGGATTTGCAGAAACATTATTGAAGAAAGATCATAATCTTTCTACATCAGATGGACTAGTTCACCTTGCAGCAAAGTTAGCAATCCAAATAAAGTCATTGGATGTTGCATGTGAAAATTGGGATGCTACTCTAAAAATAATCATGGAGGTCCACAAATCTTTTTTGGATAGATACACCATAAGTGTATGGATCTCTTGACATTAGTGTCAAAAAGGGGGAGATAAATCATAAAGGGGAGATAATAGAAAAGAGAAAGGGGGAGATACAACTGAATGAAAAAGGGGGAGATAAACAAAACAAAAAAAAAATCAAAGGGGAAGAAAATAGAACAAACAACAACAAATCATATCAGATAAAGAGTATCAGCACATTGAAGACAAAGAATATCAGAAAGAGACAAATCTACCCAGAATGGAGAGTAGATTTTTGATACAGATCAAACACATTATCTCAAGGAAAGTTATAAATTTTGAGGTATATAATCTATTACAAAAATTTGAAAATCTAAAGTTTTGTATATAAGCTGAGTTGTGAATATATTATACTTGAAAAGGTTAGATTGATTGTGTAAAGTTAAAGTGTTTTTAACACTCATGTCAAAGGGGGAGATTGTTGATCTCATATTGGTTTTGACAATTGAGTGTCAACACACTTAAGTCATTCACTAAGATCATGCCAAACTAGTAATACATGTCAAGTATGATATGTAAATACAAGACTCTACCAAGTTGCAATGAGTGCCAAGTCACTCAAGTGCCAAGAAAAAAATACATGCTAAGTGATTCAAGTGCTGAGCAAACAGTAGATGTCAAGCAGTTCAGGCGTTGAGTCAGAAATAGAATTACAATATATGTCGAGCATCAGTAACTTCAAGTGTCAAGCGTCACAAATTGGACATATTTGTTTGTGATTGCAAAAACAACTATGTAAACCATTTTTCAATTGACCAAAGGATAGAATATGATCCTTTGAAGATAAGGACAAATCTATATGTGGATTCCCGATGCAATTACTTGCAACCAATTAGAAAAAGGGAAGGATTAAGCAGTAAAAAGTATGAATCTCAGCCGTAGATTCATACCTAACGCTAAGTCCTCTAGTCTTCTTAAAGAGGACAGAACCAGTAGTTGAGCTTAAAGTTTTTTGATCAAAACTATATGTAATAGTTTCAATCAAAACTATTACATATAGTTTTGATCAAAACTAAAACCGTGAATCCACAGTCAGGCTTTAAAAACCCTGACAGTGGGTCTATTTAAAACCTGACAGCGGGTTTATTCAAAAGTTTGGATCGAAGCTATACTTAATAGTTTCGATCAAAACTATACTTAATATAGTTTCGATCAAAACTATTAAGTATAGTTTCAATTGAAATGTTTAAAGTTAAAAGCTCACTTGCCCGACCCCACTCTGTCATTTTTGTCACTATGGAGTTTTGATCAGAAGCAAGTTCAGAGGCATCTGAGATTCGACCTTTGAAAAAGCTATGGTTTTGGTTTTATACGTTTTTTATTTCTTTTTTTATGGTTTTAGTTATATTTTATATTTTTTTGCTTCAATTTATATATATATATGTATATATGTACATATATATCATGTATGTATATATGCATATGCATATATATATATATATATATATATATATATATATATATATATATATATATATATATATATATATATATATATATATATATGCATACATACATACATGCATATATATATATATACACACACATATAAATGCATATATGTCATGTATATATGCATATGCATATATACATGAATGTACATATATAGTATATATACATTCAATATATATGCATATATGTACATGATATATATATATACCTACATGCACATATATATATATATATATATGTATATATGTATGTATGTATGTATGTATGTATGTATATGCACACACACACACACACACACACATATATACATGTAACATCATGTTGTACATACATGAAAATATTGTGGATATTTACACATATGTATTTAAATCTGTAATGTACACACATTCAAACAATGTAATATATTAAAATTAAAGTTCATATACATGTGTGTGTGTATGTGTATTTGTGTTTTTAAATCTTCACCAAGTTACCTTCAATAATTTAATTTCAATGAATTAACCCTTTAACATTAGTTGGACAATGGTTACCTGTCACATGTATATTTATATGAACCCTAATTTATAAACTTCACCTTGACCTCCTCACCCTAATCTTGAAAGTCTAATTAAACCTTGACTAGATTTTACCTAATATAATTTAAATAAATATAATTGTGCAATCCTAACCCTACAAATGTCATGTAACACAATGCTCACCCGCATGTAAATTTAATTCTAATCTTAACTCTAATTCAAAATCATGTTATATATTTACCCTAGAATGAAGACAGGTTGATAGAATAACCATATAAGTTCCATAAAATATAAGTTACCCCAGAAACATAAACCTTAAATAAAAACATAAAGTTATAACATTTTAACCCAAAAATCATCACTAAACTTAAGCATGAATATTAATTTTCTAACTTTAAATTTTTATAGCACGATCCTCACTTCTTAACCCTAAAAAATAGGCTAATTTATGAGTTTCCTAACTAAAAACTTTAAGATCTAGATATTTGTACACTAACCCTAAACATTTAATCCTAAAGATCCCTAAACATTATATATTAACTTTCTAGGTTACATTTCAATCGTATTCTACATCAACATAAAACACTATTATGAACACGCACTCCTTCAACCCTAGGAGCCAGGTAAATATTTACCTCAAGAATGTTGAAACCCTAATCAACTTAATTTAACCTAACAAGGTAAAATTTTAACTTTAATCTTGTAACTCTAAAATTAGCTCTAAGTTCTTAACACTAACTAGATAGAGTTAGATAACTATTGATCTCAGATTGGTTTTGACAATTGTGTGTCAACACACTTAAGTCATTCACTAAGATCATGTCAAACTAGTAATACATGTCGAGTATGATGTGTAAATACAGGATTGTGCTGAGTTACAATGAGTGCTGAGTCACTCATGTGTTGAGTCAGTCAAGTGTTGAGCAAATAATACATGTCAAGTGATTCAAGTGTTGAGCAAATAGTAGATGTCAAGCAGTTTAGGCATTGAGTTAGAAACAGAATTACAATATCTGTCAAGCATTTGTAACTTTAAGTGTCGAGCATCACAGATTAGACATATTTGTTTGTGATTGCATAAACAACTATGTAAACCATTTTTCAGCCGACCAAAGGATAGAATATGATCCTTTGAAGATAAGGATGAATCTATATGCAGATTCCCTATGCAATTACATGTAGCCAATTAGAAAAAGGGAAGGATTAAGTGGCAAAAATATCAGCCATAGATTCATACCTAACCCTAAGTCTTCTAGTCTTATTAAGGAGGATGAAACCCTAAACTTCATAACGAACATGTAAGAAATTGAAGGAGAAGTATAGAGAAGTTTGCATGTGAAAAACAAAGCATTCATGGAGACTTAGAAGTTATAGAGAGTGAATTGCATAATCAATTTGAGAAGAACAAAGGATAGAGGATACAACATTGACACACCAGATCAGAGAGGGTCAAGAAGGACACTATACGGATTTGATCTTTAATCAGAAAACTAGAGCCAATCACAAGATCTATGTTGAAACATGTTAACAGGTGATTTTAGTTATATCTCCTAGGTGGAGTAGTCCTAATAGACTGTTGTAAATCCTTTAATAGGGTGACATTCCAAGTAGATGTTTTGAAGTCCTTTAGCCAGGCACACTTTTAATAGGGTGTTGAAATCCTCTGACAAGGTGGGACTTAACAGTCCTTGTAAGCCTTTAATAGGATAGGCCTTTCATAGGGCAAATCATGTTTCATGGTCAAACCATTGTAACCTTAATTGGCTACAGTAGTGAAGAATTGTGGGTGTCTTCCCCACCCCAGTTTTACCTTCTCTTAGGAGGGTTTTTGGGTAATCATATTAGGTGTCAAATGTGTGATTTATTATGTGTTTACATGATTTAGATGTATGTGACTTACATGTTATTTCAAGTTTATGTATTGAATGCATGAGATGGATGAGTGGTGAAAAGTTTTATGGGTTCATGTTTTAACTGTTGATTCACTCCCCACCCCCCGCCTCACCCCCACCCCTAGTAGTTTACCTTTCCTACTCAGATAAAAATTTTATAGTTGACTAACCCTAACTCTAACATGTCATAATAGCTTACTCTTGACACAAAAAACTATTTTGAACACACACTTGGACTTTAACCCTACAACCCTAAATATTTTCCTAACCCTTACTTAATGAAAATTTACCAAGTAATCATAAAATTAACCTTATAACCATACATAATATAAGTTTCATAATCATGATAAAACATTAACCTCAAGAATGTCAATCCTAATCAAATTAATTTAACCTAACCAAGTAACATTTTAACTCAAACACGTGTGTATTATATAATTTATATTCACACATGTAGTATTGTACATGTATATATGTTATATTTGAACTTCATGTTTACACGTATTTTATATATATTAGTTTCTTAAATGTCATTGTACTTGATAAATTTCAAGTTTATTAAATATGCCATATTTTAATTTTAATTTTAACATGGAAAATCAACAGCCTCATATCCCCCCCACACAACAACCTCCTATCCCCTCGAGTAGCCTCCTATCCCTCTGGAGCAGCAACCTCGCATCCCCTCGAGCAATAGCCTCATATCCCACCTAAGTAGTAGCAGCCTCCTATCCCCCCCGAGCAGTAGCTTGTCCCCCCCCAACAGATTGCTATTCCTGCAAATCAACAGCCTATCCCACCCGACATGCTCTATGAGTGCACTAACCAAGAGATTCATAGACTTCATGAATCCTTGACTAGTGCATATGCTCTAGTTTGTATAGTAGTACATGTCAAAGTATCTGACGAAGTCTCACATATATGTACAAGTCTCTTCAAGGCTCTCACTATAACAGGTACAAGGCTTAGTGTCCAAAGAGACACTGAAGAGGGAATTTTTCCCTCATTATCTTCCACTAAAGTATGTGAAGGGGTATTCTCCCCTTAAGTGTACAAATCCACAGATGGCTTCACTTATATGCCCACACTTCCTTGCTATTCATGGTTGTTATCCAAATAATGACCAAATTCTACTCTATTTTGCATGATAGCTTTATGTTGATGTTTGCTTACGTAGGGTAGTGAACTACACTAATTTACCATCACATTTAGGATAGGGGTGTGGTAAACTAGTTGATATCAAGTTATTTTGTCCATCAATGACACATAGGTCAATTTTCAGAGAGAGGGAACCTACTATTTCCCCTATATTATGTCCATCAGTTGATGAGGAAATGCATAGCACATAGTTGTGAGGGGTGATTCAAGGAGTTGGAAACATTGTCACAGCTATTAGATCTATTTCCATTGATGAGGTTGGCCAGTATTTGATTTCATGTAGTTGTTCTAGATTATGACCTGGTGCTTCATCTTTAGGAGACTTGTATAGTGCAGCAGGCATCCCTTCACTGACTAGCTTAGAGGGTCTCACTAGAGTGTTGGCATGATATACTATGAGTAGTCTTGCTGAAGATCTATTATATTCATATAGATTTGTATCTGAGCATCTTGGCATACCCATATCAGATGTTCAACATCATATCCATGGTGGTATTGGGTCACATCCTCAGCCACATTCCTCTCCTCAATCAAGTAGTGCTCATGGTGGTACTAGTACACATCATGATCCACCCACTGACCACTCTTTTGTTGTAGAGGGACATATACATAGTAGTATAGACCCTTTAGCCAGTGCAAGGCATGGTCAGAGTTCACATTGGGCCGTGATGATGTTGACTTCAGCTTGTTAACCATAGGATGGATGGACTTGTTGACACATGATGATTCTACTTCTATACCATCTCATCTAGTCAATCCACTTGGATCATCATTATTAGGATGTGTGCCAACCACCAGTCATGCTAGCATAGATGCAACGATGAAGCTAGATGAGGCCTAGAAAAATCTAGATAAATTGGTGGACACGATCGATGCTAGGCAATCTGAGTATTATCAGATGCCAACATCTACATAGGTAAATCTATAGTTTTTTTACATTCATGTTAAAATTTTAATTTCAAGCATTTTTTCAACCAATAATCTATGCACATGTACATGTTTTAACATGATTTTTTGTGCACATGTGTGTATGTATTATAGGGGGACATTCTTATTTTTACTCCATCTTTGATACTCGATTGTGTACATCATCAAGACTCATTTGATGATGTTAGTAGTGGACAGCTGATTTTTAAATGTAATATTTAAATTGCACACAATTCAAGTAAATTTAAAAGAGATTTAATTAAATATGAAATTATGTACATTGATTTCACTTTCTCTTTAATATATATAGAGGTCAGCACATCCTAGTGAGCATCTAGGTGATAGTCAGTCTTCAGACCGCACTATGAGGAGATGTCATGATGATAGTCCTACCCTAACGATCCATAGTTTTATATCATAGATTATTTAATCTAGACTTTTATCCAGAGATATTATTTGATCTAGACTTTCATCAAGATTTTACATGTTTGATGATTGACATGTACATATATAGTTATGTTCTTATATGTTACATTATGTTGGATTATGTTAGACTATGTTCTTTTACATGTTAGATTATGTTGTCCAAATAATGTTCTATTATGTTGGATATTATGTTAGATTAAATACATTAGATTATGTTGGATTATGTTATCTACTACATGTTCTTTTGCATGTTAGATTATGTTGGATAATGTTCTAGTTATGTTGGATAATGTTCTAGTTATGTTTGAAATTATGTTAGATTAAAAGGATTATGTTGGATTATGTTCTTTGACATGTTATATTATTTTAAGGATAATGTTGTGTTATCTTGGAAATTATGTTATATTATGTTGGATTGTGTTAGATTATGATTATGTTAGGGTTATGGTTAGGTAATTAACTTTACATAATTAATTGCATACAAGTACCTAATTGAACTATAATTAGTTACAAATCACAATTTAAACTGAGCACAAGTTAAATGAAAGAGTAAAAGTAATATATAATTAGTTACAAGTCCTAATTTCATCTCCTTAAGACAATTGTTTGAATTTCTTCCCCTCGAGGCACATGTCCTAATTAGTTGCATACAAGTACCTAACTGAACTATAATTAGTTACAAATCACAATTTAAACTGAACAAAAGTCAAATGAAAGAGTAAAAGTAATATATAATTAGCTACAACTCCTAATCTCACCCCCTTGAGACACAAGTCCTAATTTGATCCCCTTAAGACAATTGTTTGAATTTCTTCCCCTCGAAGCACATGTCCTAATTAGTTGCATACAAGTACCTAATTAAAGTAGATATTAGTTATGAATCACAATTTAAACTAAACACATGTTTTAAAAAGAGAGTAAAAGTTTAATATATAATTAGTTACAAGTCCTAATTTCATCACCTTAAGACACAAGTCCTAATTTGATCCCCTTAAGACAATTGTTCAAATTTCCTCCCCTCGAGGAACATGTCCTAATTAGTTGCATACAAGTACCAAATTGAACTAGATAATTAGTTACGAATCACGGTTTAAATTGAACACAAGTTAAATTAAAGAGTAAAAGTTTAATATATAATTAGTTATAAGTCCTAATTTCACCCACTTAAGACACAAGTCCTAATTTCAACCAAATTTCAAATTGTTGAGCCAAAGTTTAGATTTCAAATAGTTCAACCAAAATTTTAGATTTCAAATAGTTCAACCAAATTTTAGATTTCAAATAGTTCAACAAGTTATTTCTAGCTCATATCAAGTGTGTCAGCTCATTGTTGGATAACATTTAATATTTTCCTGTGATCATCAATATCGAGCCTCCACTTATGTATTCCAGATCCTTTGACTGGATGAAGAATTAGACCAGTGTCAATAACATGCTTACTATACTGATATACCTTATTGTTAGGTTGATAATCAGTGAAATGAATCCCATTCTTAAGTACTTTATTTTGCTTCAAATATGTTCCTTGTACAACAATAGAACCTCCATACAGGTCAATCAAATAAGTCATTAAATTTGAATTCATAAAAAAACATAGACGTACATAACATACATGATTCAACTATATATACTAACCTGTGGGAAACATAATTCCATCACTTATTTTAGTCTTTGTTAGCTTTTTTCTTTGTGTGGTGCAACACAATAAATAATAGCTAACAATTTCTATGTTTTCAAATTCTACCATGACTGCAAAAAAATTGCCTACACAAAGTATATTTATATAAATTCCGTGTGTGTGTGTGTGTGTGTGTGTGTGTGTGTGTGCGTGTGTAATAAATTAGCAAAAATTATGAATTACATACCAACTCTAATCAATCTTGAAATATGGTCATAATCAATGGAAATCAATGGAATATCATCATAGTTTTTGTCCTCAAACTCATTTGTATTGATAACATCTAGTGGCACCAAAGTCCATTCACCCACATATCCACGTTCTTGATTAATGCAACCATCATAGTTTTCATCAATGCAATTAGGAAAAAAAATGAGTATTCTCTTGTGTATAATGACCACACATTACTATCTATGCTCATAACTGAATGCAATGATCGTATCTTTTCTACCCTCTTGCATGCATGCATTGATCTTCTATCGACACCTGAATGTAAGGTCCATACATACATATAAAAAATGAGTTCTAAACATGTGTATGTACCATAATTTAGTTATGACATAATTTATTAAATTTATAAAATTGATTCAATTAAATAATATTTGAAATTTTATTTATACCTTATACCTCCCAAAACACTATGAATGGTATGACTCACTGCACTTGTAATGACGTGTTATTTGTATTTGTTGGCACCGTAAAATGTGTTTTGCACCACTCGACCACATCATGAGAATTATTCATGTGATATCCTCTATAGTCCATTTGATACTTTCTTAAAGAATGTTTGATACAAGCTCCTGCACCATCATGCTCACCCTTTCCATGTCCACTCTCAAAAAAACTCCAAATGTGTGGTATATTAAGGTATCGATGATATCTACATAATGCATAAAATGGTCTAGCTGATTTAAATTGTGTTTCACATCCATTTGACCATACAAATTTTTTTTCCATTTTTATGCCTTTGTTTTTCAAATAATCAAAAAATGTCTTAAAACAATGTTCTACAAAATGTGTGTCATGTTCTTTGTCATCACCAATGTAAAAGTGATACTCTTTTTTTATGACTCATGCTTGATGTGTACTTTTCACACCATCCAAATCAATTTGTGCATATCGATAAGACACTTGAACCATAATAGTAACCTACTCTATATAGTAGTATTATGCTTGAAGTTGTTTTTGAGAAATGAATGAGTAATTCTTTGCAAAATCAACAATAGATAAAATTGTCCCAAGTGGGAAATTTTCTCATAGTGTTTGAAACTATTATGCTTGCCACTTAGCAAAAAAAGCATGATGTATATATAGTTGAATTAATTTACAAAAATTTGACTTAAATTCTCCAGCAAGTATGTCATCCTCTACATATTCTAACCTTGTTGATTCTTTTCCAACTTTTGTTTCTAACTTTATGTACTTGTATCTCTTACATTTTACTATCCTCATCATAGTATCTTCATCTCTCAAAGGAAATTTGGCTAGGTTACCACATGTTTCACAAGTTCCTCTTATCCATTCTATTTCACATAATGCACGATTATTTGGTTTGTCACATAAAATTGACGATATGAATTAACTTGATCGTTTATGAAAAATATTTTGAGAACTGCCACTTTCTTCTATCATCTTTCTGAATCCTTGATAGTACAAATCAAATTCAACATTATATCGACAACATGTTTCAAAAGATCTATTTATCTTCACAAAATAGGGTTTCAATCTTTCAAACATTGTTTGTCCAATCTTCACATCGGGATTTAAATTATAAAATGAGAGATACAATTCATATTGTGTGACATCCAACCAATGTTTTGTGTGTTGAAGATACTCCTTAGGTCCAATCCTCTACTTGACAATATCTCTTCTATTTGGTAAAGGATGAGTATTATCAATCCAAAATTTAATG
The DNA here is from genome assembly GCA_028749045.1 of Cupressus sempervirens. Classification (NCBI taxonomy): domain Eukaryota; kingdom Viridiplantae; phylum Streptophyta; class Pinopsida; order Cupressales; family Cupressaceae; genus Cupressus; species Cupressus sempervirens. The sequence continues at coordinate 525,238,630 of CM053783.1, read as the reverse complement.
ACTAAGTTCTTAATTGTTTCCACAATCCTATTAGATTGAGGAACTCTATACATTAGTGCCCAATTTCCTTCTAATGTACTATCATCCAAATTGTTTCTCCTTTTCAAATAATGTAATATCATCTTTCAACTATACCCAATATTAGATGACAGTGAAGAGATTTTCCTTTTTTGCCATAATTTCTTATTTAAAATAGATGTTAGTATCACTCTTTGTGCAATGGATTTATCTGCAGATCTAGATTTTTTCCCAATGGAGTGTAACCCTTCCTTAACACTTTCAACAATATCTTTTTGTAGTTTAGAAGTCTTCTTCTTTTTAACACTTATATCTATACCCAATAGTTTCAATGGCTCTTTTAATTCATCTTTAAGAAGTGAAATTGATAATAGTTGAGTTTTCTCCACTGTATCAAGTTACTCAAATTGTGCAATTATTTCATTAGACTTTTTATTCAATTTCCTCCTTGTAGTATTTTTAGCTTGACTAGCATATTCTCTCAATTTTTCCACATCCATTTCAATTAAAAGATCTATGTTTCTATGATTAATTTTTATCTTCAAACTTTGAGCTAGATTAACATTCTCATTTGTTGTTTGATCTCGAGCTGCAAGAAAATTTAAAATAAAGACTTAATATACAACTTTTCTTTAGTGTCCACATATGTGTATGTATAACATAATAAATGAACTATTAAATACAATTTTATCTAACCTTTAGATGGTCCTTCTTCGATATCCATTGCTTCATCTTCAATTTCCTCATGTCCAACATTTTCATCATCTACTACTGCACGTGCACAATATAACAAATAAAATCAAGCAAGTTTGTACTTAAGGATTTGTCTCTGAAATTAAAAATCAAAGATATAAAGTTTGCCTCTACATCTGGGTAGAAATCTAGAATTTCTAGAGATTATAAGTTTGTGAGAGATGTGTGCATACATACATGTTTGAACTTGGGATGAACCTTCTCCAATCTCAATAGGTTGTCATGTTTCACTACGTCCTAAATAAATTCATAATTTAAAACACCATAATTAAAATGTACCCAAATTCTAAATATATCTTCATAATTTAAAAATCATAATGTAATAAACCCTAATTCTAAATATTCATAATTTAAAAACCGTAATCTAATAGACCCTAATTGTAAATATTCATAATTTAAAAACCATTTAATCTAATAAACCCTAATTGTAAATATTCATAATTTAAAAACCATAATGTAATAAACCCTACTTGTAAATATTCATAATTTAAATATCATAATGTAATAAACCCTAAAATTGTAAATATTCATAATTTAATAAAACCTAATGCTAAATATTCATAATTCAATAAACCCTTAATATTAATTTAATAGTAACCCTATGTTTATATTTACCATGTTCCTAATTGGATAAACCCTAATTCTAATTGGATAAACCCTAATCCTAACTATATACATTAAAAAAAGTCTATAATATGATTGCACATTATATCAACTAAATATGCATTGGAAAAAATATATTGCACATGTACATACCTTGCCTCCTATAATATCCTACTAAAAATTTTCAACAATTTTTTTCTTCTTGTTCATCAGTTCTTCTTCATGAATATTTACTCCCCCTTTTACCTTTATTGCCCATGTCGCAAATTATTTTTCCAAAACTCGAAAACAAAAGTTGCAAAATATTTCCTCCCTCCTAATTGAAGTGTGAATTATTTGAGTGGATTTGATTGTTAGAATTGAATATATATAAATATATTATTTATATGAAAATTTCTATTTTAAAAATAAAAGCCCTTTGGGTCGACTCTAGTTTTGAAACTAGAGTCAGCCCTCTAATTTCAATCGAAACTAGAGCTGGCCACCTTTATCTATATGGTTAAGGTTTCTAGTTTTGATTGAAACTAGAAACTTTAATTTCTATCTTAACCAATATTTTTTGTTTTGATAGAAACTTAGTTTCCATCGAAACTAAGAAGATAATGGTTTTTTTGAAGTGGTAGAAGTTTTACTATGATTTCATGGCTTCTAGGCTCCATTACCAAGTTCAAATGGAGCACTAAAGTCATGTCCTTTTGCATGATAGAATTACTTTGAATGAACTTTCTAATGACTATGAATTTGCTACATTTTGAATTTTTTAGATATACGTTTTTGCATGTGAATTGAACAGAGGTTTTTTATAAAAAAATAAACCTATATATTGGACGCTCATGGAAAAATAGTAACTAAGAGATAATTTTTTTGAAAAATAACTATGGTCTTCATATTTTAGTCCTCTTTCAATCGAAAAAAATTGAAACTGGGTAAGCATATAATAAGTTACATGTGTCAAAAGCCATGTATGTCCAAATTCGTGTTAGGTCAACTTTAAACTCTGATAAAATATGAAATACTAAGGATAAAGACATCAGATCACCTCCATGGTTTTGGTATGAATGTTAAAAAACTAAATTCGAAAGAATCACATTGATATCTATTGTAGAAAAAATGTTATGTGTGTCAAAAAAAATGGCACTTTTTAAAAATTAGGTTTTTGATAACATACCAATTTTTGTGGGAGAAAAAACAATTCAATCAAATCAATTAAAAAAATTTTAAAAATATTTAGATTCTACACAGAAAATCCTAAAAGACTCTAATTTACTTCATCTTCAAATTCCTAACCGTTAAATGGCAATTTGCATTTGAAAGTGGAAGTTTTCTTAAAAATTCACAGTTCTATGTCAGTTTAGGCAAAAAAGTGTAACCCATTATTGTGGGTTCACCCTTTAAAAATAAAGCATCAAGTGTAACTCCAATTCCTCAAGATACATCTCAAATAGCTAAATGCCCTAATATCATATAGAGGCAATAAATTTATCCAAAAAAAATTACCACTTCTTCAATATTTCTTCCAGCTCCTCTAATAGCAGCAACCACATCTATGATCCTTTCACTTTATAGTTCAATATTCCCATTTTCCATCATCCTCGTATCATTAAATTTTCCTTTTATGCTATCTACATTTTTTTAGATAGTCTTGAACTTCTCCCACATTTCATGAATAGTTTCCACATCTTGGACATTGATTAATTTTGCATCATTTTAAGTACTAGCAAATGAACTCCACAATAGCAGTATGTCCTTGCTATATTCTCAATTGATCTATACTAAGAGTTCCTACATGGGAAACATATCTTGTAGCAGCATTATTATAATATTTCTTACCCATACCTTTGAGATAGAGAATCATTCTTCGAAACCACACCAAGTAGTTCTCCATTGTAAACTTAGGACCTTCCTTTTGCATCATCTTTTGATATTTGCCTCAAGATATTAAGCTTCACCACCATAAAGGACTTAGACTCCAATACCAGTTGTTAGTCCTAGGGGATCAAATTACTAAGAGGATGGTGAATCAGTAATCAACCTATTAAGAAACTTTTCAACCAGACAAGCCCTTATTATAGTATAAGCTTGATAACAAAAATGAAATCATAAAACATGTAAACATATCCAAATAATAATGTAACACTTGACATATATATTTTGGTCTCTTTGAAACCTGACTTAAATGAAAACCATTATGGGAATTAGTACCCACATGTAATGCCTACCCCAAGTTTACTTTTCGTGTTGTAATGTTGAATTATTTTAGGCTTATTTTATGACTAGTGGTACTTGCTTACCGAAATGGATTAGATGTTATTTCATATTCAGTTGTTATATTTGATGAGCTACTTGATACTTAGTTATTTCACATGTTCATGATTATTCTTTCGATGATGATACATGTATGATTCTTGTAGTGATTTTAGTTATTTCATGATGATAGATAGATGGATGTTTTATATGCAGTTTCTATGGTTACTTACCCCATAATTGCATGTGTATGGTGTAATTGTATGTTTTACTTTATGTTTGACATTTTTGATGTGGTTGAGGGAGGGAATAGTAGTCACCTACTAGTCGAGATCTACACAATGCACCACTTATCTCCATTGCTTGTTTAGTTTAGAATATATGTGCTTGTACATGCTCAAATTTTTGCAAATTGCAAGTAGAAGGCATCAACTTCCCTAAATTTCCAAGATGAGCGTCCTTTACCACAATGTCTCAATGGTAAAAGAGGAGAAATAATTCTTGAGTCCAAATCCTAACCCTAAGCCAATTAACCTTAAAAATAAGACAAGTCTTTGAGTTGTTTACCTTTCTGAATTTGTCAAGTGATGTGAATTCATGAATTTTACCTAGATTTTAAATCTGTGTTTTGTACTTTATAATGGGTTTTTGTATTTAGTTTTGTGGGTCTGCTGTGATTTTTAGTTATAATTAAATCAAATTAAAAGATTATTTAATTATTTAATTCAATGAAAAATTTAGAAAGAAAATTTAATATTTAATTATTTTTAATTAATTGAGAAATTAATTAAATAAAAAAATTAAAAGGTTTAATTAAAGTGCTAATTTTGCCATAAGCATATGTATTTTATTTAATAATAATATATTTAGGAGTTTCATTTTTATATAAAATCTAAATTATATTATTAGTTGAATTAATAAATATTATATTAAAGATGTCTTCCAATTTTATAAGAGAGAGAGAAAGGAATTGATTTTAATAAAGTTTATTTTAATTAAATTGCAAAAAAGTTGCACATGAAAATTAAAATATAATAAAATAGTAAAGAAAAAGATTTCGCGTGATTGCAAAACTCAAGCCCTAACTGGAGAAAGCTTTTTATTAAGGAATTAGAGCTCATTTCTCCACACAGGTTAGAAGGAGTGAATTTCCAAGAAGACGATTTCAAAAGAAAAAGAAATTGCTTGTGAGTTATGTGCATTTGGTTGTTTAGCATAAGATCTACATAGGATCTTGTGGGTTTTGCACAGTAGTTTCAATCTTTGATATATTTGTATTCTTTGTGTCTGAATGAAATTGTTTTCAGAATTCATTTGGATTGAAACCCTTGCTTGTAAATTTATTGTTCTTCATTTGAGAAACCTCTATAAATGAATTGATGTTTTCAAACCCTTCTTTTGTAAGTTTAGAGATTTGTGTTTTGATTTGGGTAGGGTTTGGAAAAAAGAAATCAAAATTTAATATACAAAATTTGATTTGTTGTTCGTATTTTTCCTATCAAATCTAGTATGTAAATTGTTTAAGAAATATATATTATATAAAATTACCACAGTAAATAAATTTATTATGATAATTATATATATAATAGTGTTTTTGATATTGACCAAATAAAAAATTAGGTTCTGCATTTTGAATGGGGGTTTTTATGGTTTTACTATTTTCTTATATATATATATATATATATATATATATATATATATATATGATCTATAATGGGGACTAGGGTCACCACTTCCTTGTCCCTGGGTGTGATAGCAGCTTAGGTGCAAAGGCAGTCAAGGTTGACTCGATAGCCAAGGCTACTAACATGGTGGCCTTCAAGCCTTCTCATAATATGTCGACTACTATTATTTTTTAGATATTTTATTAGTTTAAATTTTTAATATAGTTTTATTATTATTTAAAAATTTAAGTATAGTTTTTAATTATTAGTAATTAATTTAATTAATATTAAATTTTATTAATATTTTTAAAAATATTATTAATTAATAATTATAGTTATTAATAAATTAGTATAATTTTATTTATAATTTTATAATTTTATAATTTTTAATTTAAATAATTTAATAATAATAATTTAATTTTTTATAATATTTAATAAAATTATTAGTTTTATAAATTAGTAGTAAGTTGTGTTAGTTTGGTTTTAAAATATAAATGGTTTCAGTTATAAGGAAATGGTTCCTAATACTAGGAAATTCTATTAATTTTGGTTATTCAAAAACCATAGTAATTATGACACTTTGGAAATGAAATTGAAACCTTGGATGTAATTGAAAACCCTATCAAATTGTAATATTTGAAAATGAAAATGAAAACTTGAACCCTATCGTGTAAACAAAATCTTATGTTTTCAAAACCAAACAAAATCTATGAAACTACACTACTATGTTGAATGTTTTCTTTTGTGTTGGGTTTGGGGTTGACTTAGAGGGTTGACTAGTTTCAAATATATACTAGAGGCTTGTGGTTTTTTTTTTTTCTATGATGATGTTATGTATGCGATCTTTCATACCTGACCATGGTGACATGTCATGTATTTTCTATGATGAGTTTGATCAGATGTTTCTAGGTGCTTTCTAGTTTCTTGTGTAGAACTGAGGTGAATGGTATGAATTTTCTGGAGTAACCTTTGATTCTTTGATTAATTATCTTTTGATGCTTTCCAATTTTAGATTACGGTAAAAATAGGTTTTTAAGGGACCTCGAAACCCTTTAACAAAAGTAGAAAAGATAAAACACGAAGCACAACCAGGTTTTACAAGGACCTGAAACCTATTGTTTAAACAATATCAAAATTAGGTTTTACAAGGACCCAAAACCATAGAAAATATCCAAAAAATGACACCAGGTTTTACAAGGACCTAAAACCTAGTTTAAACAACTAATTAAAAACCAGATATCACAACCATAAACAAAAACCATTTACTAGGACCAGTAAATAAGACTGGGACTAGAACAAAAACCAGAGACCAAAGACTAATAAAAGCTACTATTGCAGCTCTTTGATCATTTTGACCACTTCTTTACCAATCTCCGCAGTTTCTTGAATAGAATCAATAGCCGATCCACCAGCAGCCTCTGCAGCTCTCTTCTTGGAACGCTACCTAGTTCTCTTACTAGGACCCCATGGTGACATAATTTCTTCATTGGTACGCTTTCCAAGACTTTCAGCATCAGCATAGATACTGGATGTAACCTATTCCATTTTATTACCTCTTTCCTTGATAAGCAGCCTAAGGTTTTGTTCATAGTCTTTGAGTTTGACTGGTATGTTTCCCACCTGTATTTCCATCTGACTGAGCTTAACTTGGTCCATATCCTAATTTTGTTGCATATTTTCCACTTTCTTTTTGAGACTCATTAACTTGTTAGACAACCATGAGTCAGCTTGTAGCATGGTATCAACTTTTAATTTTGCAATGTGCAAAAAGGAGAGCATAGAATCTCTATGAGGTGAGCCATTTTTTTTCTCCTCCACATCTACCCTGGTAGGAGACACCACCTTTTCAATCCGTTCCTCCTCCCTCATATTTATGGGGTCCTCTTTAGCCTGCTCCATCTCCTCTTTATCATCCCTTACTTCTTTCGAATGGTCACTCTAGTTTCCCTCATCACCAACATTACCTATCTCTGTATTCTCCTTACTATTCTCTTCCTCATCCTCCTTCCCATTTTTTTCCTTTCTATCTGGGTAGCCTTCCAAATTGGAGCTAAAATCTCCCTCATTTCTATTTTCTTCTTCCTCCATGTTTTTGTCCTCCTTATTTTTTGAGTTCTCAGATTCGATGGCCTCTTCCACGTTATGCTAAGGAGATTGTTGGGTATCATGTTTTAGACTCCTCCCCTTACCCTTAACAATTTCCTCACCCTTACTCTTCCTAGAGTAGGTTTTAGTGGTAGAACCCTTCTTTCTATCTACCGACGGAGAAGAAACAATGGCCATATTTTTACAGTGACCTTCAATGAGAAGAATCAACCCTTCATGCAATATAGGATGCAACTCTTTTTTCCTATGAGCTTGCAAACTTTGAAGAAGAGAGAATCTCAAATAAAAAGGAAAGGAAAGTATATCCTAATGCCTAAAATGATTAAGAAAGACAAAATGAAACTTATTCACTCGTTTATTTCTACCATCTAGGATAAAATACTCACAAGTACACGAAAGCACATCCTACCATATGATCTTGATCTGGTCCAGTTCATAGAAATCCCCATTTTTCTCCAAGTTTTTCTCCTCTACTTCTATTTTGGGAAATTTCTTGAACATGGCATTTTAGATGCTCATTTCTTTGTTGAACTTAATGCCTTCCATGGGTAAACCCGTAATCTCTGCAATGAAATTCTTTGTCAATTGCACAGTGACGCCATGCAGAGAAACCCTGTCCTGTGTCCAATTTTTGAAGAAGGTCATGGTAACATGGGGTTTAAACCCATGAAGATGCTCCTAAAAATTAGTCACCTTCCCCTTTTGTAGAATCTTCCAAACATCCTCTTTGTCCTTCCATGCTTTGCAATTTGGGGTTTCCTATTTTCGTGGCTCTCCTCCCATTTCCAGAGAATTCAAAATGCTATACCAAACCAAATTCAACAAAAGGCGAAAAGAAAATGAGTTAAAAATATAGAAATTGTTCATTAAAATAAATAAAACCCACTTTACACCAGATACGTGCATTTCCAAGATTGCAATCACATAAATGTGCTTCCTTGAGGAAGGAAATCTGACAACCATATGCCCATTTCCAAAAATTATTAATTTGCTAATCTTGGCATATCTTTCCCACCATCACATGAGTAGCATCATAATTAATGAGGGCTTTAAGATCCATGTTATTACTGAGGTCACTGTTCCGCATCATCTTATATCTCATTTGGACTGCATAGTTGGCAACCTAGTGTGCCACCCCATTGCCTTCATGGTAAGTGTGGGTTATAATCACTTTTTCAAATTTATTTAATAAAGTTTTAATCTCCATCACACTTGCCTCAATCAACCAAGTGATTGAGTTTTTATTATTGAGCATATTTATAATGTTTAATGAATCACCTTCCAATCGGAGGTAAAGACAACCAGTTTCAGCTGCTAACCTTATAGTATATAGAGCAGTAGTAGCTTCTGCTATGTGGCTATTAGAATTACCTATAGGGATAGCAATGACATCAATTATATACCCTGCTCTACCTAGATTACCCTTAGCAGCACCATCAAAGTTTCCTTTGATCCAGCCAATAGGAGGAGCCATCCATCTGGTAGTCAATCTTGGGTTATCTTTTTTCAAATGAGAACCTTTTGATCACATTGGATTATCAATTTGGAAAGTTTGATTACTTTTCCTCTAAGACTTGAAATTTTCCTTTATGGCTCTAACAATATTTTGTCCAAGCACCCATCCTGGCAATTCTTTGTTTCTAAAGATTCTATTATTTCTTTCTTTCCAGATGCCCCACTTGAGATGGGGAAGAGTAATTTTCCATAGAAAATCCACATCGGGATACTTTGAAGGACACTTCCAACTTTTAAAATAAAGTTCAACATTATTTTGATGGACCCAAGTTATGTTCCAGTAGGTGAGAACAACATTCCACACTTGTTCACTATAAGAGCAATTCAAGAACAAGTGATTTTTGTCTTCAAATTCATCTTTACATAGAATGCATCTGTTCACTACATTAATAACTCTTTTTTGCAGATTATCCTAAGTGGGGATTTTGTTTTGAAGCAAAATCCAATAGAAGATATTTATTTTAGGAATAAGACCCTTTATCGAGGCTTGAGACCATAAAGGTTGGATACCTTTCTCTTTTGAAGTAAACAAAGAAGAGACTTTAAACTAACCACTAGGATCAGCATTCCATATCATCTCATCCTCATGATCAGGATATAGAGAAAAAGCATTCAGACTTAGTTGTATATTATTAAAACTTTGGTCAACATCAATCAAGTTCACCCAAGTATTATCATGCCAATAATGTCCCACTAAAGTACCAAACATTTACTTACATTTGTCTACTTGAGTGGTATCTTGAAAGTCATCAATCAGAGGATGATCTAGCAACCAAACATCTTCCCAAAATCTCACCTTTTTTCCCATTTCCAATTTTCCAAGAACAACCCTTACCAAGAATTTTTTTTGTTCCCTGAACAACTCCCCATTTAGTAGATGGAGAAAGAACATTTGCAGTTGAAAGGAAATCAGCTAAAGAATTAGCATTAAAAAGGTATTTATGTTTCCATATAGTGCTCCATTCCTTTTCATTATGATAAGTTCTCCAAATTTGTTTTTCTAGGAGAGTTTTGTTCATGCTTCTTATAGACTTGATCCCCAATCCACCATCTTTGATAGGTTTACAAATTTGATACTATGCAATAAAACCCATTCTCTTCTTTTCCCCAGTGCTACTCTACAAGAAATTCCTCTAAATTTTATCAATAGTATCTGCAAATTTGATTGGGATTCTAAAAAGACTCAAAGCATAAGTAGGAATACTTTGAAGACATGCTTTAAGAAGAGTAATTTTACCTACTTGGCTCAAAAGATTTCCTTTTCAGCCTGCCAACTTCTTATTAAACTTCATAATGAGATCTTCTCAAAAGGAATCAGGAACCTTTAGACCTAGAGGAAGACCCAAATAAATAGAGGGAAAAGATCCTATAGAGCACCCAAGAATTTTGGCAATTTTGTTTTGTCTAAGGATAGGAATATTAATAAAAACACAACACTTATATTCCAATTAATCAATGGACCCGAGGATGAGGAGTACAAATTAAGGGCTTGCTTGAGGTTCCTTGCTTCAATAACTTCATATTTACCCATAAAAATGGTATCATCTACAAACTAACCATGAGAACAAGTAAGGGGATGAGAGGAAGGCTGAAGACCTTTAATAATCCTTTTTGAACCAAGTCCCCAATATATATTCCTAGATAGTCAGCCATAATAACAAAGAGCGTGGGGGATAAGGGGTCACCATGTCTCATACCTCTAGAATAATTTTAAAAATGAGAAGAACTACCATTGACCAAGACAGCAATGGATGAAGTAAAGATCAATTGATAAATAGCTCCAACAACCTTATGATCAAAACCAAAGGCTTGTAAAATTCTAGCAAGGAAGACCCATTCAACTCTATCATATGCTATCACAATATCAACTTTCACAATAAACACTATTAGAAGAAGACAAAGAGTGAATGTTCTCATGGGCTGCAATAACTGAGTTAAGAATTTGTCTACCTAGGATGAAGCCATTTTGTTGAATAGAAATAAGAGAAGGAAGCACAAGGAGTAGCCTAGAAGTAAGGACCTTTGAAATAATCTTGTAAAAGGAATTACACTGACTAATTGGTCTAAACTGGTATGGAGATTCAGCCCCAATCTTTTTGGGAATCAGAAAAAGGAATGTGGAATTGATTTCCTTTAGCATTTGTTTTGCTCCAAAAAATTCCTTCACAACATGACACACATCTTTTCCAACCAGTTTCCATGACTTCTGGAAAAAGAACATGGGGAAACCATCTGGACTAGGTGCTCTGTCTCCTCCTAATGAACACGTAGCTTTAGAGATTTCTTCTTCCTTGGGAATGGATCCTAACAATTTATTTTGCTCCTTCGTAACTAAAGATGGGATCACCTTTAAAAGATTAGCCTAGTGAAGAGGATTAATGTTTGGATCAGCAGTCATTAAAGAAGAGAAAAAGGAAACCATTTCTTCCATAATATCCTTATCCTCGAAAATCTTCAAATCTCCCTTTTTTATATATGAAATATGAGTTTTGGCTCTGTGCTTCAGAGTAGAAAGATGGAAAAATCTTGTAATTTTATCTCCTTCATTCAACCATATCAATTTGGATCTTTGCCTCAAATAGATTTCTTCTTTATTGATAATGTCATGATATTGAACCAATTTTTCATTTTCCTTAATAACAAGTTCAGGAGTATATCCTACCTTCTGTATGTTATCCTAAATGGTTTGAAGTTCTTCCTTTATACCTACTTTATTCTCAAAAATGTTACCAAAACAATTTTTGTTCCAAATTTTAACCATATTTTTAACATTTCTAAGCTTAGAGGCTACTTTGTAAAGAGTTGTACCTTCAACATCTATGTTCCACCATTCAGCTAGTTTACTTTCAAACTATGGGTGCTACATCCACATTTTTTCAAATCTAAAAAGGAAATTTTTCTTAAGATTAATCTTTGTAGCAGTAAAGATCAGAGGGAAATGATCTGATCCAATTTTTTGAAAAGCTTCCTGCTTACAAGTGAACTCTTTAGTCCAATCAAGGGAGATAAGAGCTCTATCAAGACGAGCCTAAATACAATCAATTCCAATTCTCTTATTACTCCAAGTAAACTAAATTCCATGAAGATCTATATCCATTAAACACTCCTTATTAATTAAATCCATGAGATCTAGTCGACCTTCCAACTGACTCACATTTCCCCCCTTTTTTTCATGTTCATAAAGAGGAACATTAAAATCTCCCATAATGATCCATTGACCAAAATAGTCATTACTTTTTATATGTGAAAGAGTATCCCAAACCTTTTACCTAAGGTTCTTAGTATTGGGAGCATACATATTAACAATATACCACTCCTTATTGTGATTAATACTAGTAATTTTAACCACCATTAGATGTTTACTAGCATTCAAAAAAGTTCCTGAGTAATAATTATTCTTCCATAACATCAAGGTTCCCGTTGAAGCTCCTTCTAAACTATTGGCTTTTAAAAAATAATCTTTAAAAGATTTAAGTTGTTCAACTTTCTCTTTTTCCATCTTTGTTTCTTGCAAAAGAACAAAATCTCGCTTCTACTCTCTAAAAAAATTCCTAACAACATCAAGTTTGTGCATTTTGTTCAAACCCCTAATATTCCAAGTAATATTTTTCATTTCTATTTTTTAGGAGTAAAATCTAGAATAGTTGCTTGTCTACCATCAGCAATATTCTGATACTTTCCATTTCTCTAGTTTTCCTAGAGGATCTTCTTCCAGGTTTATCTAGAGTGCCAACATTTGGTTTAACCTTATCTTGTTGATCCACTTTACTGCTCCTTGTCTCAACTCCCTTGGGGGTTGTATTACTCTTCTTTTCAGGTTTTTTCCTTTGATTTGGTTTATGTTTTGGATCCTTCCCTTCTTCCTTCATTTCTTCAATATCAAGATCATTCCTAAAGGGAACAATATCTTTAAAATTAGGCTTCTCTTGAGGCATTGAGTCTGGTTCCTGATAATCAGTCACATGGGTATTTTGGGATTCTCCCTTCTCCATTAGATTTCTAGAGTCAGACTAAATTTCCCCTTCCTCTAGAACATCCATCTCAACTAGATATTCCCATCTTTTATCCTTCTTTTGATAAATAACCACTTGTTTTGTTAAATCCATCGTATCATCTATATTCTACTCAGGCATCACAGGATCCCCTTTTTTTTCAATATTCTTCCTTTCTTTTACAGTTACTTCATCTTAAGATACCAACTCCAGTTTCCCCTACTTCTCTTTGTGAGTGACTTTAGGTTTCCACACTTTCTTCTGAACTTTAGTCTTCTTCACTTCATTTTCAAAGTTTGGATGGTTCTTACTTTTATAAAGATATTTTTTGACCAAATGACCCTATTTTTTACAGGCATAGCAGGAATTTAGAAGATCTTCATAAACAATTTCCTGTATTCTTTTTCCTAACTTTGAGATTAATTCCACCTTATCTAGAACATGATTCAAATTTTCCACTTTAATATATATTCTAGCACTTTGAAGTTAGATCTTGAAGCTGTTGCATTATCCAATGCCATTAGTTCACCAAATGAGCTAGCAATTCCTTTAAAAATATTGTCATGCCAAAATACTAAAGGAAGGCTAGGGAGTCTTGCCCATATTGGAGTGGTTAAGAAAAAAGCACCTGATAAATCCATATTTGGCTCCCATTTTTTAATAATGAGAGAGCTTTTTCCAAATTACCACGGGCCTCCACACATAACCATATTCATATCTTCCTTGCAATTGAAAATAAAAGAGAAGAATCCATTCAACATAGGAGTTATATCAACATCACCCCAGATAACCCATTTTCGTTTAATCATTTTTTTCAAAGAATCTAAATCTAGTCTAGCCCCCAAAAATTTACCCACAAGAGTGAACTCCATGGAAAACACAAAAAAATCAACTATAGGATCCGGGATAAAGATTTGAAACTCACCTTTCTCCCAGCATGATTTAGAGGTCACCGACAGGAAGGATGATTTTCCACCAGGTTTTTTGCCAAACAAGGAAGACCAAGTCCTTTGATCCGAAAACCCTAACTTTGACCCTTCTAAATTCTTCTCAATATTAGCCTCCACATTAACCAAGGGACTATTTTCCTTATCAAATACCTGCCCATGCACATGAAATGCAGAAGAAGAATCCAAGGAGGGGTCCTAGACCCCACAACAAGTGGTACCTACTTCAGACAAAGTTTTTCCAAATTCTACATTATCCAAAAAAATGCTTTCTATCCCATCAGCTTTTGCTAGATTCTTCTCTAAACACCCTATTGTTCCTCCAAGATTAGTACCTTCTACCAAATTCTCCCCTACTAGTTTCCTGCCTAACTAAGAACCAGCTAATTCACAAATGTTAAGAGCGCCCATTCTTGAAGATAAGCTTATTGTTGCTTGTATAGAAATGAGGTGATTATGGTGATTTTCCTGGTGTAACCTTTGAGTTTCAATCAATTGTCTTTGAATGCTTTCCAATTGCTTATGAGGAATGAGGTGATTATTGTGATTGCTCTTTAGGTGCTTTCTAGTTACTTGTAAAGGGCTGAGGTGAAAATTGTGATTTATGAGTTGTACTTTTTATGAGCCTAGGGTAGGTAATGTGTGTACATTGGGAAGTGGCTTGCAATGGAGGTCAAAGACCTAAGTGGTTGCCTGGGTAACCCATTGTAAGTTTCTTTAATAACATTTTATTAAATGGGTTTAAAATGAACTAATAAGAGTCAATTTTTTTCCTCGTCCATGCCTCAAGTGCTAGTACAAGCTAGGATGGGAGTAGAGAGGGTGCTTGCTTGTGACCTTGCTTCATTAGTATGCCTTGTCTATACTAAAGGGTGTTGGTGCCACATAGAGACACTAGGGGGTCGGAGTCCAGAGAGGTTGCCAAGGTAACCTTAGAGTTGGCTCTTACAATGACACTTCCCACTTACATAGTAGATCTCCTACGTGTCTTTTTTGCCTCTAGGTTTAGATGTTACTTGTGTCTTGGTACCTTTGAGATAGATTTCTATCTCATTTTCCTTGCCCTAGATGTTAGTTATGACTTGTAGATTGTTATCTATTTGGGACTTGAGACTATCTCCTCAACACGATGGGAGTAGGCCATTTAGGTTCCATAAGGTCGGGTGATAGTGCATTTTTCTTATACCATTGAGATCCAATAGTTGGATGTTGTTGTTGGATGTTCTTGCTTTCTTTATGATCTTGCATTTATGTTGGATAGTATTATCATGTTGTAGTGTACTTGATTGTTAGAGATCTTATGAGATGATGTCTTTATTTATGATGTATATTCTTTGAGCTTTTCATACCTTGTGACTTATACAACCGATGCTTTGACTATCTCCTTTGCATGGTGAGAGTAGGCCATTTAAGTTCCACAAGGTCGGGTGGTAGTGCATTTTTCTTATACCATTGAGATCCAACAGCTAGATGTTGTTGTTGGATGTGCTTGTGTAGTTGTTCCTTTTTTTATGATCTTGCATTTATGTTGGATAGTATTATTACATTCTAGTGTACTTGATTGTTAGAGATCTTATGAGATGATGTCTTTATTTATGATGTATATTTTTTGAGCTTTTCATACCCTATAACTTGTATAGTGGATGCTTATGCATTAGGGTTATGCCAAGTGACATATTATGTAATTGTATATTTTTTAATTGGAATCGAACTTGTGATTATTCCATGATGTGAATTTTGGTTATGTGTTACATTTAATACTAATAAAACTTATATGTGACTCAACATCATGGAACCCTTAAGAGATGTAATTTGTTTATGATGGTTGTATGTAAGTGAGTTATTGCTTCCACTATATTATCTCTTGTTTTTTACTATCTTTCAAAAAAAAAAGTTTGGCAAACTTAGTAAAACTTTAGGTTAATTTCTTTTGGGTTCCCTGGCAGGGTGTTACACACAAATTGTGCACTCTTCTAAAGCAAACCATGTGAGAAGCTTAACATTATTAGGAGTTTACAAAGAGACTATTAAGTGCTACTTGATCAAGGGATTTATCTCTTACCCTGTTAGGAGCTTTACCTTATCAAGAGAAATCTGTTAGGGGACTTAGAACACTAATTAAAGTGTCACCCTGTTAAAGGATTTATAATCAAGGACTTGTTAGGATCCACCCGAAAAAAGGGATTTTACTTCTAGAATAGTTTGGAAACATGTAAAATGATTTTTTAGACATATTATGGTTGGCATGCAAAATGAGGAAACCAAAGAAACACCCAAATTTAAAACATCTTTGAAATCAATGAAATTAAAAAACTTTTCATTTTTTGCAACCAATGTCCCAAAATTCCAATAAATTTCCAATTTTAGGCATGTGTGCAAAATAAAATAACACAAGAAGGAAAAAATTTGTATTCCAAAATCCTAAACACACACAAGCCCACTCAAACATCAAATGAAATTAGAAATATGGGGACAACATAGATATGCATGCCAATATAAAACTACAAACAATAAACAATGTATAAATTTGTGAAATGAGTTAGTAATACGAGACCGTACCTCAAGAATTAGCTTTAAAAAAATGACAATAAAAATGAATACAACACCAAAACAAACAAAAAAATTTATAAACCATAGAAATCTCACTATAATTCTAACAAGTTACTCCATGCTCAAGTCCAACAAGTAGATCTCAACCAACAAGCAAATATCCAAATTTCACACAAGAGGGTTTCAGTAATTTCACTCTCAAAAATTTTTAAAAATAGAAAAATGAAGTCAAATTCTTTATTATAAGTCACTTTTCACTTAAAATGAAAAAGGATAATATAAAGCCAATTAACTTAAAACCCACAAACTCTGAATTAACTTAAAACCCACAAACTCTTATGTTGTCCCTTTTCCTATAGTTCAGGTTTTGGGGGTTAGTGGGGATTGGCAAATGGCTGCTAAGAAGGTGGAGGATGGTTGGACATCAGTTAAAAGAAAAAAAGGAAATTCTATCAAACCCTCATTTGATATGACTTTATGTTCTCAAAAGTCGGGATCAAAATGTAAATCTTGATGGTCTTTTGTTTCTTGGGTTGTTTGCCCTCTTGCAGGAAAGTTAATTATGTCCCTCTAGTTTTTTAGGTGGTTTTCCACATTTGTGTTAAGGTCCTAATTGTTATATCTTTCTTCTCCCTTTGGACAAGGTTTTGGGTCCTTTCAAAACCTGTTTTTACTTAATCAAAACTTAAAACCCACAAAAAATAACATATTAGTTTAATCAATTATAATTAAATAAAATAAAATAAAGCTATGACAAAATAGTTGGGATTATATAAAATTAATATTTAGAATACCCCATTATATTAAAATTGACATTTAATTTAATCCTTTTGCACTAAGTCTGGAAAATCTAATGCACAAAAAGTTACTAGTCTGACAAAAATACAATATGAATTCTAATTTACCAATCACGTAGTGGAGGGTTGTTAAATATAATATAGTTAGATATGTCATCCATACAAGGACAAAATTGGTTCAATATGAATGGACAAAACTATTATCTTGTTTTCCATTGTGGAGGATATAGCCACACTCAAATCCTACAAGTTAGAAAGGATATGATTGGTACATTTTAACTACAATAATCAAACATCAAGTAATTGGTCATGTTTGGATCTCATGAGTCAATGCATGTTTTCTCCCAAGTCCCTTGAAAGTACAAAACAAGTGGATTGACCCTATTCCATTTGTATTGTTTTTATGCACCATTTTCAAATATTTTGTTAGTTTATATTTTCCTAACTTTGATGCTCTATAGTCTCATGGTCTAATCTTGTCCAACTTATTCATGTCTATCATTTGGCATTTAATTTTGTTTGTTTGTCCATTTGTTCGATATTGAAAATTTTCTTGTTTTGTAATGCCACACTGTGATGCTATACTATATATAGTCTACCTCATCATTTTTTTTGTTGGATGGCTTACACTCCTTTGGAAGGATAAGTACTAATAGATATTATTTGAGAGTTTATTTGGATCTGGGTTAGCATCACCTAGATCTAATGAGTGCTAAGTGTTCCATTTATTCTCATAAGAGATGGATTCATTTGAATTATTACTCATGAAACATGGGCCAATGAGTTTGACTCAAAAACTACATAGTTAAACCCTGATTGCAATAGCATAGTTGGACTTGTGGAAAATATCTCCTACTTATCAATTGATGAGCTTAAAGGGTTTTCTAATGAATGATTCAGTAGGAACACCATTTGGTGAAGGTTTTACAAATGGGGTTGCAAGCAGAGTGGGTTTAACCATGAAGGAAACTTCATAGTTAAGCATGCTCAAGATGGAATAGTACTAGGATGGGTGACCTCTTGGGGAGTCCATGTGCTTCACTTCTATGAGAATCATCTAGATCAAGCGAGTCCTAAGTGTTCCATTTATTCTCATAAGAGATGAATTTGTGTGAATCAATACTTGTAAAACATGGGTCAATGAGTTTGACTCAAAAACTACATTGTTAAATCTTGATAGAAATATCACAATTTGATTTGGTGTGGAAAACATCTCCTACTTATCAAAGAATGTTCTTCTTTATGTTGAGATATTGTCATTGATGTCAAAGTTGTAAGGACAAAAGGTTTGGATATAAAATTAAAACAATAAACAAGTCAAAAATAAAAATAACATCATTCAAATATGGGTAGCATCTTTGAATGCATCAAACATATATTAAAATGATAACTGATAGATGCAAGAGATGTTATATTCTATTGAAAGATAAAAACAAATATTATGGACAAGCCACAAAACAAATGATGTCATATATGGAAAGTACTATTTAGAATATATTAGTATATGAAGATACATTAGATATAAAGGTTGCGAGTTTTGACAATATCATACATAGATAAAAACAACAATAGAAGAGTGCAAAAATAAAGTCATGCCCAAAACATAAATTAAGTGATTGATAGATATAGTGATACAGATGATGTTTGGATATTTAGGAAGTAAAATAGTGACTTAGAATTTAATGATGTGATGGTAAGATGAGCACTACTTTCAATGAAACTATTAATAGAACTTGTCAAGCATATCAAAGACCAATGATTTGCAAAAATAGTGCATATTTCATATACTAATGGAGCTGTCAAATTTGAGAAATAAGATCTACTTTAGAAAATTGTATTGTGCATATGATGCCAGTAATAAATTGAGTCTATATTATATGCAAACTACTAATCATTCAACGTTGTATTGAATCTATGAGAGGAAGAAAAATGTTTTCAGTCTACAAAGATTGAAGTTCATAGGATATGCATACAACATAACTCTGGAGATGTAATGTGTGTTTTAAGATGGGTATCAAATAGGCTGGATAATATACAATAGAGTTTGATTTATCAATAGTTAAAGTTTTTTAAAAGTATATGATTCAATTATAAAGATAGGTCAATAAAGTAACAAATCACTTAAGACAAAATATTTTTATCTTATTCAGAAGAAAAATCAAGATGAACTTCCCTTTGAAGAGGTGTATTTGATTTAGAAAAGAAAAAGACAAACTATTAAAAGTGTGAGTAATGTTCTATAAGAAATATACTTGCCACATCATCCTCACTAAAGACAAGTTTAGAAAGCATACAAATTTATTTGTTGTGCAATGAAAATAACATTAGATTAATAATCTTCACCAGCATGAAGAAGTCAAATTAATTTTATTAAACTGAAGCGGTGTTACATTGGTGCAAGGGTGTGGCGATACAAGGGGACGTCAGGAAATGTTTCGAGTCTGGGAAAAAAAGGGTCTCAATTTTGGGATGGTGGGGGTGTGACAATGGGAAAAGGGGGGAGCTTTCATAGTATACATTTATGACTTGAAATGCTAAACATGAAATGATACTTCAATATAACATATATAGTTGAACAATTAATATAGAAAATTGAAATGTGACTCACGAACCATAAGTCCAAACTTCAAACTTCATAACCAATTACCATTGAACTTAGAAACATACACGTAGTAAGTTGTAATATTAATAACATTATAATTTTAAACATAATGATAATGATAAATTAAAAATATGAACTATAAATATGATATATCATAAAGATGAAGATTCTCATGATTACAATGAGTAAAGAAGCTTGAAATAATGTATCATGGTCATATCAAAGTAAGTGTAATCTACAAAATGTCAATAATAAGAATGTAAGGATGGGAACTCTCTAATCATCTCCTAAACCGAAGTCTTCATCACTAGAAATACTACACTTCTCATGGGTATGATAATATTAAAAGAAAATTAAAAATTTTGACTTTTCAACCAACATGGGCGTCAGATGCACTTTGTGTGTCCCCTAGAAGCACCCTGTGCGCACCCCCACAACCACACACATGTCAGGTGTGCTAAAATATGTGACTGTGGTGCGACTATGCTTTGGCGATTGTGGCGAAGCACGAGTGCACAACGTACCCGCACCCAGGACGTACATGCACCTGGTGTGCCAAGGTTTTCCCTCGAGTGCTCGCACCCGAGTAACACTGAAATGAAGTGATTATATTTAAAATGGGTATTATTTATTTTAAAAGGATTATGACCTTTCATTTTGAAGATTCATATCTTCTATTAAATAGAGTATAGATGAGAGTTATTTTATTGTAGAGAAGTGAGTGAGCAGTTGTAGAAGTGTGAGAAGAGTAAAAGGGAAAATATACATTAAAATTTTGATAGATGAAGAGTATTTTGAATAGATAAAGGAAAATATATTTTTAATTAAGAGACTAAATTTAGAAAGATAAGTGGAATAAGAATGAAGTATGTGGCAAAGTTGTATGGGTAAAAGAGAATATACATGTATATATTTCAGATTTACTAGCCCGACATGTCTAAACATCAACATCCTAAAGAGAATATATATATATATAGGTTAAAGACTAAATATTGATATACCAAGGAAGAGAATACCACATTAAAGTCCAATTTGTAAAGGATATGAGAAATAAATATATAGCATATTTACTTGAAGATTTGTGCAAATACAAAATACATAATCCATCATTAGTTGATGATTGCAACATTATCAAGGTGTAAAATCAATTTCTTTGCAGTGGGTTGGTATGTGCAAAGAAAATGATGTAGGTTGGTGCGTCTAGTAGGTTAATGCCTGTGAACTGTGGGAGTTGAAGCTTTCAGTGATTTGATGCTCATAAACAAAGGGGATGGAGCCTCTAGTAGGTTGGAGCCTACAAATCATTGTAAAAGAACAATTTATATACAAACCAATTATTTGTCATGGTTTCCTCCCGCATTGGGTTTCCACATAAAACATTGTGTTAATGTGTTCATGTCCATAGTTGTTTATGTCAATATTTGAAGTTATTGTTTTGATAAAAGTCTTAAATTGACAAAGTTTTTATTATACTAATTCACCTTGTGCTCTTCACATTACTCAAAATCTTATTTTATATTTAATAGTTTAATTCAAATTGCCATGGCCCACAAGCAAAGATGTAGTGAATGATAAAGATGTTAAGGTAATGATGCACTGTGATTCTACTTTTTGTGGATTTTTAGCTATATTTTGAAGTTAACTAGATGTTTCCTTAAACACAATACTCTTAAGGAAAATGTTTTGTACTTAAATCAAAACATGACAACTAGTTGGAGGAAGGTGGTCACTTGGAAATGATTTTAAGCTTAACTTTTAAAATTTCAAATATCATCTATATAATTTATGGCTAACCTCGGTCATTCTTTCATACTATAAATTTTACTAGTAAAGGAAATGATGAAGTAAGAATTATGACTCATCCATCAAAGCACTTGTAAGTAGAATCAAGTAGAGCTTAGTTTATATTTCATTTTCATTTTCGGACTAGGCCAATTCTACCTAGCCATTATATCAAAGATGTGAACTAGAGATAAAGGAGAAATATGTGGATGTTTTTTTTTCAATCATAGTTTCCATCTCTTTAAATATTTAACTTGCAATGAAATAAAATGAAGATGGATATCAATGTAAAAGTACTAGTCATGTTGAAAGTAGATTATGCATACATTTGAGTAAAAATGATATTAAAAAATATTAATTATGCATATTCTTCTTGAAATAAGTGGTCCACAAGATGGAATCTTTTTTTAAAACAACATATATCAAGCAAATAATATAGGCATAAAACTTTCTTAAACTATCATTGATTAGAAATGAAAGTTAAAAGGATAAAGGATTCTACATACCCCAAACATTTTATTCTTCCATAGAGAAAGAGATACAATTCTTCATTTTGTTAAGTACACAACGTAATTCTATTTTGAAACAAAACTAATCATGAGATAGTTGTCACAACCTTCCTCATCTAATGAATTTTTTTGATATTATATTTCCCCCTCCAAATAGTTAAATACAAATAATGCGATAAATTGAAAGGAAAATGAGAATTATATGATTGTGCAATAAAGTGTAATACTATAATGATGTGATTGTGAAAGCATGTATGAAAGAGAATGCAAGGTAAACCCCAATAAGAGACATAAACAAGTGATGAAAATATAAGTCTTAGGAAAGAACAAAGTAAGTGACTATAAACATATGATATAAGCATTTCATTAGAAGATAAACATATAAACATAAACTAGGAATCCAAGCATGAACACAATGTCATAAGATACAAAAATGTGATAATTATAATTGAGCATGCACACTTTTAAAATGATGTCTACATATAACCATGACAAAATGATGCAATTTTTGTAAGTTTGTTATCCATAAGATAGCTACCTTATTGTAAGTTTGTGGAAAATAAATGGAAAGGATTATGCATGGGAATTAATATATGGTTTGGATTTGATTAGATACCATGAAAGGACACTTATAAGGGTGGCTTTGCTATCAAGCACACTTTGGAGTACAATTTAAATTGTTTTTTTTATAAAAACAAAGAGGATCAAATTATTCTTACATGGCACATAATTGAATTGAATTTTTATTATTTAAGGTTGAACCATTCCTTAGAGTACTTTATAAGGGCATTCAAAGAGACTAGTTGATTGTGTAATGATTTTGGATGATCATTGATTTAACAATTTATATTTGATTACATAGAGATTATGTAATAATTATGGATTATAAGGAATTATGAAGAATACCCAAAAAAGAATGGACTAAGTATGAATAGTTATTTTATTTGTAAAGAAAGGTGAAATTAAGATAAAGAAAACAATTATTTAGGAAGGTTTAGACTTGGGAGAAAAGAAGAAATAATTTTCACTTGAAACATGTTATAGTAATATTATTATGAAAAATTATCAAATAACATCACACACTATAGAATAAATTAAGCTTAGAAAAATATAATAAACTTTGACTATTTGACATTTCTAACCAAGGAATCAATCATTTGTGTGATGTTTCAGCAAGCCCAATATTAGAACATTAACATGTGATGATATAAAAATATCATAGATGGTGGAAACAATTGCAAAAATCCTTCTAGAGCTTATTTGGACCAACATTGATTATATGAATGACTTCAAGGATTTTAGTTTAGGCCCTCTAAATTTCCCTAAAAAGAAATGAGGCAAAAATATTGGTGATCTAAATACTACTAAATATTGTATATGATATGATATGTTTATGATAGATATTTAGGGTATATAAATTGAACAAGCTTGAATACATGTCACTATTTATTTTTAAGTCTGTATTTTAAAAAAAAGGAAAATTAAATTTCTTACTCTTTGTAGTATTAAGTTGTATCTTTGAATTCATGAATTTTTTTGTAATCTAATCATTTTATTGGATTGGATTGTATAGGCATTCACCAAAGTAGATATAATTTTAAAAAAATATTACATATGTTGAATCAGCCAAAGTAGATATAATTAAAAAAACATTATAGATGTTGAATCAGTTGTAGTTGAATTAATTGTAACTGTATATGCAACAACAAAAATTAAGACATTGATTATTCAATTTAGACCCTCTGAATTTAATGAGTTGTCTAATCCTTCTTTTATTTTGTTGCTTTAACATTTCATTTGTCTAGTGTCTCCATATGGTTATGACTAGCACTTGTATCAAACAATGCAAGGATTTAGTTTATTATTTAGCTTAGATCCTCTGAATTTAATGAATTCTCTAATCCTTCTTTTATTCTATTTTTTTAAGATTTCATTTGTCTAGTGTCTCCATATGGTTATGACTAGCATACGTAGCAAACAATGCAAGGATTTAGTTGATATCGGTATGAGTTTAGTTATGAGTTTCTATGTCTCGATTCAAAAGTGAGCTTTAGCTATTTTGAAATATGATACAAACATGTATACAAACCCAAATACTGTAACAATAGCAATAGAAATAGATGCAATCAGTTGTATGATGTATTCAGTTGATTCAATGAGTTGTATCCAGTTGATCTAATGTAAATGTAACAATAGTACCACTGTAACAATAGAAATAGATGCAATCAGTTGTATCTAGTTGATCCAATGTAAATGAAACCATTTTATTAGTGAACACAATTTTAAAATGACCTATGCACTATTCTTGCATTGTTATATAGTGCACACATAGGAATGTCACCGGTCTCTAAATGGAACCTGTAAATTCATAATATATTTATTATTGAAATAAAGCACTGATATGAATACTATATTTTCACACAATATGAAAATACTATTTTAAGAAATAAGAAACCATCTAATGAAAGCATCAACGAAGAGCATAACCTAGACAAGATTAAAAAGAGAAAGTCATAGCAACTTATAGTTGCCTCATTCTTGGTATGCTGAATTTTTTTTTATGACATTCTTTGGTTGATGTTAAGAAATTTAAAACATTAATAATATGAAAATCAACACTATTGCAGTTGTGATATTTTTTTATATTAGCTATGAATTTGTTTTCAACAGTTTAATAATCGTTTACAATAGGAAATTAATAATCAGTGATTGCAATAGTGTTAATTTTCACATGGTATTAGAGCATTATTGAGGGTTAAAGAGTTTTGCCCTAGGAAAGAAATTTTGATCTCTTCATAATTATTGCTTTAATCCCTTGAGATGGCTTCAACTAGTTTGACAAATCAGGACAGATTGGATGGTGCCTCAAATTTTGGTGTCTGGAAGGCCAAAATTTCCTTATTGTTGGAGGAGAATGGTATCAAAGATTATGCTACCACTAGTATAGATGTACCTACAAATTCTATACAAATTGCAACATATAAGAAAAATGATACCAAGGTGAGGAGGATTATCTTTGATGGTGTCAAGGATCATATTGTTCCACATATTGCAAAGCTAGATATAGCGAAGAAGATGTGGGACGCCATTCTGAATCTATACCAAAATGCTACCACCAACAGGAAGATGATTCTCAGAGAAGCTAAAGAATACCCAAATGAACAAGGGAGAAGACATTATAAGTTACCTCACCATGCTTAGACTTGTCAAGGATGAGTTAGCGGTTGTTGGAGATAGTCCTAGTGATGATGAGCTAGTGAGAATAGCACTAAATGGGTTTACTAAACATTGGAATGTTTTTGTTCAAGTTGTTAGTGGAAAAAATACCTTACCAAGCTTGGATCGACTATGGAATGATTTCACTCAACAGGAGTTTAGACTAAGTCTTGTGAATAGGGCCAACAAGAGTTAGAAAATTGAGGTGGAACAAGAAAACTTTTCCCTAACAGGGAAACGAAAAGCAAAGAAGGGATCTAGCAAAGGATCAAACTCACAAAGTGAGAAGAAGAAGAAGGATCTTTCTAGGATCAAGTTATTTTGATGTCACGAGTATGGTCACTATGTCAGTGATTGCCCAAAAAGGAAGAAGACAAAAAAGTAGTTGGCAAGCTTCAGCAAGTGTAGAAGAACTCTCCAATAGACTAGAAGAAGAGTTTGTACTTATAGCTTGTATGGTGAGCTCAACCTCACAGACTATCTAGTATATAGATAGTGGGGCATCATTCATATGATAGGAGTTAGAGAGCACTTCTCCAGTTATAAGGAGGAGAACACCAATATCCAAATTTCTATCAGAAACTTATCCAAACTCAACCTAGTTGGGAAAGGGATTGTTCAGTTTCAAAGGGAGAATGGAAAGATAATTCCAATTCATGATGTATTGTATGTTTCAGGCTTAGGTATGAATTTGATTTCTATATATATTTTTCAAGATAGGGGGTATAATGTACTCTTTAGAGGGACATGTGTTGATTAAGCACAAGGATTGGAAATCACCCATAACTATTGGAGTTAGGAGTGGTTGTCTTTATAGGTTGTAGTTTGATACTCCTAAGGCACTCATGAGCATCTATAATCCTAGAGATCTTAGAGAGATATGGCATAGGAGGATGGGCCATATTCATCATGGAGCACTCAAATTGTTTTGTTAGACAATGACAGGTGTTCTAGAGGTGAGCATAGAGCATGATAATGTATGTAAAGGATGCATGTTGGGGAAGTTTGCAAAAGCATCTTTTCCAAGGAGTGACACCAAATCTGAAGGTCTTCTTGATCTAGTACATTCAGATGTATGTGGACTGATGTCAGAAAATTCTATTAGAGGATATGAGTACTATGTTACTTTTATTGATGATTTCTCTAGGAAGACCTAGATATACTTTGTGAAGACCAAGGATGAGGTTTTCAGTCAATTCCAAGAGTTCAAGGCTCTAGTGGAGAACTTGACAAGAAATAAGATAAAGGTTCTTTGGTTAGACAATGGAGGTGAGTACAAAGGAAATAACTTCCAAGAGTTCTATACCAAGGAAGGAATCAAGAGAGAGTGGATTGTTCCTTACAATCCACAACAGAATGGAGTTCTTGAGAGGAAGAACCATTCTATATTGGAGGTGGCAAGATCTATGCTACATGACCAAGATATACCCTGCTACTTATGGGTAGTAGCATGTAGTACAACAGTCTACATTCAAAATAGGTTTCCTCATAAGGTGCTAGGGAGGATGACGCCAAAGGAAGATTTCATAGCTAAGAAGCCTAATGTTAGCCATTTCATAATATTTGGGAGTTTGGCATATTGTCATATTCCAGGTGATACACGTACCAGGTTAGATCAGACTGCGGAGAAGGGGTACTTTGTTGGGTACAATGAAACCTCAAAGGCATATAGGATTTTTATCCTCAGGACCAAAAGAGTTATTGTAAGATGTGATGTTAAGTTCATGGAGGACAAGGCATTTAGAAGGTCTAGAGATTTACCAACAAATTATTAGAGTGAGCAGCTAGCAGAAGCTCCAAGGCCTGGTCAAGGGCAGCAAAGCACAAGTATAGTTACTAGTACAAGTGTAGGCTCAGGTGGTGAAGATTCACAGAGCATGGAGCAATAGGTGCAACATGAAATGCATTTAGAAGACTTAGAGGTTGATATTTCATCCTCTATAGTTGGCAGCAGGAACTGTGAGGTTCAAGAGACACCAAGGGATACTCAAGAGTTTGTGGGAGCTCCTAGGAAGAGTACTAGATAGCGGAGACAACCAACCAAGTTCAATGACTATGTGACATTAGTTATTCAGTTGGTAGATAGTGAACCTTCCAACTATCAAGAGGCTACAAAGCATCAGGTATATCAAAATACTATGGTTGAGGAGTATAACTCAATAATGCAAAATGATGTGTGGAAAGTAGTTCCTAGACCAACAAATAGAGTAGTAGTTGGATCATACTGGATCTATAAAATAAAGCATGGTGTAGATGGTAACATCAAGAAATACAAGGTAAGGTTTGTGGCCAAAGGGCTCTCAAAAGGAAGGAATAGACTACAAGGAGACATTTGCTCTAGTGGCCATGTATACTTCTATACAAGCTATGATCTCATTTGCAGCACAGATGGGATGGAAAATTCATCAAATGGATATCAAGACAACATTCTTTAATGGTGAGTTAAAGGACGAGGTATACATAGAGAAACCAAAAGGCTTTGTAGCACAAGCAAAGAGATCCATGTGTGCTAATTCATCAGATATGTTCGAGGTGAAGGTATTAGGTTGATGGGCTATACTGATGCAGATTGGGAAAAAAGGACAATGGACAAAAGGAACACTTCAAGGTGTTGTTTTAGTTTGGGATCAGGAGTTGTATGTTGGTTTAGTAGGAAGCATAAATTCGTGGCTCTCAGTTCAGCAAAAGCAGAATACATAGCAACTAGCATGGCAACATGTGAAGCTATATGGATTTGAAAGTTGTTAGTATCCTTGTTTGGTCAAAAGGTTGAGACTAATGTGATACATTGCGATAATCAGAGTTACATCAAGTTGTTTGAGAATCCACTATTTCATGATAGATCAAAGATTATGTACAATGGGGGTTGTTCAGCAACAATAAATACCTACAAAGGAGCAAGTAGAAGACATTCTAACAAAGGCATTGGGGAAGGTGAAATTCATCTTCTTCAGAGATAAGTTGGGTGTCATGCAGAACAACTTCCTCAAAAAGAGAGAGTGTTAGTTTTAGGTAGTTTGGACAGTTGTTTGTCCATATGTGATTAATTGAAAAATAATTGTTAGAGTTACGAAAAATATTTTTTAATTAATTGACTCCTTTTAGAAGCCACTAGTAACTTATTGGTTAGGTTTTTTTAATCAAGAAGCAACTAGAAACTTCTTGGTTAGGAAGCAACTAGAAACTTCTTGGTTGAGTTGTCTTTATCAAGAAGCAACTAGAAACCTCTTGGTCAAGTAGTATAGGAGGCATTGGATAACAAAACAGAGAACAACAAGAGTTGTTGAGCATTTGCAGTGTTAGCAAATGAGTTTGCAGTGATGGAAAATAGTCTTGCAGTGTTAACAAGGGCACAGTGATAGCATTAGGGATATCAGTGGAGAATATCAGTAGGAGAAATTAAGAGGTTGTTTGAATTCTGAGTGAAAGGAAAATAAATTTGTATCTCTTAATTTTTTGAAATTAATATATTTTCCATCTGCAGAACTGGTTTTCCCTTAAAAGGTTTTTCCAAGGACGATTTGTCCAAAAATATTGTGTTCTTTCTGTTCTGAATTTCTTTCCATATTTTATTGGTGAAGTTGGAGTTGTGTTATGTTTTGATATTAGCTATGAATTTTTTAATAATCATTTACACTAGGAGATTAATAATCAATAACTGCAATAGTGTTAATTTTCACAAATAGAATAGCAATTAAGTAATTATGGTAAAAAGAAGAGCAAAAATTTATAGGGACAAAATCAAAATATGTGAATCATAAATATATGATTAGACCCACAAGAAAAACATGAGAATGTCTTAAAACTGTGACAGCAGATATAGAGACTTTTCTCATTTCCATAAAAAAGTGTTTTTTTCCCTCCAAATATCAAGAGAGAACAAATGATAAACGAAGATAGAGGGTGTTAATGTTAACTTTTGTCAAATAAATTATATTATATATATGAGATATATAATATATGATAAATATTATATATGGAATAATTAACTTATATTAAGAGTGATATATATATATATATATATATATATATATATATATATATATATATATATATATTGAGTGTATATTAATTGTGTTATAATGATAATTAATGTAAGTTAATATATTAAAGAGGCATGTCTCTTCAAGAGGCATGCCTCTTTATATCACATATATATTCATTCGTATAATAACTTGGAAAACACATAAAATATCCAGAAGTGTTATTACAAGTTACAAAAGCAAATTGAATATACATCTTTGAGATCTTTAACATGGTATCAAAGCAAAGCTTGGGAGAAAAGATGTAATGTTATCATAGATTTATATGTTTATGTCATTGAAGTTGAGAGTCTTTGAATCAAATGAAATTAGTGAGTGTTAGCCAAATTCATCAAGTGCTAAGACATTCTTCTTTCCTGTGAGTAAATGTGGAGCATGGATTGTAGGGGCTCGCTAAAGTTGGAAGCTCTAACAAATTCTAAATAGGAGATGTAGAGATTTTCATCCACTCAAGTTTGGTCATTTATAAAATCTGTTGGGGAGAGAAAGGTGACTGCGAGCATTCAAGGTTATAGAGAAGGGTGTATTTTTTTTGCCTCTACTCGAAACTCTAGTTCCCTCTTAGCTTCTCTTACAAACATGGTGTAGTGGATCATCACCACCATGGGTGCCAACAATATAAAAACAATGTTTGTATCCTCTAAGGCTCGGAAATGGGAAGTGGTTCAAAGGATCACCACTTTAGTATAGAGGACCTGAGGTTAAAAATATTAAATTGGGATTCAAACTATTTCATTCGGAGAGCTTTAATATTGAATTATTAATGTTGGGTGAATATGAAGTGATAGGCTATTTTTGGTTTTTCATGAGAAGTATTTGGATAATTTATCACAACATATATCATTCCCATCATGATGTTTTGAAATTAATTTGTTCCCATGGACTCAAAACAAGAACTCACATAGTTATGCCAAGCACAAGTATTGCATTTTGGACTGGGTGTTAATAATCTACTATTGTGAATAAAGAAATTTGTGCAATCTATTGTTTCAAAGAATATATGTTTTAGGACCCAGTGATAATAGTTGTCATTGAAGATTAAAGCTCATATTGTTCAATGATGAGATAATATTGTTGAACAACTTTTTTTTTTGGCTGGAGACTATAGTGAAGCGATAGACATTTATGAAAATATATCCCAAGAATACATATTTATTGGAGCCTTTTCCAATTCCATATGAAGATGTATTAAATGTTGTGGTGGGGAGATTATTATCAGCAACATCTAGGTTGATATTTTTGTGCTACCAAAACACCTAGCATGGAGTTAACAAACAAGACACTTGGATTGCTAATGATGAATGGCTCAACAATATAGTAAAGGGAGAGAGTGGAAAAACAAGATTCAAGGAGGACAGTGGGAGTATATACACCAACATAGGAAATCTTGTGAAGTATTCATTATTCAACCTATGTGGAGGCAGCGTTACTTGAATATAATGAAGCTCTAGTTTTATTGGGACAAGTGAACAAGGAGGGTGTGTGACCAGTACACTAATGTTCACACAATAGGAAATTTGTGTACATTCAGCATAGAAAGGCTATCACAATTAATCTTTACGAAGGCTATTAGGCACCAATATTGGCACTAGGGGTTGTTTTTTACTCTTGAGATGACAAGAGCTTGGATTACAGAGATTTTGTTTTGTGTACAGATTATGTTTTACGATGGATCTTGTAGGGATCACTCTAAAATACCAATTTCTACATATGGATACAAAGATCTTACAAAATGATGGACACAAATTTTTGTTGTTAAGTTACATTCATTTCAAAATATCAAATAGAATTGGGAGGTACAAATCAACGTCTACCAGGAAGGTCATATAAAGGCATCGAACATAGTTAGATGGTATAAGAATGGGAATTTCACACTGCGAGGGGAAATAGTAAACAATGTTTATTCACATTTGGACCACCTTTAAATATGTTCCATTCTCAAATAAAATGAAAGGACATTATGTGATTCAATGTCTATAGATCTTCATATGCAGATGAGTATTTCTCATCTTTTAGTATTACACTTATCTACTCAGTAGTCTCTCTCTTATTTTTACTTCCATATGTGTTATAAGGAGTCATTTGCCTTGATTTTTTCCATTTGTCTATGAGGATGTCCTTGTAGGAAAGAAGATTGGAACATTAGGCATGCTACCAATATTGTACAAACTCAATCTTATGATAGTAGCTCCAAAGAAGTTGTGATTCATTAATTGTCTGATGATCATGTTGAATAATGTGAGGCTCTTGAAGAAAATAACCTTGATGATTATGATTATGGGAGGGAGTCTGACACTTTATCTAAGGTAAGAAGCTCTGAAGATTGATGTTCAGAGGGAGCCTAACATTTCATTAGAGGCAATCTTGGAGAAATAGAGGGAGCAGAAAATAAAAATGCTTCAATCAAACTTTTGATGATCTTGGTTCAAAAGGAGTAGAACTTGTTGATGGATTCTCCACTAGTCAGAAACTATAACAGCTAAAGGATCATGATTCATAGGATAAAGTCTCATGTATGTAGGCTGGAAGACCTTATGCTATCAAGATACCTATTGAACTAGGGAAGCATTACATAACTTGCTACCAAGAGGTTAGAAGGGTGATAATAGATTCAAAGGAAGTCTGACACTTCGTCAGAGAGAACCTTTTGCTAAGGGGTCAAAAAAGTTGATATCAAACTGAGAGGGAGAAACCTTATTCTCTTACATGTTTTATGGTGAATGTTGTGACAACACCACATGACAATATTTGTGGAGACTTCATGGGAACTTTTGATGTCATACATGTATGAACCTATCCCTTATGTACATCATGAAGAAGTAATGACTTCTAAATGATTATCACTTGTATTAGGAGAATTTTTTGTAAAGTGATGTCATTAAAATAACATGTAGCATGATTCATTTTTGCGAAATTGTTTCATGTAAAGGCTTTATCTTATAAATCAACAACTAAGTGGTTGATATCATTAATTTGATTATCTACAAGTTGTTTGTATAGATATATTTTAGGTACCTGGTGAATATCTTTCCTTGATATTCTGGTAGACCATTACCACATTGAGTACATGGTGGATATCATTTAGTTGATGTTCTGATAGGCCATTACTCAGAGTATTTGGTGAATATCATTTGATTGATATTCTGACAGGCCAATGCTCATGTTACCAAATATGATATCAAATAGTTATTGGTGAATATCATATGTTGATATTCTAATAGGCCAATACTTACATGATATCATATTCTAGAAATCTTCTAATCAAAGATTTCCTATATGTATTATTTTTGAAATATTACCTATGGCATAATATTTGTGTTTTATCCTTCTTCATTAAGAGGGAGTTTTAATGTTATAATTATGTCGGATAAATTATATTATATATATGAGATATATAATATATGAAAGATATTATATGTGAAATAATTAACGTATATTAAGAGTGATGTGTGTGTGTGTGTGTGTGTGTGTGTGTGTGTGTGTGTGTGTGTGTGTGTGTGTGTGTGTGTGTGTGTGTATCTTATTATATATATCATTATAATATATTGAGGGTATATTAATTGTGTTATAATGATAACAAATGTAAGTTAATATATTAAAGAGACATGTCTCTTCAAGAAGCATGCCTCTTTATATCACATATATATACATTTGTATAGTAACTTGGAAAACACATAAAATATCCTGAAGTGTTATTACAAGTTACAAAAGCAAATTGAATATACATCTTTGAGATCTTTAACAGAGGGAAGAGTAATTGTTGGTGACCGTTGCACTTCTTACATGCTATTTAAACTCAGCCTCATTTTTATTTTCTTTAGCCTCGTTGTTTTCTTCATAATATTGTTGCTTCAATCAGTTGTGTATGCTTAAATCAAAATTTTCATCTAAACTCTTTCGAATACTACTTTGATGTGAAAACTGATGCCATTTTTTTTTAATACTAATACAATCTAGAAAACTAATACCATCTTTACCTTTTGAATACTGCTACAACTATGAAAATTTGATACCAACTACCTTTCTTGTCTTAGTAATGAATCCCTTCTAGTAGGAGTAGTTACACGCGCGGCTTAAACATCACACACTAAGTGTTGATCGCTTAGTGTGGTACTGTGGGGTCCACTCCACACCTTCACCCCCCATTTGCTCCATAATGTTCCAAGTTACTTTGTAATGGTGAAAGGAAACCGTGAAATCTAGCTACTCCTGCAATGACTGTTAAGTTTTTAATCCACCTACTTCCACCCACTATCATTAAACCATTTAATTGCTTCTATGTCTTACGCGCTACACCACATGTTTGGATTTATTATTTCTTTTACCGTGATTTCAATTCATTTCACAAGGGCACTGTTCAAGTTTTTTCCTAGGCAATTCAAGGTATGTAATTTTAAATCATATTCTTCATTTAAAATTCTTGTATCGCAAATGAATTGCATAACCATGTTCCTTAGTTTAAATCAGGCACTATCAACAAATAAGTATACAACACTGCAGTCACATACACATATTTGTAATTCCTAGGCTTCCACATGGCCTCGATCAGCTCTCTATAGAAACATAGCAGTATGGGATAACATAACATTTAGTAGTTTCAGCTTAGTAGTATGGGATTTCAGCTTACTTTTCTTCATAAACTATTAGTAGTTTCATTCATATTGCAAAAGAACAGAAAAGGTATTTTCTTAAATTCCATTGGAAACTATGAAAATATCTCTTTTGCCTTGCACTGTCATCTCTATGTTCAAGCAACTTCACTTATAATGACCTTGTTGCAAGACACATATAATCTTAAGTTTATTAAATTTGATAGACAAGTAAAAAATGAGGAATTGTGCCATAGCTTGTCCAGTAATGTTGTCAAACAATTAAGGAACCTTAATTAATAAAAAATAGATCTTATTGAGGCAATGATGGATGCTAAACTATAGAGAGCATCCCGTGCTCTTAATGATAAACATTGTCTAAATGATTTTCAAGTCTAGATAGAGATCAGTTAATGACTAAGGTTGCACATAGACATATTTCATAACATGAAGGATAGCAACCAAAATGTCAAAGAGCAATACATCTCACATAATCTATTCTCCACTAAGCAATGCATTTTGAATAATTTATCATCCACAAGCATTCTCTTGCAGAAGTTGTTGATGAGAATAAACTGCCATTGATTTCAGGGAGCCAAGTTTGTTCATATTGGGATATCTGCTTATTCAGTTCATAAAAATACTTCTTCATAATAGTAGTCTTCATCAGCATGAGAATCCCTATCTCCTTTGGGATTCTTACAAGATTTATTTTATAAAATTTATGAATATGAAAGAAGTGCAAACTCTTTTATCATTTTTACAATGTTTATGTAAATGAAAAATGCTACAAAACTTTGTTGTTAGAACTACAAGAGATTTTCAATACATTTGGTAATGTTGTTCTGCATAGCTACATAAAGTCTTACCTGAGACATCCCAGAGAAGAAGTACTATGAAAAACCTCCATTTTCCATATTTTCTCTGGTATTGAAATAGGATCTTATCACTGAACCCAAAAAAATTGCAAACCTCTCAATAAGGTATCAAGAAGCATCAAATCTCATGTAGAAGACCTGTTAAAAGCCTTGCATAATCCCTTGTTTACTAGACCTGAGGCAATAGCTGAAATCTTGAACTTTAGCACCTGAACTCTTATTCTCTAAACTGAATGCAAACTTTCTGACCATATTTTCCCATAATAGATCCACTAAGGCCATATAGAGCAACCTCTACAATGTACACAGGATTCAAAATCTGATAAACATTTTACAAAACCTCTGTCAATTATATCCTTCTTGAAGTGAATTCTAGATTTCCACATTCTTCCCTATTCAATTATTTAACAATTCTACCATCTCTGTTATAATCTTATTTGCTTCTTGTAGATTATTATTTGCAAAAAGCGAATTGATAAGAACACTGTAAGTACTGAAGTTTGGTACTAAGCCCTTCTGAACCATTTCACCATAGATTCTCAATGCATCGTGCATTTTACCTTCACTACAAAACCTACCAATTGAGTCCATAAAATATATTTTCATAGAGGAGGAGTAACCATTCCTTTTAATTTCATTTACAACTACTTTTGCAACTTGTATATCAGATTCCTTTTTCATAAATTCAAAAAGCAGCCTGTTCTGATATAAGGTCATGTTCCCTTCCATCTCATCCTTGAACAACCTACTGATTTCTAGAGAATTTCTATAAGTTGCATCCCTTAACTCCAGTTCTCTTAACATAGTTCCTGCTTCCAGTATATTTCCTTGAAGACAAAGGATTTTAATGTATTCATCAAATGAATATTCAACTGGAGGCTCAACCAATGACTTATTAGTTTCAATGAAACCCTAGCTTTTACAATATTCAGACCATAATCCATGGCGGGTATGGGCACCAAGAAGTAAATTCCTATCAATCATTTCTTCTAGAAGTTTGCTCACTTCTTCCATTCTCCCCTTGTGACAAAGCCCTTAGATAATATTGTTGTGTCTGAAAACATTTGGAACAATACCCTTTCTCCCCATTTCATGAAATAATATTAGAGCTGCCTCCACTTGACATTTTTTACAGTGACCTTTTATCATGGCATGACAAATCAAAGCATCTGGCAAAACACTATGGTTTTTCATTTCAGAAAAAAATTTGGAAGCCTCTTCAACTTTACCTTGCTTGCAGTATCCATTAATCATTGAATTATAAATAATAGCATCAGGAACAAATCCCTTATCTAACAATTTTTGGAAAATTTTGTCTACATCTTCCAAATAGCCTTCCTTACAGACACTGCATATAAGAGTAGAGTAAGTTACAAGAGTTGGAGTAACACCTTTTCTCCCCATTGCATCAAATAACTTGAAAGCTTCTACCAGGTGGCCAGCAGTACAAAGTCCATCAATAACAAATATGACGTGTTCTTACATCTGAATTAGTTATATTACATGTTACAACATGAGGCTCTTCGTTGTGCAATACTTTCTTTTGTTTGTCCACTACCTCCATGGTGGTTGATAGTGTTGGTATGTTTACCATTGCACCAAGTATTATATATGTATTGCATGCTTAGTTATGTTATCAAAATTATATTGATTTTTTACCAAGTGTATTATACCATGTCTGGTTATTTTCTAATTGGATTCTAATATTTTTTTGTTGTGTATTAGATGGATGTTGATTGGTCTTGCATCATGGACGAAGCAGTTGAATGCCCATGTAGTGGAAAATATTCTTATGTGGATCTTTCATGGAAAAAATATGTACTTAAAGATTCAGAACTATTTTCAGCTTGGATTGAAGCTGATAGGTTGAAAGATTTTATCAAGGGAGAATGTTCAAGGGACTCATATCCAACATGCTTTCACAAAATTCATTCAAGGAAGCCCTCTCAAAGTTTCGATACAAAAAATAGGATTAATATTTATATGGAATACAACATGTAAGAGTAATATTCTAGCTAAGATTATTTATACTTTCAATTGTAAAGTAAAGATTGTCTATAATCATTTGTTAATTATGTATATTATTAATATGAAGATTCTTTATGATTTCCATAGGTATTGGTGTACATTTGGACCAAAGGACTATAAAGAAAAAGATGAAACACCATTTTATCCTTCCTCTATTCCCAAATCAGGGAAAGGTAGTAGACCTAGTCGCAAACATACACGATGTGGTTGTACCTATCATTTTAGCACCTAAATCATGGTTCATAGGCCAAACCATGTATTGATATGGTACCATCAAGTTCAACATGTGAACAAGAGTGGCATACCTTGTCAGGGTCAAATGAACAATGCATTTTTTGGATCAAGGTCCTAGTAAGCAATTACATCAATGGGTTGAGTCATTGCTATTACTTGGCATGCCTGCAGATGTAGTGCATTAAAAACATAAGCAAATGGTGCATGGAAAGATGACAATATTTGAGGGTCAATCTTCTATGGATGATTTTCTTACAATGGATGATATTGCAAATATTGATCGCAAAATTAAGTCATTAAAATACATGTATGATAGTAGTGATGCTCTTTCAATGCAACAATGGGTTTTGGCAAACCCTGACAAATGGTTTGCATATCAAGAGTATAGTGCCACTATTGATGGAGATGGAGAGATCCCATTTGTGCCAGGGATTCAATTTCCAAAGAAACTTGATTGGATGCTTCAATATGGCCATAACAATATATTGGCCATGGATTCTACATTTGGTACGAATGCAATGAAGGTATATAGTGTATTGCTTCATAGATTTAACTTTGAAATATTTACACTTAAAGTATAGTATTGATACATTATGCTAATATCTTATGATAGTTTCAATTGTATACAATGCTTGCATTCGACTCAAAGCATATGGGGGTACCTGTGGCATGGATTGTTATGTCCAGATCTTGTGCGCATGATATCACATATTGGATGCACATTCTTCTTTAATGAGCTCACTTGAAGAATATTAATTGGAAATTAAATGCATTCATGGTGGATGATGCAGCTATTGAGATCAAAGCTATTAGGTATTTTTTTTTTATCATTTATCCCTTTTTAATTTTTTAAAATATTTGAATGCCTCCTATGATATAAAATTTGACTCTGATTGAAAGTATTTATGATGCAGAGAAGTGTTTCAGTGTGATGTATATCTGTGCACTTGGCATGTTAGACGTGTGTGGCTAAAGAACTTGATTGCAAAGGTCAAAGATAATGCAATTAGACAATATATGTTTGATAGACTTGGATTTATCATGCATCATTCAAAAAATGAGGATTTAGCAAAGAATGAGATTTTACAATTTTATTGAGGACTTTAAAGATGCGCAGCCCTCATTCATTTAATATTTTAAGGGATGATGGTCTAATAGATTGAGTATGTGGGCTAGATGTTTCCATACACTTAAACATGTAGGACAAGAGACAAATGGTGCCATAGATTCTTACCATTCACACTTAAAGAGATGATTCTTGAAAACAATCGAGCATGCTACAAATCGTCGTGTTGATTGGTTGGTACATCAACTATCAACACATGTTTATGTCTATTATTGGTGGATGCAAGTTAGTAAAAAACATGGTTTCTATAGGAACTTTGATATTGAAAAAATTGAAAATACATCTTGGGTTCGGGCTATGAAAATTCTAGATGAGCATGTTATATTCAATGACACTAATGATCACATAGCATGGGTGACAAGTGAAAGCAATCCCAATTTTCGATATGAAGTTTATAGCTCCTCACCTAGTCTATTTATGTGCTCTTGCAAATTTTTGATACAAGGATACATGTGTAAGCATGTGATGAAGGTTAACTTGATGAGAGAGAGAAAAAGGCAACATCTATCTAACAACTTGGATGTAGACATTGATAATATTTCCAATACAATTGGTTCTATAGAAGAAGGATGCCCCAACAATCTCTCTAATTATTTGGTACTTAAAAAACATTGAGTATTTTATTATATTGATATACAATTATTTTCAAACTACGTGTTTTAAATTTTTTAAATGTGTTGCAATATGAATGTAGGTAACTGATGCATTTGAAGAGATTGTAAATAATGAAAATTGCCAACTCTTGGAGGATTCTTCTATGCCCATACAAGTGAATTTATAACCATATCTTTGCTGTTCCAATTTTGATTATTTGGTTATATAATTTCTAAAATATGTTTGAAATATTTTTGTAGACTACTAGAAATAGAGGTGAAACTGCACTAAAAGAAATGAGGCTACATATAACACAAGAGTTGGACAAGTTAAAAGAAATTTCAACACACGCGTCTGATTTGGCAACACTTACTTTCATTAATAAGAATTTAAAGGACTTGTCAAATAAGCTTGAGAGTAGACATGTCTCATCCAAACTTGGATTAGACCATCCAAATGCAAATCCATTTCACATTGTACAAGATGGGTTAGGTCACACTATTCATCAACAAAGAGACTTGATTGAGTGCATGAATGTAAGGAGAAGATCGAGTATTTCTAGGAGAATGCCTATGTTTCCACCATTGCCACAAAATCGCAAGCGTCAAAATTGGTTTGATGATCTTGATAGGGAAAATGAATGAGATGAGGAACAAATGTAGATCAATGAACATGATTTTGATATGGTTAGACACATGTTTGAAATCGTCCATGATACTATTATAAGAACACAAGATTTTATTGAAAAAACATACAAGAGTGTCATGAATTTTCTTAGCTATTTATTTCAAACCTTTTTAAGACTTTAAATGCTATAATGTGATTTTGGATATTAAAAACACATTCTCTTTATGAAAATCCAATGTATAATTCTCATACTATAACTGCAAAGATAAACTTTATTATTACTTGCAAGTATGAAAAATGGCTCAAGAGGATTGGAGATGATGAAATAGATTATATTTTATATGTAAATTATTCTCAAATCTCAACACTTGTCCATTTTTTATATCCCTATTTTAAGAATAGTTGATCAACTAGTCTCAAAGAATGACAGTTACAGTTATGGTCTCTACTTTCTAACAATTATGGTCTCTATTTTCTAACAGTTAGTGTAACATTTTTCTATTTTCTTGAGCTCTCTAGCAGTTTGATGATAGATCATGGAGTGTGATCTAAAATATTCATGCATAGATCCACCTATGATTGAGTCTAAAAATAACAACTACAACTTCATGGATTGTAATTATACATGATTGTAGCTGTTGTTTGTAGATTTAATAGTATGATTTTTTCATTTCATCGAGCTTTCTAGCATGCTGGAGATGGATCATAGAGTGTGATCCAAATCATCGATACTTAAGATTCTCACACAATTGATTCTAGAATCATCCATCCATTACTAGCATCATTCTTTTGAAGCTTCCATTGATATCACAATTGGAATGGGACCCTTTCAGCATTGTTTCTAGTTCAAGCATTGACTCGGACAGGATATCTATTTTAATCAAGTGCCAACAAGGCTGGACAAAGAAACTTGACAACTTCATCGGTTGTTTAAGCTCTATGGAGAGGCCTTCACATTTGCTAGCAGCTGTTGAAGGTCCTTATGGTCTAGCTTCCATGGACTTTCTAAGGTACTAGTCAATCTACTCAAATGCCAGCACTATAGACAGATATCATAATGACTTCAACATATTTGATACATTGCTTATATTTTTTGGGCAGTTACTAACCTAATCAATGTAGTTTACTTAATAATTTGTATTATTCAAACATAAAATAGGTCCAAAATCTACCCAATTCATCTGGTAATAGGTCAAAATTAGTAATAGATGCTAGGTGAAAATGATCCATGTTTTTCCCAAGATGATATGTAATAGACCTTGTTGAATATGTTTATTTTCTTGCAGGTATGATGCATTGATACTAATTGGTGGAGGAAGTGGAATAGCTCCATTGATGAGCATTTTATCAAAAACATTGCAACAACATAATATCAGAGAAGGAAACCATGTTCCCAAGGAAGTCCTACTCATATGGTCAGTCAAAACTATAGAGGAGTTGTGCCTCTTAAATCTTGTATCTCCTTCGATGATATGTCCAAGATATTCAGAGGTGTTGCAATTAGACATGTAGGCATATGTCACACAAATAGGAGCTCTAGACATTAAAATGGCCAAATTAGAAATAGGGCAGATGGAACCACTCAATGAAACTTTCTTGAATGATTGCCCTATCAATGAAGATGAATTCAAAGAGGCAAGTTTGCTTGGGGGCAGTCTACATTCTATAACAAGTATAAACAATACTCTATGGTAGGTAGCAATACCTATTTCAACATTGGCAGGATATCTCATAATGACTGGCCTATTGAATCACTTGTATATATAGCCATTAGATAAAAACACTTACGAAGAGTACCCAACATGGGCCAGAGGATGTATGACCCTGGTGTGCATGTGTGTGGGAATTGTGTTCTTTGGAGGCTCAGTTTATTTGATTTGGGTCATAATGCAAACTGCTACAATTAATGGGTCCAGAGAAAAATTATATGAAATGAGTGATAGACATAGTGTTATGGCTCAGTTAGAATGGCTCAGCTTCCATTTTATATTGCAGAATTTAGAGAATTTAGAGATTGTTTTAGGCTTAATAAAACCTCCCAACTATCTAAAGTTGGTTGAGGTATGTAGGGTAGGTCAATAAATGTCTAATGTACCCTTTGTACGAAAAATAGAAAAAAGAAGGAATTAGTGACTGGCTGTACGAACTGGCAAGGTGGTGAGCAATAAAAAAAATCTATGTTTCATGCTATTTCATTCAGTCATTGAATCTCTCTTTGTTTGGACTATCATCTATATGAATTAGAAAGGGTATTTGATCACATTTCACTCACTTTTGAATGATATTAATTTTGTTTTGAAGAAATCATTATGCTTGTTGTCCTGAATAGGCTTTCTTTGCAAGTTTCTTTGTGACAGTTTTAGTTTTTCTTTAAAGAGATGATCCTCCCATGAATCCAAGGGCCCAGAATTCATGGGAGGCATATTCCTAACATGTACAATAGAGATCTAACACTTTTGGTGCAGCACTAGTGCAAGAAGGCTAAGGATTTGTGGGAAACAATGAAGTGTTCCTTGATGAAATGATGGGAATGGTGTAGCAGCAGTATGTTAGGCAGAATAAGTGGGTTGTTTATTGACTTGGAACATCCTAGGGCATTGATGTGAAGGTGTTTTAATCGTTATTTGTTCACCAAAGAGTGTGGAGATAGGTGTTTGAGAAAACCCTATGCAACAAGGGTTTGAGAGCATTAGATTGGTGGATTGAGTGATCCTAGAGAGTTGAGTCTGAAATCTCTTGGAATTAGTCATATTTTATCATTTTATAACCCTAGGGAAAGTTTGGAGAAGTGACGACAAGTAACAAGTAGACTTGCTTTGTACAAGTGGCTTAAAAGGCCTAATTTTGAGACAAAACTACCCTATTCCGTACAATCTTTCCAAAGGAGTGATATTTGATTTTTGGATATGTTATAAAAATCTGAAAAGGGTATCTAAAAATCATATTTTTTTGCTTGGTGTTATGTAAAGTTTGGGAGAAAAGTCAAGAAAACAAGGTCTGTTGATCCAACCAAAGAAGAGAGTAGCCTAGTCAAGTGGGGTGACTTGGGTTTATGCATGAACTTGGGTTTTGAGATTGCAAAACCTATTTATACATGTCATATTGAGTTTTTTGAAACACTTTGTGGGGTTGAAAGAGATAGTCGAAAGGTCTATTCCATATTTGTGCATTTGAGGGCTATTTGAGTGCTTTGGAGAACCTAGTGAATCTTGGTTAATCATTCAACTTTGTGTAGTCATTGTTGTTACCTCCTTGGCTCTGTGTCATAAGCAATCTCAAAATTCCTAATCAAGGGAAAGAATATGCCAATTGAAGATGCAACATGAATAGATTAACAATTAATAAAGAAACATCAAAAATTGCTTTATGAGGACAATGCTTTTGCCAAGGCAATGGAGATATTAGGACCCTGTTATTCTATCCTTCGATATATAAAAAGCTGAAGCACTTGTCACATGCTTAACCTTAAAATTAGTTTACATTACTCTCTTAAAGCCTATATATTTTCCAATTATTGGAGGTTGCCTTCAATAAGGATTTCATCTCCACTTTATTTTCACAAATTCATACTTGAGACTCATTGTTGGATTTTAAATGGATCCAAATAACCTATCTCTACAATTGATTAAGCCCCAAACTATTTAATATATTTTTTAACAGAATTAAGACACCTATAGTGCATGAGAATTATGAACATATGATAGCAACTTGCAAAAAGTTCCATCTGAAAAAACACATACTACAAATAATGCATCATGTCATCACCTACATTAAGACGAATAATATATTCAATGATTATAAACCAGACTCTTGATAGTAAAGAAATTTCAAAAATAAAATTCAAAAAAGATGTATCATGATCAAGAAGAATAAGAAGAAATGAGAATCATAGTAAAGATATTTGACACAATAAAATAAATCATTGAATGACTGGATCACGTACAAAAAAAAGAAACCCAGCATTGTGAAGCTCAAGCTCCTATTAAAATCTCACAGTAAAATATATAATTACTTAGCCTAAGAATCAATACTCACCAACTTTAGAATATAGATTTTCCAATGCAGTATAGTTCATAGTTTACCTAAATTGCATTCATCATTTTGAAATTTTATTATCCCATGAAAATTTCCAATGTATGGAGCTCATCAGAAAAGTGATCCAGAACAACACCACAAACCAGTGTAATACCCAAAGAGTCTAGATAAACAAAGATGATGAAATGGACTTAAACATGGTGCCAAATGTGTGATTGAACTAGACTGGGGGCCTACCATAGAATGGTAGGGGCCCGGTTCCCTGGTCTAGAACAACCTCCCCCTGCATTTACCCCCCCAGCCAATATGCCCTACTATTCTAA
Organism: Cupressus sempervirens; assembly: GCA_028749045.1. NCBI lineage: Eukaryota > Viridiplantae > Streptophyta > Pinopsida > Cupressales > Cupressaceae > Cupressus > Cupressus sempervirens. The sequence continues at coordinate 525,194,855 of CM053783.1, read as the reverse complement.
AGGTCCCATGATAATCTTGCCCCCCCTTTAGAATAGTAGGGCCCCACCCTACCCCCTACTATTCTAAGGCCCCAACCCGGAACGACTAGTTTCCTTATTCTAGCTTACTCGGCCCCGCCCAACCTATAGAGCCATAGGGCCGCCATAGAACCATTATAGGGCTTCAGCACATGCTCGCTGGCCGCTAGCCCTACCCTATAATTCTAAAGCTAAGGCATTCCTATGCCAAATTTTGTAATTAGTGATGAAAGCTCCCTTCTCCATGCACACAAGAAGGGTGATAGCTAGATGTGAGATGTTAAGTTAGATAGCATGCAGTATAAGAAGTCTATGTAGTTCAAAAGAATCCTTCGGTGAATGTTGATTCCAACTGTAACCTAAAGTTTACCATTTTCATTAAAAACTAGTATTTCATGTTTGGCTTGTGGCTCATTGTATAGAAATGGGGTTAGTGATAGAAGATTTCACCATAGATTCTAAGCTGCAAATGCTTTGTTTTTTATACTAGTTCAAATTATAACATAGGTAGAATGATTAAGTACTATGGTGATCAATTAAGGGCACTTGAATTGTCAACTTGGCGAGCTGACTTGGGGACTTGGTGGGGCATGTTGGCGAGCCGACTTGGTGAGGTGACTTGGTGAGCTGACTTGGTGAGCGGACTTGGTGAATGAATTTAAAGACTGACCTTGATGAGGCACTCTGGTGGGGTGACTTGATGAGCGAACTTAAAGAATCAACTTTGTGAGCATACTTGAACAGTCGACTTGGTGACATGACTTGGCGAGGTGACTTGGTGAGAAAATCTGGCGTGCTACTTGAATAGTAGACTTGGTGAGCCGACCAAGTGAGTTTGCATGGTGAGTGGGCTTGGAGAAGCAACTTGGTGGGGCAACATGGAAAGCACAATTAGCGAGCCCACTTGCTAGGGCAAGGTGGTAAAACCACCATGTGAGCCGACTTGGTGAGCTGAATTTTAGAGTCAACTCGTTGAGGTGACAGGGTGGGAGTGACTTGGTGACCTGACCTGGAGAGTTGACCTAGGGGACAGACTTGGTGAGAGAACTTAAAGAGTTGACCTGGTGAGCGCACTTGAATTATCATCTTGGCAAGCTGACTTGGTGAGGCGACTTGGCGAGTTGATTTGGTGAGCGAACTTGGTGAGTGAATTTAAAGACTGACCTTGATGAGGCACTATGGTGGGGTGACTTGATGAGTGAACTCAGAGTCAACTTGGCGAGCATACTTGAACATTCAATTTGGTGACATGACTTGGTGGGGTGACTTGGCGAGCCCACCTAGTGAGTGTACTTGAATAGTTGACTTGATGAGCTGACATGGTGAGTGGGCTTATAGAAGAAACTCAATGGGGCAACTTGGAAAGAACACATAACGAGCCAACTTGCTAAGACAAGGTGGTAAAACCACTGGGTGAGCCAACTTAGTGAGCTAAGTTAAAGAGTTGACTCGTTGAGGTGACTGGGCAAGGGCGACTTGGTGAGCTGACCTGGAGAGTTGACCTAGGGGGCAGACTTGGTGAGTGAACATAAAGAGTTGACTTGGTGAGTGTACTTGAATTGTCGGCTTGGCGAGCTGACTAGGGGAGTCAACCTGGTGAGCTGACATGGCGAAGTAGACATGGTGAAGTTGGACAAGGCTATTTTTAGACAACTAATTTTGCATTGTTGTCCAACAAAACATTCAGAACATTCAAGGCCATTTTCAGACAACTAATTTTGCATTGTTGTCCAACTTCCTTCTTGTAGCGGCCTTGTTCCTTTAGCTTGATTGCACTATTCTGAGAACTACTACATTCATCCTTTAACTATGACAACACATTGGATCATTATTTCAAGCAGATCTTTAGAATCTTTGACTTCATTTTTTCATCACATGTACGCCCCTCACAACATGAATGTCTCTATCCAAGTTGTGCTTGTCCTTTTTCTATTGAATCTCCATAACATTTCCGCAATCCCTTAACATGACTTTCCAAAAAACTTACATATCCTCATGATAGTACTATTGATTGGTCATTATAGATCACTTTCAGCACACCCTGGGATCATTGCTATTTATGATGGTCAATGGAATGTTTTTTTCTCATCTCATAGTAGCATTATCTCTGCAATTTGTGGACACCACAACTATATTGTATTTATTATAACATTGACAACATTGAGATTATCTTTCTAGCTGAAGCTTTCACTATTCTAGATCCTCTTTTGTATTCATAGTGTCTTAAACAAACCCAAAACTCTATTGAATGTTGCTATAAAATTTGGCTGCTATATCAATCATTCAAATGCTCTTTCTCTACTACTCAAAACATGAAGATGTGGATCAACATAATTATTGATACAAAGCACTTAAATATCACATAACTATGAGGGTAGCTTGTGACACACTCTCTTGGACCAAGGACATCATTAGGTGACTATAGAGGACCACATGGATGCCATCTCATGAAACATTAGTATTCATATCTAATTTGTAGTTTTCTAAAATGTTTTCAAGAAGACATTGGTAATTGCACCACTAGATTGTGTTTTCTATTCACTTGGCTCTGGTTTATTTTACAACCTTTTTAGAGTAGTAAATAATGCTAAATAAAAATAAATAGCCCAAGTTTTTCACTAAGAGAAATTGGAAAAATATAAAATTTTATATGGAATCTTCCAATATTACAAATAATTTACCAAGTTAAAAGGCTATTCAAACTAAACAATTCAAGCATACAACTAAATATGAAATCCTTTTATTTTCAAGATGATTATTATAGAATTTTATCCTTTAATGAGCATAGAATAGTTTTGATCAATGCCATAATCACTCCAAGAAGCAAATTGTTGGTAGGGTAAAAGTTTATGGATGGCCAAAGCATGCTTGTTTTAGAATGCTACTAGCAAGCATTTAGATAGATGTTTACCTATAATGTCTGACAAATATCACATTTGGGATGACCTAAAATTTCCATTTTCCATTTTAATTCTAATATAAAGATATAGTGCTAATCCTTCCATATTTACAATGGTAGACAAGTAACATAAAATGAACAAAAACATATTTGATCAAATGGAGTACAATCAACTTCAAGTCAAAGATGTGCTTTTTTGAGGAACATATATCAAAGTGAAGTCTAGATAAGATTAATAAACATGATTATGATGAAAATAAAAATAAATTAAGTCTTCATAAAGTATGGATTGTATATAACTAGTCTCATGATGTTTCGTAATTGGATCAAATGCACAAAATCGATTTGTTAAACAACATTTAGAAAGTTTCAAGCATATGCATATGGCAAGTGTAGACTCAACAATCTTTGGTGTCACTCTCCCAGACACATCCAATATGGGAGCCTCCAAGTCACATATAAGCATTCCCCATAGTGTGTAGGAATATTTTTGTCAGATGATGTAGTTGTAGTTGCTGTCACTTTGGACGAGCAAAAAAAGCACATTAACTGTTTGATATATGACATTTTTAAGATAGTCAATATTTTTTGATGGTTGTGTAGCACAAATCCTCAAATTAATGTGCAGTGTACATGGTCCCATTGTTCCACTCTGGCCATGGATAATGTCAATCTCTATAGTCCTTGGATTATACTTGTTGCATGCCTAGAAATAGTAGTTGTAGAACAAGTCATGTAGCTGGAAATGCCCTTGTAGACATACCTACCTCAGAGAGATGATATCTCACAACAAGTGATTCTTGTGAGAGTAGAACAAAAAAATTTGTTGAGTAAATGAGATGGCTCTATTTTAAAGGCAATCACAAATCCCTCTTGTATGAAATTGCATTGACCCACTAGGAAAAGGACTGTGTGCAGTGCTACAACCATTGATGGAATAAACTTGGAACTAATTAAAAAATCATAATAGTTAAAGCAACAAAAAACAATATAAAATTAATGGATAGAGTCTTCCAAGGTGATTTTCCTTTGTCTTTTCATAACTACTCTTTAATGATATTAAACTTCCATCTCCATGAGGGTATCTTTGACTATCTACTACTCCATGATAGTGTGTTTGATTTTGATGTTCTTTGTGACCTTCATTGTTTCTATTAAAGTCTTATTTTTCTATCTCCCATATGATAATCATCGCCTTGATAAAAAAGGCTTTTAATCCTCTTTATTGACTACCTCCTTTAATGATGATGTTATTGCTCCTCTCTATTCATTTCTTGGATTGTGTTTTCACTCAGTGTCATAGACATTATGACATTCATTGATTAAATTTTATTCTTTTCATCGCACAATGATATCCATGATGCTCATAAAATTGTAAGGGCACAAACCAAATTGAAAGGACATGCAATCCTTTTTTGCAGATTTCTAAAGAGACTGAACTTTGTTTTATTCAAAAAAACTAGTTAAAATGAGCCTTAATAAAACCCCAACAAGGGAAGATCAATTGTATAGTTGCTTACCACTCCATTTTTGTTTAAGGGAATAATATCTTTCTAGGAGAACCCAAAATATAAACCCATTTGGGTTACCAAACTAGATTGAGTGTTGTGTGTGTCTGCTATTCAATTTTTCCCCTCTGTTATCATCTTATTTGATGATTAACTTTTGATTATTATTTATAAAAGCTAATTTGATTAAGAGTCGTATATTTTAGCCCATTTCATGTTTGTGATGGAAAATCATTTCACAATTTTTTAATTTGTTAATTGTGGTTTCCAACATTATTAGAAGAGAATTAAAGTAGGGCATTTGATAGCATTTCTATTTGAGGGTTTTAAAAGAAAGTGTTCATTGAAGAAAAATCAACCCTGCAATCGGGCGTCTCATTAGAAGAGGCGGCGTATGTACACCAATAATCTCATCTACAATGAAACTAGGTGTGTTTTGATATAGTCAACATTAATCGTACAATATATTTTGGAACATTTGCAATGGTTACAGAAGTATTTTTATAATTTATTTCATTCAAACAATAATGTGAGCCATTTATTTCAGCACCAGCTACAGTGCAACATATTTGCACCGTGCCATTTAAATTTTTGTCAATCTCCAACTCCTCTGACATTCTGTCCTTTGTCCTCCTCTTGTTTCATCTGACAATGTGCGTTGTTTCCAAAATCCCTATTGTCAATTGTTTCGTTGTTTTAAAAACTCTGGGGCATTAGTAGTCTTTTATTGTTTAAAAAATTTCGTATTTTGTTTAAGCATAGGATTGTTTCGTGTAAATTTATAAATTGATTACATGTAATGTATTTTAAATTTTTAATATTTAAAATTTACATGTAATCAATATGCTTTATATTTTTAATTTTACTAAAAGTAAAAATTATGGAAATAATCATAATAGTTTAATATTTAATTTGTAAATAATTAATAATAATAATATATTAATAAAATATTGTTGTATCTATTATTAACTATTAAAATATAATAAGTTATTATGATTATTTATGATTCTATTTATTGATTTTTTAATATGTGTTTCATTTAAATAATTTTTTAATAATAATTATTCATATACCTTATTTATCTAACTCAAATAACTTTTGTATCAGTTGTTTTGTTGGATCTTAATTGCTGAAAAATGTTGCATTAAAATTCTATGTTTATAAATATTAATATAGTATAATGTATGAATGTATATAACATTCATAATAAGTACTAATGGGTTTAAAATATTTATATAGTATGTTAATAATGCATTATTTGTCATATTTGTCATATTTGTTCAACTCAATTTTAAGATAAGAATGTTCTTATCTTTTACACAAATAATTAATCTAATTTTTAAATGATTAACCTATAATTTTTCATAACATAAATAAGAACAAATAACTAATTTAGATGATTAATAGATAATTGTGGATCACTTTGATTATATTTGTATAACTATAATTTAAAACTATAATCTCTCACATATTTAAAACTATAATATTTGTCATATTATATAGTATAATATAAATATTTTAAATCCATTATAATGTTATAATGTTATTAGATAGTATAGTGCATGTATGAATGTATATAATAGTCATAATAAATATTAATGGGTTTAAAATATTTATATAGTATGTCATATTAATTATTTGTGTAAAAGATAAGAACATTCTTATCTTAAAATTGAGTTGAACAAATATTTGTTATATTTGAAAAAAAATATCAGTTATATGAAGTGGTACAATTTAATAATCACCTAAACAGAAATTTTATTCTAAACTTTCAACCTTTGAATTTTGAGTTCAAATTTTAATTTAATAGTTCTTCTAATACAATATTTAATCTTTGCGTAGAAAGAAAATCTACTCTGCTTTATTGAAAATAAGTTCTATCATTGCTAGTCATTGATGGGATATTAACATCTTAGACATTGCCTAATGTTTGGATTGACAATATGATAAGCATAGGTTCACTTATGATGAAAAGTTCTGCATTTACAGAGTTATGCCAAGAATATTCTTATTCTTTGTGTATTACTGTACACTTTATGTATATATTTTCAATCTCATCAAATTTAACCAGAATGTTGCTCATACTATTGATTGAGGAGAGAGATTGTTAATATCTGATATTGAACAATGTAGTTTTTAAAGGAGAAGAGCTTATATATTGTTATAGTTTTCAATATATTGCTATAGTTTCTCGATTGTAAAAATTTAAGAGTTTTAAGATATTATTTTTAAATATATTATTTTAGATGTAAATCTAAATTTTTTATGTATATATTAATAGATAATTATTAGAATTTGAAAATGATAAGTTTAGAATATATTTATTGAAAAATAAAAATAAAAATAAATGATTGTGCTAATAATATGTTTCAGGTACAAAATTATAAGTACAAAGGGTGTTGATAGTTATTATGATGAACTTTGGACATTCTAGTTTCTAAATGATATATTATATCTTGAAGAGTTTTTCTTGTTGTTTTATATGTGATTTAAAATCTTATAACTATTATATACATTCTATATAGAATCAAGGTTGCATTAGAATTCTATGTTTATAAATGTTAATATAGTATAATGTATGAATGTATATAACATTATAGATATTTTGAGTTGTTTTAAGAAAGCCAATGTGTTTTTTGTTCAAACAAATCATGTTGTATTTCTAACATGTGTGAGAGATTATAGTTTTAAATTATAGTTATAAAAGTATAATCAAAGTGATCCACAATTATCTATTAATCATCTAAATTAGTTATTTGTTCTTATTTATGTTATGAAAAATTATAAGTTAATCATTTAAAAAATAAATTAATTATTTGTCATATTAATTATTTGTGTAAAAGATAAGACATTCTTATCTTAAAATTGAGTTGAACAAATAGACATATTATTAACATACTATATAATAATATTATACTATATTAATATTTATAAACATAGAATTCTAATGCAACATTATCCAACAAAACAACTGATACAAAAGTTATTTGAATTAGATACATAAGATATATGAATAACTATTATTAAAATTTTATTTAAATTAAACACATATTAAAAAGTTAATAAATAGAATCATAATAACTTATTATTTTTTAATAGTTAATAATAGATATAACAATATTTTATTAATATTTATTAATATATTTTTATTATTAAATATTTACAAATTAAATGTTAAATTATTATGATTATTTCCATAATTTTTACTTTTAGTAAAATTAAAAATATAAAGCATATTGATTACATGTAGATTTTAAATATTAAAAATTTAAAATACATTACATGTAATCAATTTTAAAATTTACACGAAACAATCCTATGCTTAAAGAAAATATGGAATTTTTTTAAAAATAAAAGACACTACTAATGCCCCAGAATTTTTAAAACAATGAAACAATTGACAATAGGGATTTTGGAAACAGTGCACATTGTCAGAGGAGTTGGAGATTGACGAAAATTTCAACAACATGGTGCAAATATGTTGCACCCTAGTTGGTGCCGATAGGTTTAGGCACCGGCTATGGTGCAACATATTTGCACCGAGCCTAGTAGCTTGTGCCATTAAAATAAACTTCTGTCTTCTTCGTTTGTGCTTGTACATCAATGCTCCCATTATTTTCGTATTGTCAAAAGCGCTTTGATTTCAAACACCTCAGCCTATACATTCATTTTTATATATATTATTATCGTTTAAGTTTAAAGTTTTTGGTTATGATTTAACTTTATTTTTATAAATTGTTAATACATTTTAAATATTTTTAATTGTTAATATATTTATAATATAATTACAATATGTTAGTAATATATTTGTTATAATTAATTATTGTAATAAATGATTATTATAATTAAAAGTTAGTCTTATAATTTTTTTTAAAAAAATTAACTAAAACTTAAAAATAGATATTTATTGTTGATTAGAAATTTTATATTTTTAAAGTGAAGTAGGTTATTTGAAGTTATCAAAAATTGGTAAATTCTAGTATAATTTTTTCCTCTATAATATATATGAATATCTAGAAACTATTTGGATTAGATATATTATAATAATATATATTAATTTAATTATTTATATCAATATTATTTTAATCTTTAAAATGATATTATTATTTTATTAAAAAAATAACTTAATATAAATGATACATTTATGCTGCCATTGTCTTCGTACTGTCATAAGCGGTTTAAGTTTAAAGTTTTGGACTAAGATTTAAATTTTGGATGAATTGTTAAAATATTTATAATTGTTAATACATTTATAATATGTTGGTAATCTATTAGTAATATATATTTTATAATTAATTATTCTATTATGTTAGTAATACATATTATTTATTAATTATCAATTTTCAATAATTTTATTTATTTATTTATTATTCATAATAATAAAATTTCAATTATTTATATTAAGTTATTATTTTCTTTATAATATAATAATATCATTATTAAAATTAAAATAATAGTTATATTAATAAACAAATTAATATATATCATTATAATATATCTAAATCAAATAGCTTTTTAATAATATGTTTATTCTTATTACAAATATACATGATTTATTTAAATTACTTTTATTTAAAATATTAAATAATTAATATTGAAATATTCATTTTTTACATTGATGATTTGAATCTAATTAACTTAACTTATTTTAGTTAAATTTATAGATAATAGTAATATATTATAATATGTTAGTAATATATTTTTTTATAATTAATTATTGTTATAAGTGATTATTATAATTAAAATTCAAAAATTTTGATTTTTTTTATTTTTTTTAAATTAAAACTAAAAATGAGATTTTTTTGTTGAAATTTTACAATTTGTTACTGAGGTAGGTTATTTGAAGTTACCATTTATTTGATAAATTTTGAGATCAATTTTAATGTAATTTTTCCCTCTTCAATATTTATGAATCTTTAGAAAAGTATATGTTTACAAAATATATGTTTACAAGCATTTTATTAAATCTTAAATCAAAACATTAAATTAATTTGTTTTAAAGATATCGTGAATTTTATGAACAATTTTACTAAAGATTGGATCAATACCATGGATATCATAATTATTATAAATCAATTTTCAATATTATAATTTATTTATTATTCATAATAATAAAATTTCAATCATTTATATTAAATTATTATTTTCTTTATAAACAATAATATCATTTTTAAGATTAAAATAATATTGATATAAATAATTAAATTAATATATATTATTATAATATATCTATTTCAAATAGTTTCTAGAAATTCATAAATATTATAGAGAAAAAAAATTATACTAGAATTGATCATTTATTACAATAATTAATTATAACAAATATATTACTAAGGAAGAAGACGGTAAGTTTATTTTAACAAACAAAGAGATCGGCCATGAATCGGCCATGAATCGGAATTGAATCAGCCATGAATTGCAATCGAATCGCCCATAAATCAGCAAATTAAAAAACCCTTGAAATTTAGTGAACAACTTATTTCATAAACCTTTTATGGCTGATTCGATTCACCTATTCACAAAAAATCGTTTGGCCATGAATCGCCGTGATTCTTGGATACAAATGCCGTAAAACACATTAACCTTAAATGATATAAATCCACTCGTTAGACCACGCCAATTTGACAACATTAACTTCATTATCGTTGCAAATTCCCTTAGTTTCTACACCATGTACAGTCTATGCTGGGATGAATTAATGTCACTGACCCCTGACGGGTCTAAGTCTTTATGATGAAAATTGGACCATGGAACCTCAGAACCTCTTCGTCACTGACTCATGACCATCGGATCACATCAATCTCCTTTTTCTTCATAGTCACGATTGACCTTATCTCTCCATAACAGACATGGACAAAGAAGTTTATGCTGGACTGCATTAACCTTAAAAACCTAGGTTATCACAACTGAAATCCTCATTGGCGATGGAAGCATGGAACTATTTTGATTCTATGCAGGATGATCCGCCTACTATTTAAAAATCATGGCTCCGCACTGACCGACTACACACACGTATACTTCCTTACTTGTAAACATCCATGAACTTCTTTTCCTATGTTCTTGCAAAGAATATCCAGTAGCATCAAATTGTGAAAAGGCTGCTCAAGAGATTTCTACGCAGTAGTTTCAGCTGAGGCTTAGAAAAGGATTGCGTTACCTGACATTTGTGAAGCGAAATGTGTACAGAATGTAGACCTAGTCCTACAAGAAATATCATAGATCAGTTCAGCCTAAGGGTTGGAAGGGACGTTCAGCAAAAATTAGGCAAAACTGTATATTCCTAGAAACACATTCCAATTTCATCTAATTTCAAGAAGGCAGTAGATGCTTTGTTTAACGTTCACAAGAATAGCTGTAGATGAAATATACAAGGCTTTTCAAAGAGGAATGAAAAGAGGACAGGTTTAAGAAATGAGCAGGTGCCCCTTACCTTGCACGAGTATGGCCAAGCCGTGTATGCTTTCCAGATTTTCCGAACCCCAAGAAATGAAATCGCTGACTTTCGCCGGACAAAGAAGTCTGCACCAGACGCAACAACAGATGGATATTCAACTTTGGAAGTCTGTACCAGAGAGTCGAGGAAGGAAATCATCAGGTCTAAGATGACGCATTCTTCCAACTGCAAGGCCTTACTCAAATCCTGCAAAATCAAGCGATAATGAGCAACCAGCGAGGCAAAGAAGAATCTGGCAATCAAGCGAAGGCCTAAACCACAAATGAAGCTACAGCAGCATTGATTTGTGAATTGAATTGGGTGTTGTGGAGTGCGCCAGGCTTCTGCTGTAGTGCAATACAGAAGCAACGCGCGAAGGCTCTGGCAGCAAGCTACCAGAGTGAGCCACGTATCAGATATTAAACTGATAAGAACAGATACCTGCCTTTGCGTCCCTTCACTCCTCCCGCTGCTACTCCATTTGACACATCTCGGCGTATTTCTCATGCGGCTATTTTAGAGTTGTCAAAGATTATATTCCTAATGAAAAATACAAATATTCTGCTACTCTAATATTTAAGTTTTCCTTTGTTTCAAACATAATTTTTTAAATATCTATTTATGTTTTCTTTACAAAGACATTTTATATCATACTTTGAAAAAATCCTTCTTCAAATTGATGTGCATAGCTTAGATATTTTTATATGTTACAATGTTGAAATTCAATTTGTATGAAGTATTGAAATTGGGAAGAATACAACAATCAAATCGCTAGATGTGATGTATTGGTAGTCACTTGGAAATTTCATGTGTACCAGATATATCTGAAAATTTCAAACAACTTGTGGTTTGTCGAGCTTCTCTTCAAGCGGTGATGATAAAGAAATATTTTTTTAAATAAGGTTTGGTTGTCATTCCACTATGTGTTGTCTTTCTTTAAACCATGTTATTGTTAGTGGCCAACACAAAATTAATAGAGGACATGAAATTCAAGAACCATATGCACTTGAAGCAACTTATAGTAAATTCATTAGTAATGACATTAGATTTCACAACTAAATCCAAAGTTAGATGATTGAAAGTAATTACTATGACTTCTTAGGAATTCTTATCATTGTAAAATATAATTGGATGAGTGCAAGGTATGCATTAAGGATATGTCACTTCATTAAGAATATGTGTTGCAAACATGATCGTATCTCTCCATGATGGCTATGTTGTATATCATACTAAAAATGTCCCAAAATTTTATTAATACATTACAAATATTTTCTATCAAGTTCTAACTTGAATTTTTTGAAATGATAGAATAACTTGTGACACTGACAATTATTCCTCAAGGCCACATGGTTAGTAGGTTTATATTTTCAGCATTGGTAGATTAATTTGAGTGGGTCATGTAAGCATATTTTGAATTGTTTTTAGCATAGTCTTCACTTCTTAGACTAGTTCCAAGATTGATTTTACATTATGTTAGAGTTCAAGATTTGACAAAAAATATGTGTGGGTGCATTTTCATCCTTCATCAAACTACAAGTAAAAAATGATTGGCATATATTAATACATGCTCATGATGCAACAAAAACATGCATAGATGAGTGTTGTAAATAAATATAACCCTATTAGGTGAATAATTAAATTTATGATGCACAAAGAGTGATGTAGGATCATCCTTAGGTTGTTGGCAATCTTGCATCACCCAAAAATATTTTCTTTTGGTTTATATGTTTAATATTCACTAGTAAATTTTTCCTATTGTTTTAGGTTACAATCGGTATATTTGATAATTTTATCATCCAATCCTTGTGGCGAGGTCTAAGCATCATGGAGATCCTTTGTCTAGCTTTGCATCTTATTTTTCCAAATGAACTTATCCTATGCTTGGTCTAGTCCTATAATGGCTTTCGTGTTGTAATGATTAGGGTGGTGAGTTGGGGCTTGTGATGAAAATTCATGCAATGTGATGCTCAATGGCCCATTGTTATATGATTAATATACCCTCTTACATTTTTTTATGACTTATTATATCTATTTGGGATTTTTCTTATGAATTTGGGTTTGATATATATGTTTGTAATATGTTTCCTTTATCTTGGAATTTAGTGATTGAATAAGATGACTTGTGGTTGGCGATCCTATATATAAGTAGGATAGTGGTTCTTATTTAAGGGGTAAGGATTGGGTAGAGGTAACCAAGGTAACTAGGGTCTATGAAGTATCATAATTTTGAGAAATGATTAGCTACACATAGGTTGATAAAGGCAGTGGATGTCTCAGGCTTGTAGTAATTATATATTGATAATGGTGAGTGATATCTTCATTTGTAGGCCAACTTGATGATACTTCAAGTTCTTGATTTCTTATTGGATAGTATTACTCTTTTTTTATTTGGGCATTTTCAATGTAGCATATCTAGTAGGAAGGTTAGCCATCTCCTCTAAAGGTACTCTTTTCTTGAATGTGTTAAGTGGTATATTTTACCTATTTTTCACCTACATGCTCAAATCAGGTAGAGTCATGCTTTCTAGAGGGTAGTAATTTCAAAATCTAATTCACTATCTTATGTCATAATGTGAAAGACATTTACTTTGATCTCATTCATTGCATAGATTTTATATTTTACAAAGAAAAGAGAAACAATATGACATAAACTCATATACTATCAAACATCTTTTTTCTGAAAATGTAAATCTTATTCGTCAAAGTATTCAAATGCTTCACACAAGCTCTGAAACAAGCTAAGGAAAATAAATTCGATGCTTAAATTCACCATATGAATACATGTGCAAAATTTTGAAAAATGAGGTATAAGAATTATTGGAGCCAACCATTGCCTGAGTGAATGGTGAACTTGTTGACACTTTGACTTTGCATGCTTCGTCTTTTCCTACTTCCTTCTTTCCATGTGCAAGACCTTGCAATAACAAAAGAGAATTAGGGTTACATCAAGGGGATCTAATAATGGCTAGTCTATCATCAATTATATCTCATACAAGAATTCATATTATCTAAATCCAAACATTGTTCTATTTTTCTAACCAGATTGTGTCATGCGCAACAAAGGTGAATCAATGACACATGGGTGAAAATGTGGCTCCCACAAGAGTTCAAGCCTAGCATGTCATGGATCAACAAATAAGAAGATAGAAAGTAATAAAGATATATAATATTAAAGGGGCATGTTAACTTGTGACATGATCACTATGCAAATCACAATCAAAGCAAGCTAAAATTGTGTAAGGGACAACGTTCTCATGGGTGTAACCTTACAGTTCAATGGGTAGTTAATATGATGATGCTAGCTACATAAGAGCTAGAAGTGAGTGAGTGCAACAAGTGAAGTAATCAAAACATCAAAGTATTGGGATTAAAAGCATAATGCAATGAGCCTTAATAGAAACCAATAGTGTTGTAATAATTCATGTACTATCCAAAACTCCATGAGAAGAGTTGATTTTTGAATCAATGGTTATGTTCCTAATTAAAGGGAGACAAATGGTAATGTTTATAAAGGATGATCAGATGCACACAACCTTGTAGTTCAATGGATAATGCATAAGAAATAAAAAAGTAATTATATGGTCATCTTGAAAGATCCATATGCACAATTAGAATGACTACATGTCAGAAAGATAAAAGGGGATAACTACATAGAAGGGTTCAGATGAAAAAAAGTGATCCAACAAGCATAAGTAAGAAGTTGACAAATTCTTATCCTCCATGAGTTTGTCCAATAAGTTTTTTGTTCATAACTCCCACTCTTATACTTTGCTAATTTGAATATTCAAAAATTATATTGATTGTTCCATGTATCTATCATGGAAAGACAATGCATGCATCATGCATATAGTTATAGATAATTATTTAGGCAAGGGATTTGATCCACGAAGAGGTTCAAGAAATTCTAAATAGGCTTAGGGAAATATTTGCCTCACCCAATGTTATGAAGAAAATTATTAACAATAATCTTCTAGAAGGTAATAGTTTCCCCAAATCAATGTGTTGTCAACAATTGGTTTCTACCTTTGTTAAACATTACCACCATGTGTCCTATGAAATCCAAGATTTTATTGACATGATAGTTGTCAAATTTTATTTTGAAATTCTATCTTGTTTCCTAAGATTACTAGAGTGGTAAGTATTTGTGAGTCTATTTATTGGTGAAGTTTGGGAACACTTCCAAGATAAGAAAGAGTGTGTTTGTATATAGTTGCTACAACCTTTATTAAATTTAAGTGCAAAGAAAAGTGCCAAACCCCATTAATTATCAACGAGGAACTTTGTGTTAGAGAAATTAAGAGTGTTATTATTTTGTTACACTACCTTGTTGGTAAGCACACAACTAAAGAATTTATGGGGTGGTGTGTGCATAAAAAGTGTCACACTTATATAGACCATTATACCCAAGAATATCCACAGTGGGGAGCATCTCAAGAGGCAGCCTATAGCTCTCTATCTATGATGTGCAAGAGTGCAACGGTAGTATGGTGGCTTGCAAATGAACCTAGTTCAACAACCCTTGCAAGGTGCACCGTAGAATGAGAGATTCAAATTAGTAGAGGCAAGAGTGCCAATATCCAAGAATCAAATATGCAATGCAAGATGCAATCTAAGCTAAATGAGATGCAAAATCTCTAATTTGACTAGATGAGCTAAGTTGTTGAATAAATGGAAGCTAGGCTAATAATGCAAGTTAAGAAAATGTGAGTGCAAAGTGCTCAAGAGTGAGTAAACAAAGTGACAACACAACTGTTAGAGCAATAAAGTTTTTTCTTACTAATTAAATCATATTGATTTAATTATTAAGTCACTTCCTTCCACATTTATACCTTCCTTTGCATCCCTTCACCCCTCCCATTGTTGCATGTTGGATATGGGATACTTAAATACCCCTCTCATTTACTCCATTGGACACATCTCATCATATTTCTCATGTAGCTAAATTAGAGTTTTCAAAGATTATATTTCTAAAGAAATACAAATATCTTGCTACACTTAATGTCTAATATTTAAGTTTTTCTTTATTTCAAACATAATTTTTTAAATATCTATTTATGTTTTGTTTACAAAGACGTTTTATATCACACTTTGAAAAAATCCTTCCTCAAATTGATGTGCATAGCTTAGATATTTTTATATGTCACAATGTTGAAACTCAATTTGTATGAAGTATTGAAACTGGGAAGAATACGATAGTTAAATCACTAGATGTGATGTATTTGGTAGTCACTTGGAAATTTCATGTGTACCAGATATATCTAAAAATTTCAAACAACTTGTGGTTTGTCAAGCTACTCTTCAAGCGTTGATGATAAAGAAATATTTTTTTAAATAAGGTTTGGTTGTGATTCCACTATGTGATCTCTTTCTTTAAACCATGTTATTGTTAGTGGCCAACACAAAATTAATAGAGGACATGAAATTCAAGAACCATATGCACTTGAAGCAACTTATAGTAAATTCATTAGTAGTGGTGTTAGATTTCACAACTAAATCCAAAGTTAGATGATTGAAAGTAGTTACTATGACTTCTTAGGAATTCTTATCACTGTAAAAATATAATTGGATGAGTGCAAGATATGCATTAAGGATATGCCACGTCATTAAGAATATGTGTTGCAAATATGATCGTATCTCTCTGTGATGGCTATGTTGTATATCATACTGAAAATGTCCCAAAATTTTATTAATACAGTACAAATATTTTCTATCATATACTCATTCATTTGTATTGCAATTAGCTATATAAAACAACTAATAAAGTACAACATTTTGAATCTAAAGTAATCCAAAGATTCACATAATTCTCTCTATCTGACATGTACCTCAAATATTTCCATTGTCATCCTTTATTAATCTCGCACCAAATTCTAGTTATTTTTTATTGTTACTTTTGTGTAATATACCCTTGTTCTATTCCTTCTAATTTTATTCATTCCCCAGTATTTTAACTATGTAGGACCCTAAATGAAATAATTTATATTTATTATTTATATATACATTATTTTAGAACTCTTACTATTTGTATTTGTTAACCAGTTTTTGAACTTTTTGGTTTAAAGCTCACATATTCATGATCATGTCTCCAAAGTTAGGTTTTTTCTTAGTTGTATCTTCACTTTGATCAATTGTGTTAAAGAAAGTTGGTCATTTGCATCTAGTACCCAAGTGTTCAATCAACAAGTCTCATATAAATCAGTACTTAACTTTGCATATTATAAAGTTCATGTAACCATTAACTTACTCAATCATGCTAAGTGAACCTTGTGTTTTATTCCTAAGTCCATCTTTATCGATGTGTCAAATGTTTTCTCAAATTTTATTACTTTGTCATTTGGGAAGAACATTTATAAAGTCGCTGACATTACAAATTGTGCCTCTTGAAAACCATTGTATTCGATAAGTATAATGATATTTAAACCTACCAAACTTTTTGAAGATTCAAGTTGATCGTTGACTCCACAACTATGAATTATGCATATCTTCCGTTGTATTGGCACAAAACTAGCACACTTAAAACCACATAATGTTCCTTAAGCTATTGAGAACACTTGTTAAATTCACATTTATTTAAATGCACTACCACCACCAACTTGAATCAAGATTAAATGCATCTTTTAACAAGAGATGCAATGTGTCATAGTTCCTGCCTAACGCATAATGGTTGTAGAGGTGTAAATGAGTGAGAATCTAAATTAACATTATGAATACATTAATTTTTGCCTAGAAATGCACTTGTGATCTGATAGGATTGCTCATATTTTGTTGTTAAATTCTCGTCCTAAAAATGCACTTGTGATCTGATAGGATGGATCATATTTTGTTGTTAAGTTCTCGTGCTATATTATAATATCTTTGGGCATTTAAGCCCAAGAATAACATGCCAAAGTTTCCAATATGGAACTAAGTACTTAATATCATACTATGATCAATACATATGCTTTAGACAAATTTGCACCTTCTAAGTTGACAACTTAAATTATGTGCAACGAGGAAAGATATCCATACCAATATTTGAATTATAGAACTTGAAGAAGTGATGAAGCATTTGGAGTATCACATTATATGTTTAAGCATACTATGCATGCTACTAGACAACCATAAGTAGTTGGAATAACTCCCCCAACTATGTATTATTCTCATCTTGATTATCAAATGGAACTCACACTATTTTTAATCATTAGCACTAGACAAAAACTAGGATAAAGATATAGATAGAGATGAATAATAGTATACAACAATAACAACATAAACATATATGCAGAGGAAAAAAGGATAGATAATATAGAGAAGGAAGAGGAAGAGAGAAAATAGTAAGATAGAGTGATACCAACATAAGTTGTGTGTGTGAGAGAGAGAGAATTAAATATAAACATTTTTCTTAATAAAACAAATAGTCAAAATAAATCATGGTTATAATAAAGAATTAAAATATATTATATTTTAATTAATAAAACTAAGAATTTAATTTTTATATTAAAACTCACATTTCTATAAGAAAAAATGAAATGTATTGAAATATAAAAATATTTTATAAGTAAAACTAATTGTTTAATTTTACACAATTAGAGAAGGTTTACTATTTAATGTTTTGTATTTCCAAATTTTTAATAAAATTAAGTAATTTTTAATTATGAAATAATATCTATATAATTTAATATGTACATTTATAAATAATAAATAGATGTAATACATATAAATTTGGTGTTGATGAATAAATATGATGTAATAAATAAGAAATAAAATATTACCATTTAATTTTAATACATAGTTTATAAAAATCTAATAATAATTTTAATATCTTTTAGAATTGAATTATTTCTATTTTGTGGTTATTTCTTTAGTATGTTTTTTGATATAAAACATAATTATTAATTTAATATTAAAATATATATTTAAATTTTAAATGTATTTAAACTAAATGATAAATTGTTTAAATAAAAAATATTAATAATAAAGAATACTATAATTTAAAAATTGTAACACTTACAAATTATACATATTACAAACACTATTATAAAATATAATTAAAAAATAATATTTTTTAATTTATTTTTATAAAAGTAAAATAATAGTAATAATTTAACCACTTTTATTAAAAAAGAAAAGTTTTAAAAAAATTAGAAATTCAAATACAAAGATATAACATATTGAAATTATGTTAAAAAGACATATGTATGTATGTATGTATGTATGTGTATATATATATATATATATATATATATATAAGCATAATTTGAACTTATGCATTACATGAAGTTTTAGGAACAAGTTATATCAAATAGTAAAAAATAAACATATGTAAAATTAATAATAAATATATTTAAAATAAGAAATTAAAAATATTTAATAGATTGTGATAATTAATATTGATTAGACATGTTGTGTGAGGTGGAAGATAAAATGATTTGAAAAAATAAAATCTTATCAACTTGTCACAATTGTGAAAAAGATAAAGTTATAATTAATACATTCATTAATGGAAGATGAGGTTGTTAGAAAATATTTGTATTTTTTGTTGAAGAAAATTAATTTTCTCCCCCACCAAAAATAGTATGGACCAATAGAATGGATGAAAAATATGATTTATAAAATATTGAAAAATTAAAAAAAGATATAAACATTTGAAATCTCATATAATCTTTTAAATTCTTGGATTTGATTGGTGAGTGTTAATGTCATGTTTGGATTGACATGAATGCATAAGTATTCCTACCTTGGCAGGAACTAAAAAGGTGGTGAAGGTAGAGCTAGCATTCGTTTAATATAACCTACAGAATAAAATTTGTAGTGTCTAAGCACTAGAAGAAGAAAAAGGTGCATGTAGGAAAGAAATTCAAGTTAGACTTGGAATTGTTCCTTCTATTGTGATAGTTTGAGGCAAGATTCTATATTTTCCTTGTTTATAAATTAAAATGAAGCAAAAAATTCTTCCCTTCCATGAGTTTGTCCAATAAGTTTTTGTTCATAACTCCCACTCTTATACTTGGCTAACCTGAATATTAAAAAATCAAATTAATTATTCCATGTATCTATTATGGAAAGTCATCGTGTGTTTCATGCCTATAGTTATAGATAATGGTTTAGGCAAGACATTTTAAATGAATGTGATCCATGGAGAGGTTTGAGATATTCTCAATAGGTTTAGGGTGATATTTGGCTCACCCATTAGATTATTGACAACAACCTTCTTAAAGGTTGTAGTTTCCCCAAATCAGTATGATGTCAATAGTTGGTTTCTACCTCTGTATTTCATTGCCACCATGAGTAGTGGTATTTTTAGAGGCAATTTTTGGTCAATTCACGAATTGCGGATGTTGGTTGCATTGGTAAATTGGTGAATAGTAATATCAAGTGGTATTGTTGGTTTGCCCTATAAATTCAAAATCTTGACATCTGTCCTCATTTTTTCACCACCTCTTTTATTGGAAATGGTCACCTCACCTTATGTTTTCCCCACTAGCTTAGCAATAGTTTTTATTTCTATAAGCAATAATTTTGCCCATATTTTCTAAATGATGCAAGAAATCACCGCCTAACACAAATTACATTGGCCAAAATTGACACTACTTTTTGGCACATTCACCAAGAACATTAAATTTATTTATTTATTAGGTCATTGCCACTAGATGAAAATTGCCTCCCACCACTATTGAATGTTATTTTTATTTTAAAATTGCCTTCAAAATAGACATAATGCCACTCTAGTCCCACCATATTCCCCAAATTTTAAATCTCCTAGTTATGGAATGACCCCCAATTTGCCAATTTTTATTTGATATTATTAATACATGAGACGGTGAGGTATTATAATTCACCAATTTCACAGTTACAACTTGTTTGAATCCATTGAGGGATGTTGTTACTGTGAAAACTTAAAAGCAAGTGAGAAAAAAATGATGTTGGTGTGTGTTTTGGATTTTTTTTCAATTTTATAGTGTTTCCTTTTGCTTAGGGAGGCTATGGACACAAATTGCGGAAGTTTTTTAGATAGCGTCTTGGTTGATGGATCCATCACTATGAAAACCTAATGGTAAGTAATGGATATAAGTATATAGCCATTTTTTGTCAATTTTATTTGTTAGAGACTTTATAGCTTAGTCCATGTTTAGTTTACTTTCAAAGTCTTTGGACAGAAGTTGTGAAGGAAATCTTTAGATGTCGAGTTGCTAATGGACCTTGACATTGTGAAAACTTTATGGTGGGTGACACTAATTGTTGACAATAGATTACAAATTATTATTATAATTTGTCATTTTTTAAATGATGTCAAAAGCAATGCATGATTATATTTGAGGTGTATATTTAATGTTTGTTTTCCAAGCTAGTGAGTTCACGAGTATTATTTTATGTATGGGTGCAAGATCGTAGGTCTTAAAAATATCGAGTCATTTGTCTAGCAATCTCATGAGTGCTTTGGGAAAAGTGTTTTGTCCTTTCAACTGTGCAAGTCATTAGAGTTGTTAGTCTTTATAGTTAGCGGCATGCCATGAGTTTGTTTGTTGTTAATATTTGTAATTTGATGAATAGATGATTAGCACTCAAAGCTTTGCCTTGTCGCTAGCTTGCAAGTTCAAGATGGTTTAGGTCTATCATGATGCAAGCTAGCGAATGCTCGCCACCTATCTCATGAGGCCTCATGGTCATTTTTTAAATGATATCGAGAATGCCTAATTAAACCCAAGGTCATTGTTATATTTAATATTTCCTTCTCAAGCTTGTAGTTAGCGAACCTAAGACTTATTATGCCCACGATCAATGTTAGTAGACACCATATGATGACAAATATGAATGCTTAGAGGGAAATCTTAGTGATAACTTTTGAGAAATAATATAAGTTAGTGTACATATTAGGAACTTCTTTTCCAGCTTCTTGATATATTTGACATTCATTTATGTTATATAGACTTTTATTTGAGTTTTATTTTGGGAATTAAGAGTGTTTTAACAGGGACATTCAAACCTAAGTCCATTTTTTGTTTCCTAATAAAATTTGGATGTTTTATAATTCAATTTTATTTGTTACAGATTACCCCCCCAATCTATCCTTTAATGAGTTTCTTATTTGTGATATCTATAATAGACTATCTTGCTTTGATTAGCTAACATATTGAGAGAAAGGGGGAGAAGTTTTTAAAAAATAGAACAAAGATGAAAACAAAGGAAACCTTTAATTGATCATAAGATAGAAACTAGTCGAAAGATGTCAGACCACATGATCAATCAACCATTTCTTTATTGAACCACAAAATTCCCGAGTCTGGTGATTCATAATTTATGAAGGTTGGGATTGTGAACACTTCCAAGAAGGAGCTACTTGTATTATGCTTTTCTAACTTTCATCAAAAACTGAAATAGATAAACTAATCCTTATTCATACAACAGGGGAGGAGCGTTAAAGAACCAAAGTTGTCCATCTACTATTATGTTAAATGCCTCACTAACATCTAGTTCCAAAGGAATCGTGCTCACTATAGTCCTTGATTTTATATGTCCATAAGTTTCCAGTTAATTATTTCTGTAGTTTAGCTTTTATTATTTGTAATAATATTGGATTCTTAATTATATGATTAACCAAATGATATCAATTCTATTTTCCTATTGTCGTACGAAAAATTACAAAGGTTTTTTTTAACTTGATATTGGTTTCATTACTTCTACAGCTAAATTTTTGTAACATACCCTCATTATGAACTTTCTTGTTTTGTGCTTGAATTTTTTTAAAATAATGTCTAGCTTTGATAGGATTTAGTCATTGTTTTTTTTCCAGTTTCTGGGATTTAGACATAGTGAATAGCCCTGGTTATCATTTGTAAGTTTGCCCGATTCAATTTATTCTATCTTAGCTTTGTTTATGTAGTATTCATTTCAATATAACTTCTGATTCCAGTATTGCTATCAATTATTTAGGCTTGTAAATTAATAAATTACTTATTTTAACATGTACTTATTCATTGATCTATTTTTTAAAATGAAATTTTTTAATTTATGTATTTATAGATCATTGATAGAAAATAGGGGAGTTATTAGCTATTATTCTAATTTGTAAATCCGTTTGAGAATATCATTTTGATTTGAGTTTTAATTTACACAAAGAATTGAAAAATCCATAAAAACCATAATCCTTCTAGAACCCCAAATACCCAATAGCTATGAATTCATTTTTTATTCATTAGGATATTGTAATTAAAGACTATATACAAATTATAGATAGAAGAGTCTTAAAACATCATAAACATGTACGCGATCAAAATGGCAGACAGTCCTCAATAAGGCTATAGACTTCATATACTAAACCAAAGAGAGGAAAAAGGGGATAAACCTATAAAGCTTTAGAACTAGAAATCCAGACAAGCCAAAAAAGGACAAGATACCACAAAATGAGCACTAGAAAGGGCCAAAAAAAAAAGGAAAAAACTAGTTAGTATTATATCAAACCTTCAACATTAATGTATTATTCAAAGCCTTTCCAATCCTCACAAATTTGAGTGTGTTTCATGGCCAACAAGAATATCCAGTTCCTTATAATCTCCTCCCATCTCGCAGCAAAAGCCAAATGGTCTCTGATTTCTAGAATGGGAAAAACTTGAACTGGGAAATTGTGAGCACCGTATTCACTTCTCTTTGGGATGCAAAGATTATCATCTATGTTTTCAAGGACCAAGTCCATCTCTTTGATAATGGTTTTTTTGAATACTCTCCTATAGAAAACCCTAATAACATCTTTGTCCGCATCTACATGTAGTATTGTTGCCACAAATATAGCCACAATATCTATGTTATGATTTTTTCTATCCATAACAATAGAGAATTCCTCCCCTACCACCCTATTGATAGCCATATTTATCATATTGTTCTTGGTTTTCACCATCTTACTAATCCTTAATTCACTAACTACTCCTAGAATGACATCTTTTTTTTACCAAATTTCATTCGAATTGGGGTTTCCATTAAACTTAAATGGAAACCTAAGTCAAACAGGAAGCCAAGAATAGAAGGACACTATCTAGAAGCTTTAACTTAAACTATAGCTAAAGTGAGGTTTTAAGTAGATTTAAATAAACTAATGCATAATCACGATATGACACTTGAGAATACTATTTATGGGTGT
The DNA here is from genome assembly GCA_028749045.1 of Cupressus sempervirens. Taxonomy (NCBI): domain Eukaryota; kingdom Viridiplantae; phylum Streptophyta; class Pinopsida; order Cupressales; family Cupressaceae; genus Cupressus; species Cupressus sempervirens. The sequence continues at coordinate 525,170,886 of CM053783.1, read as the reverse complement.
TTTACACTTCCCAATACTTATGATAGTTACCTTTCCTTCCGTATAGTTCTCTAGTTTATTATTGAATGCATTTCTGAATTGTTTGTATTGGAAGCCACGTATTATGATAGATTTATATCCTCGAAATTGGTTATTTGTTAGATTTCCAAGTTTTTTACATGTGATTATAGATTTTCCTAATGATACAACACAAGGATAAATTATTGTTAATAACACTCCTAATTTATTATTTATTAATTCACAATATTTCTAGGATCATAGCTAATTGTGCTTTCAAAGTCTTATTAAAAATAGTGATGGAGATTTAATACTTACCATCTAAGTTAAGCCTCTTCTGAATATTATAGAGTTTAAATGTATATGTTTTATTGATAAGAGACTTTATTACATTCATGTAAAAACCATAAGGACTCTATTTCTATGAAAACATTGTCATCTGACATACTTCTAGTAGTTTTAACTTGAGTCTCGACATTGATGTTGACATGTCCGCTTCCCATTCCCAAGTAGCAATTTAATTTTCTACTATGAATGCATCTATCCAATTTGGACCTGGAGGGGGATGAACATGTAAGCTATGAAACAAGAAATCCATATTTTTGTGAAGGGTAGGAGTCCAGTCAAGAAAATCATCAATATATTCTACTACCATAATCAGAAAGGAGGGAACTACTCTATTTCCTCTTATCCTTTGTTGATAGAATCCTAGTTTAGGTATAGTTAGATCGTCCTTGATGTTTAAAATGACAATAGCCATATTTTGAATATATGTCACTTTGAACACTCGTCTACATAATAGTTCTAATGCAACTTTGTCTAGATCTACTTGTAATGTTGAAGCTATAAACATGGTCGGGATATCAAAATTTACTTTATATCTATCACTATTGTTAATAAATTCTGAACCCATAACTTTTTGCATTGCTCTGTAATGCACAACCCAGAGATCCTTGGAACACAAGGATAAAACATGCACTAAATAATTTTTTTCTTAAAATAAGTTACTTAACAACAACAAAAGTAACCAAGTAGAATAATGAAACACCAAGACAAGGTGATGTGAATAGGGAACATGGCAAGACTCACATGTTCACCTACACCAGCGAAAGTCTTACAATGTAATGCCCACCCCTACTTGACTTTTCTGTTGTATTGTCAAATTATTTAAGGCCAGTTTTCTGATTATGTTTTATGATTAGTAGTACCTGGTTATAGGATTTGATTATATGTTATTTCGTACTTAGTTAATTATATGTTGAGTTATTTCATGTGTTTAGGATTATTTTTATGATGATATATGTATGTTCATACATCAATTTTAGTTATTGCAGGATGTTAGCTAGATGAATGATTTATATACAGTTTTATGGATACTTACCCCATACTTGCATGTGTATGGTGTACGTGTATGTTTTACTTTATGATTGATGTTTCTAATGTGATTGAGGGAGGGAGTCGTAGTCACATGCTAGTTAGGACCTACATGATGTACCACTCCCTACCATCGCTTGTTTAGTTTAGAATATATATATATATATATGTGTGTGTGTGTGTGTGTGTGTGTGTGTGTGTGTGTGTGTTTGTACATGCGTGGATTTTATGCAGATTGCAGGTACCAGGTATTGACTTCCCTGAATTGCTAGGATGAGCGTAACCTATCGCAGTATCCCAATGGTATAAATGGGGAGGTAATTCTTGAGTCCAAATCCTAACCTAAGACAATTGTCCTAGAAAATAGGACAACTATTTGAGTTAGTTTCACCTTTCCGAATTCGAAGTGACATGAATTCATAATTTTGACCCTAGAGTTCATTTTAATATTCTGTATTTTATGATGGATTTTTGTATTTGGTTTTGTGGGTCTGTTGTGATTTTCTATTAGAATTAAATCAAATTAAAAGATATTTAATGATTTAATTTAATGGAAATTTTATAAAGATAATTCATTGAGAAATTAATTAAATTAAAGAATTAAATTTAAAGATAAAGTTATAGTTCTAATTTTGGCGTTTTATATTTATTTAATTTAATAATAATTTATTTAGGAGTTTTATTTTAATTAATAAACTCTATATTGTTAGTTAAATTAATAAATATTATAGTAAAAGTGTTTTCATGATTTAATAAGATAGAGAAAACGTAAATTTAATAAAGTTTATTTTAATTAAATTGAATAAAACTTAGGTATGAAATTAAAATATAATAAATTAATTAAAGAGAGAAAGAAAAATATTTAATAAAGATATTTTAATTAATGACAAAAAGGTTGTGCATGAATATTAAAATATAATAACAGTTAGAGATCGACGAGTCTTCTCAAGTGATTGCACAATCGAAGCCCCAAATTTAGTGGAGAACTCTTTATTAGAGATCTAGAACTCATTTTGCAAGACCTAGGGGTTTTGGAGGAGCAATTTTCTTGGAAGAAGGCTTTCAGAGGAAGGAAAATTATTTTGCATGCGTCATGCATTCTCGTTTTAGCATCAAATTCAGGTAGAATCTTATGGGTTATTTGCACAATAATTTTCTGTTAGTCAAATTCTTATCTTCTTCATGTCTAGAAAAAATTGTATTTTGAGTTAAAAATTGGGTGAAAATCCTTGTTTGTGAATCTACTATTCTTTATTTTTGAAACGTCTGTGAATGAATGTCATTCTTTTGAAATCATCATTTGTTAATTTAGAACTGAAACCCTCATTTGATGAACTGGGTGATTCGTAATGGAATTGTTAAAATTGAATGTGAGTTTTAAAAAGAAAAACAATTTGGTTTTATAGATGTTGAATGTTGGATCTGAGTTTCTATACCAGGATTGTATTGGTAATTTATCGAAAAAATATATATAGTTATATAATTACCACAATAATTTATAATTACTATGATAAATATACAAATATTATTAAAAAAATAGTAACAAGAAATTAATTAAAATTGAGGTGAGGGCATGTGTTTGTTTGTTTTATTAAAAATAAATTATGTATATATATATATACAATTTAATGGCGGGCGAGGACCACCATCCCCTTACTCCCCTTCTCCTTCTTTTCACCTCCTCTTGTTGGCGGCTTGGCTCCTACGTGTAGTACAAGGGTTGTCGTGAGCATGCCAAGGGCTGCCATAGGTAAGCTTTGTACTACCGCAATAGGCCCAAAGGTTGTTGCGACCAATACAAAGGCTACCGCGAGAAACCAACCTTTCATTAAGGCTTTTAGAGTAAAATAAAATTTATAAGATAAGGTTTTTTTTTGTTTTTAATTTTGTTTTATTGATATTTTAATTAATATTAATTTTATTTTAAAAAATTATTTTTTTGGTCGGTAATAAGTTTGATTTTATTAATATAGTAATAGTTCTTACATCAAGATTTAAGGGTCCTTCATTCTATCTATAGGACCATCCTTTACAAAATGCTATATCTCCTATACATTCTAAATACAAAAAGCCTCTGCTAGGCTAATTTACATCAAGGCATCTCTTACTTTCTAAAATTAGCATCTTCTAGATTGTCGTTCACATAATCCTCGATGCTCCCCAAAAAATGTAAACATTGGATCAATCTACCCCAAGCAACCTTGTTTTGTCGTGACCTAGTCATCTTTAGACATCCTCTTTAGAGCCAAAACAACCTCTATTCCATGGACTTTTTTCTCTAGGCTTCCTGCTCATCAAAACTAGCATGTTGTCAAAATGCTTCGAAACCTCCCCATTCTGCAATCTTCATCCAAAAGCTTCCATCAAAACCATGGGTGTGTTTACCCTTTCAAAAATTGACACCGCCTCCTACACTTCATGCATGGTGAACATTTATTGCTGAGTGCTTCCCTTTCAGGAAGTTTTGTGGAACTGTGACTCTCTTCTTTTGCTCATTATAGGCCAAGATTGCACATTTGAGCACCTACCATGCATGGAGACGCTCATTTGTGTAAGCATCTTTATCTATCTGCCCACGCGGCCAATTAACAAAGGGAAATACCCCTTTTTCAACACCTTCTTCCTCATTTGCATATCCCTCACTAAAATCAAATGCCCATCTTAGGTGCACCCATTCCAGTAGAGCTTCCATGTTTGGAATTAGAGCTTCTTCAAATAGCTCCCTCATCACCCATGCAACCACTTGCTCATGCTCTCCTACATGTAAACCCCATGCCATAATCATAGCAACTATATCCACCTGCAACTTCCAGTGATGTTCAGCTTCATGGAAAAACAACCCTAATGTCTCTTGCATGGCTTGAATGACTTCCTCTAAAGGACACTTCACCATTTCCTTCAACCGGTGATCTACAACACTCCTATAAAGTGCTTTTTGTTGCTTGGAAGTTTTGAAAGTGAACGTCGGCTCCATTAGACCTGCAAAAAATTATCGAGTTTATGCAAATTTATGATTAAAAATAGATGCCTCCTTTTTTTATAGAGTCTTGCACACTCTTTCTGATGGCAACTCTTATCACTTCATCATTGTTATTACTAGTCTCTTTAATGCCAATCCTGTCATTGCACGAGTAAATAAAACTCGCACATTTCTTAAAGATTTGAAGTTACTTATAAATCTTTCTAAATCTATCATTTTGACTAACCCATCCTTGCATTGGCTCACTTGGTGGTTATTTACAATCCTTCATCATTCGGGTTTAAATTTATATTTTCCCTTTTATTTGAATGTTTGATTTGAACTTCTTCATCTCTTAAAGATAGAGCCCATTTTGACAAAATATCTGCATCTAAGTTGCCTTCTCGTTTAATATGCATTATTTTGAAATCTTCAAAGTAAATTAATTCTTCCATAATTTGATTGATTATAACTTCAAGATCCCAAGCATTAGTTTGCAGTTTTGCTATTGCCTGCACAACTAAAAGAGAATCTCCTTCCAAGTGCAGTTTCTTAATCCCCTCCTTCCTTGCTAACCTTAATGCTTGCAATGTTGCTGACATTTTTCTATGTTGTTGGTGCCTATAGGTAGATTTTTAGCACCTTTCAAGAGGATATGACCTTTACTATCTCTCAGAATAACCCCAACCCCTGAGATTCTTGGGTTGCCACTAGCAGCTTCATCAAAATTTGCCTTCACCCAACCATCCTGTGGGACTTTCCATTTAATTTTCCCTGGTTTATCTTTTTTCTTTTTGGTTACTAGAGCCCTTGAGGGAGATTTTAATCTTATCCCTGGCCATGAAGTTTGTAACACACTATCATCTTTGGTGTAAGGGATTTGCATAGCTTGTCTTTTTGTGGCTGAGACACTAACTATCTCTTCAATAGCATTTATTATTCTATTTAAGCATCTTCTTAGATTTTCTTTTCCCCCTTGAAACATTCTTCTATTACATTCCTTCCATAGTTCCCACATTATAAGAAATGGAGTTACTTGCCAAATGCTCGAAAGGGTTGTTTTCCTTTGCTCCCTTGGCCATCCATCCATCACCCCTTTGACACTTTGAGCTCTAGGACCTTGCCACCTTAATTTAAATTGCATCACATCCCAACATTTCTTCGTATACTGACATTGAACTAAAAGATGATCTATAGTCTCCTTATTCTTCTCACATAGAGGACATCTTGATGGGCCAATGATGTCTATTCTCTTAAGTCTTTCCATTGTTAAAATTCTCCTGTTGTAGGCTAGCCATGCAAAAGCCCCTACGTTAGGGAGAATGTCTTTGTTCCAACAAAGATCCTTTGAAGTAAAGATCTCCTCATTTGTTTCAACCAACATATTATATCCTAATTTAACTGAGTAATTACCTAATAGAGAACCACACCAAATTATTTTATCCTTCTTAAGACTCGCCATGATAGTTCTTTCTTTGAAGATGTTTTGCATTCGTTGTTTTTGCGACTCAATTAATTCCTCATTTGAGACTTCTCTCCAACACTATTCCTTCCCTAAAAGCCCATCCTTTTCTGTCATATAGTTGGCTACTAAATTTTCCCACTTATCTTTGAAATATGTTTTTAGGTCCATATTAGCAACCTCCTCATCCAAAACTTTATGCCCATTCCAAGAGTTTTCCCAGAATTTTGCTTGTTTGCCATCCCCAATACACTAAGAAATATGTTTGACTATGAGTTGTTTGCATGAGAGCATAAAATTCCAAATAGCTAAACCTTTTAGTGGGTCTCAAATTGTTAAGATCTTATGTGCCTCATCAGAATCTAGATATTTTCCTTTCAAAATTCTTACCCAATATAGCTGTGAATTCTCAAACATTGCCCAAATTAATTTTGCTCCCAGTGCTTTATTCATTAGTTGCCAATTCCTTATTCTAGCACCCCCTTCTACCTTGGGTCTACATATTTTTTCCCATGCAAGTAGGGGAATTTTGTCACCTTCATTTGATCCATTCCAAAAAAAATTCCTCATCTTCTATTCCAAAATACAGATCACTTTCTTGGGTAGATCCAAACACATCATTCCAAAAAGGGGCATGGCTAAGATTATTGTTTAAAGCATTAGGATTCAGCCCGCTGAGGATAACCATTTCCCTTTCCATCCTTCCATTTTTTTTTGACATTTCTCTATCAAATTATCCCAGAGATCTGCTTTGTTTCTACCTACAAAAAAAGGACTCCCTAGATATTTGTTTGGCAACAACCCTGCTCTTATGTTCATAATCCTACAAATCCTTGATCTGATATTATGCGGGGCATTGAAGAAAAAGATCTTTGATTTATTCTAGTTAATAAACTATCCTGATATTCTACCATAAAGTTCTAAAGTGTCCTTCATAGTCCTGGCTTCCTCTAAACTTGTTGCTCCTACTAAAAAGGTGTCATCTACAAATTGTAAGTGGGTTAAGGCTTCCACTGTCTCTATAATTTTGATTCCTCTCCAAATACCCTATTCCTGTTGTCTATGTATGAGCCTCCCTAATACTTCTGCCATTATGATGAAAATAAAGGGGGATAAGGGGTCCTCTTGTCTAATACCTTTTTCTTGTTCAAAAAAACCTTGCGGGCTTCCATTAATGAGCACTAAAAAGTGTGGTGTAAATAAGCAACTTGCTACCCATTGTAACCATTCCAGACCAAAACCAAACCTTCTTAAAACATTCAGCAAAAAACCTTTGTCAACCTCATCATAGGCCCACTTTATATCTAGTTTAACCATCATATTTTGTGTTCTTGAGATTCAAATTGTGTGGACTGCCTCATGTGCTACCACCACCCCTTCAAATATAGATCTCCCAGGTAAGAAACCACTCTGTTTCGCTAAAATTATAGAGCTAAGAACTTGTTTAAGCCTATTTTCCATAACCTTCGAAATAATCTTGTAGACTAAATTACATAAGGAAATTGGTCTAAAGTCTTCAAAGGTTACAAGTGTTTCTTTCTTTGGCACTAAAGCTATAAATGTATTGTTGAAATCTTTCAAGATGAAGCCTCCTTGCGTAGATTCCTCAACAACTTCCCATAAATCCTTTTGAAATAGAACTCAGTTTTGGGAAGACCATAGTAGGAAAGCCATCTGGGCTTGGTGCTTTGCCCTTCCTAAACCTTTTAGAGCTTCCACTACTTCTTTCTCTTTGACCGGTTCCATTAAAGCTTTATTTTGGGAGGCAGTAATCTTTTCTCGGATAACATTCAGCACTTCATCCACCTCGTTTTGATTCTTCACTGTCTGCTGACCTTTATGTGAGAAAAAAATAATTGCTTCTTTATCTTGAATGAGAGCCTCATCAACATTTTGAATCTCATATATTTTATTATTAGCCCTTCAAATTTTTACTGAATTGTGAAAGAATTTAGTGTTCCTGTCCCCCTCCTTTAACCACACTTCTCTAGATTTTTGTCTACAGTAAACTTCTTCTTTAGTTAGACTTACTTCTAATTCATTCCTAAGCACTTTCTCCTCCTTAAAGTCTTCCTCAAACATTCTATTTTCTATGACTTTAAGACTCAAAATTTTAAGTTTCTCTTCTACCTCCCTTTTTTTATCAAAGATATTGCCAAAATGTACTCTATTCCAAATCTTTAGCTGCTCCTTGAGATATTGTAATTTTTTAAAGAAAATGAAAGCTTTATTACCTTTCCTTATTGGGGCATTTTTCCACCATTTAGCAATAGGGTTGGCAAATCCTTTTGTTTTCATCCACATAGCCTCAAATTTGAAAGGACACCGGTTTGGAGTATTTTCATCTTGAAACCTTAGAAATATGGGAAAGTGATCTGAACCTTGATAAGGAAGGATTTTCGCTAAACAAGACCAATTTGCTTTAGCCCAATTACCTACCACAAGAAATCTATCCAACTTTTATGCTATATGCACTAAACCCTCCCTTTTATTTGTCCATGTGAAATCTCCTTTCCTAAACTGAATTTCCACTAGACCATTGTCATTAACAAAACCACTAAAATCTTTTTAACTCTTTGAAATCCATCCTTTCCCACCCTTTTTGTCCCCCGAGTTCAAAATTGCATTAAAATCCCCTCCAAGGATTGCCACATCATTATCTAAATCTTGCACTTTTGTGGATAGGGTTTTCTATAAGATCCTTTTTTGAGCATTATTATTTTGGCCATAAACACTGAAAACCAAAAAGGAGTAGTGTAATTGTTTTACATTAACTCTAACCCATTGCCAATTACTATCCAAGAAAAAATCATTAATTTCTAAAGTAGTTGGTTTCCATAAAATAGCCATACCTCCTGAGGCTCCTTGAGCTCTCGAAAACAAGTACTCCCATCTTCTATATTTATTTTTGAAAAAAGAAAAGTCTATCTTTGTTTCCTGTAGCACCACCAAGTCCGATTTCGATTGATCAAGACATCTTTTGATCAATCGAATCTTGTCAGGGGCATTGCAGCCCCTGACATTCCATGATAAGGTTTTCATGGTGCCCGGGAAAAAGCTAAACCTTTTTCTGATCTCAATATTTTAGATTGGCTTGCATCATTGCCTGCCACCTCCAACTTTAATTTGATAGATTTGGGGGCCCTTTTCTTTCTACTCCCCACATTTGGTTTCTTCTTTTTTGAAATTGTTTGTTCTATTGATCTTTCCTCCTGAATGCCTGGGGATTCAAAAAGGCCAAGATCGTGTAAATCGGCTTCCTCTTTCAGAGTCTCCTAAGATGAATCTTTACCTTCCTTCAAGCTACCACTTTCCATAGTTTCCTCAAAAGATTCATTCAAATTCCTATTAGGGGACATTTCTATGTCCTTGAAGATTTGGTTTTCCTCTGCTATTATAGTCTTCCTACTTTGATCTTGCATCTTCAAGGGTGTTTCCCTAATTTGTTCTTCACAGTCTTCTGATATTAGAATATTAGGTTGGGTAGTCTCTCTATGCTTTTCAAGCGCTAATAACATTGATGGTGAGGCAGTGACTAGTTCATGTGACTCCTTGCCTTGCTCCCTATTCCTTGTGTTTAAAACCTCTTCAATGTTTGCATCCCATTTCTCAAGAGGGGTTTCTATCACCACTTGAGTTGAAAGCTCTTTATCCTCATGCACTCTAACTTTTGTTTCCACATTAATTATATTTGCCTCTGCTGACTATTTTGTTGTAGGCTACTGCCGATTTTCACAAAGATTGTTTAAATTAGACTTTAAAAGAGTGTTTTTCTCTTTCTCCCTCTGATCTTCCTTCCATTCCAAAATATCTAAGAGTCTATCCACCTCTAGCCCTTTCCCTTTTGTAAATTTTTTCTATAAGGCTTCTTTGGGGGTTGGGTGCTCATCCCCTTCCCATGCCTCTATAGGTTGTTTCCACATTCCATTTTCTATGCTAAGAGTGATAAAGTCTGGGCATGGGTTCCCCTCCTTCATATTGACTAGAACCCTTGGGTGAGAAGAATAATCCTTAATGCTTAGCACCTCTTTTTCTCTTACATAAGATCCAATCATGTTCCCAATCTCTACCAAAACCTCCTCCCCCCAATGCTCCACTAGTAAGTTGTAGAGATTAATCCATAAAGGGAAAGTCTACAACTTTTCTTTGCTTGGATCAAAATTTGGTTCCCAGTCCTTCATAAACATGCCTTTTCCTTCTAAAAGATATTGGCCATTATTTAGAATTTCCCATTTATCAGATTTATTTGGTGCCAACCCCATGTAAAAGCCATTTGTTAGGGTTTTCAGTCTACAGTCTTTTCCCCATATGGCTTTACATCCTACCCTTATAGTTCTTACAGAGGGCCAAGGGCCTAACCATTTGAAAAAGAAAGCTTTCTCTTTTAAAACCCCTATTGTTTCTTGCCATTTCTCATTATCAATGTGAATAGTGGACATTAGCTCGTAAGTGATATGCTCATCTAGGCTTTGGGACGTGTCTTTGACTGTCTCTTTCTCTAGCTCTCCTATTTGTTACTGCATTTTAGGCCGATAAAACTTGTGGGCAATCTTTGTAAAATCAAATATGTCAAACTTCCTATAGACCGATTGTTTTTCTTGGGTCTGATTTCCCCATCTCCTCTCATTCCACCTGACTGGTCTTCGTTGTGGAGGATGAAACTAATCATTTCGATGGAAATAGGGCATCGACCTCTAGTTAATATTATATTGATTGAAAGGCCATTTGGATATGGCTTGTTGCCTATAGAACCTTCCCTCATGTCGACAGAAATTAGAATGAAAATCTTCTTGCCTTCTATGGTTTCCTCTATCGTTACCAGGCAGTCATTGCCTCGATCTGCCATAGCCTTCCTCTTCCCGTTCTCTTGCCATTTTGTAGACCATAATTTTATTAAATGTTATTTACTATATTAAATATTAATAAATTTTAATATATTAAATATTAGTAAATTTTAATATATTAAATGTTAGTAAATTTTACATATATTAAATGTTATTAATAGTATTATATTATTAATGATTATTATTTTATTAATAAATTAATAATTATTTAATAATAATTTAACATAAATTATTTTTAAATAAATAATTATTATCATTAATAATTTAATGATTAGTGATTTAATTTTTAATAATATTTAATTAAAGTTTTTAATTAAATTATTATTAAAATGCATTTGAACCATTAATTGTGTATGGTTAATTGGTAAACTTGGGTTTTGCTTGATTTTCTAATTTTAAAATGAAAATGATTTCTTTTATTAATGGAAAACTATTACATCTTTTGATAATACAAAACCCCAGAAATCTTGATACTTTGAATCAACAAAAACTGAAACTTTGATTGTATATCGAACCTTGTGTTTTGAAAAAAATGAAAATGAAAACTGAAATCTTGATTGTTTATCGAAATTTTGTGTTTTGAAAACCCGATGATCTATGAAAATAGTTGTTAATCTTCTCATGAAATGTATGATGTATCTCATGTTATATTTTGGGTTTAACTTAGTATTCATGTCACTTAGAAACGAGAGTGAAAACTTGAAAACCTATAAGTGAAAATTGAATGTTATGTTTTCAAACCTAATGAGTTATGATAATGACTTTGGTATGTACTCTTTATGACATGTGGTTTACTGATGTTGGGTTTGCATTGACTTAGTGTTTGACCAATCAAGTTGTATTACTAGAGGCTTGGGGGTTTTGTTATGTGATGATGTTATGGCTTATTTTGGTTACAATCTTTTATACCTCACCATGGTATTTTGTCATGTGTGTGCTATGATGAGTTTGATCAAATGTTTTGATTTGCTTTCCAGTTCTTGTGTAGAACTAAGGTGGATGATGTGTTTTTCCTGATATAACCTTTGAGTCTTCAATCAATTATCCTTGATTGCTTCCTAGTTACTTGTATAAATTGAGGTGATTAAATGATTTATTTTTGGTAATGTCATGTTATGACATGGATTTGGTTTATGTTTACTTGATTTTGGATCAGTCCTTTTAGGATGATCATATTGGTCAAATCTATGATGTTTTCTATATCTTTCCAGTTTCTTGTTTAAGAACTAATGTGTGGTTTATAGTCATTTGAGACCTTTTTCTTTTGCTGAGCTTAGGGTAGATTATTTGTATGTCATGTTGGGAAGTGATTTGCAATGGAGGCCAAGGCCCTAAAGAGGTTGGCAGGTAACCCATTGTAGGTTATTTTAATAAGTGATAACATTTCATTAAATGGGTTTAAAATGAATTAACAAGAGTCATTGTTTTTCCTCACCCATGCCTTAAGTGCTAATATAGGCTAGGATGGGAGTAGAGAGGATGCTTGGTTGCGACCTTGCTTTGTTAGTATGCCTTGTCTGTATGAAAGGATATTGGTGCCATATAGAGGCACTGGGGGGCCAGAGTATTAAAAGACTGCCAAGGTAACCTTAGAGTTGGCTCATGTGATGACACTTGCCCACTTACATAGTAGATGTCCTACATGTTTGTGTTGTCTCTAGGATTAGTTGATACTATGTCTTGGTACCCTTTGAGATATTTTTCTTTCAAGTGATACCTTGAACCTAGATGTTGGTTTTGACTTTTGAGTTTTTTATCTTGTTTAGGACTTGAGACTATCTCCTCAGCACGGTGGGAGTGGGCCTTTTTGGGTTGCACGGGGTCGGGTGGTAATGCATTTTCTTATACCATTAAGATATGACCGTTGGATGTTGTTGCTAGATGTGTGTGTGCAGATGTTCCTTTCTATCTAATCTTGTATTTCTATGATGGATGGTTATACTAAGTGTATTGTATTTGATTTCATAGATCTTACAAGATGATGTAACCTATTTCATGATGTGTATTATTTCAACCTCTCATGCCTTGTGACTTGTATTGTGGATGATTGTGCATTCTGTTTATTGCCAAGTGACATCCTATAATTGTATATTATCTAAGTGGATTCATACTTGTAGTTATTCCATGATGTGGAATTGTTATGTGTTAGATGTAATATTAATAAGATTTAAATGTGATTCAACGTCATGGGACCCTTAAGAATTGTAATCTATTTTATGGTATGTGTTTATGTGAATGTTAATGCTTCCACTATATTATATCTTTTTTTGTTAAGTTATTATCTTTAAAAAAAAAATTGTCTGACAAACTTAGTAAAATTTTAGATTAATTTCTTTTGGGTTCCCTAGCAGGGCATTACATACAACTACTTCCAAAGATCTCCACGCTCAAAACCACAACTCAAAAACCAAGACCACATGAATCATGAGAATGTACCAAGGGGATATTCTTCTTCAATCCAAAAGTAAAAGCTCCTAACATGCTTAGACATACAAGTCCATATCTACTAGACATATCATAATCACAATTCACAAGTAGAGACCAACAATGGTCAAACAGAAGATGAGGGCCCAAAGTTACCACCACTCATCTACTAAACACCATGCTAAAAGATAGATGCTAAATCTTGAAATTTGACTAAGCCTGAAATCTTGAAGCCTTGAAAATTGGCTAAGTTTGAATTTCTGAAGCCTTGAAATTTCCTAGAATCTTTATCTTCTCTTGGAGAGGTCTAGAACCTATCTCAAATGAATCATCACATATATTAAAATATATCTTAAGTACAAGAAATTAAATATACGTCAACTTATACTTAATGATATGATATATTTTAAACCACATCGAAACATCTACTGATCTAAGAGGGTGTGCAACCCTAAAGGGTACTCAAAACACCAATCAACTCCTAACAAAAAGTCCAAAGATACCTGTTGTTTACTCAAGCATGTTTTTGCAAGAAAACCAAGCAACACTTTAATACAACCAGGCGACATTTCTCACTATAGCCAGGTGATACTTTTTGCCAAGGCGATACTTTTCACTATAGCCAGGTGATACTTCTCAGTATGGTCAGCTGATAGTTCTCAGTATGGCCATGCAATACTTCACCAGTTTCGTACAATATTTCACACTACTATGGTGCAATAATTTCTAGTATCGTACGAGCTTTCTCCTTAAGGAATGTGATACTCTTCCAGTATCTCTCAATGTTGAACCAGTGTCGCCCAGGATTGAAAAGAAACAACCCGAAGAATTTTTAAAAAAAAGAAAAAAGAGTTAGAACCTCCACACTGGGGAATATTGGATCCACTATAATCGAGGCTAGGATACTTGAATGCATGAAATACCAAACATCATGCCACAAGGATTATAATACAACTATCCATCTAATCCATAATAGCATATGAAGGAACATGCAAAAAGCAACATCGCAATGTACAAGAATAACAAAACTCATGCATGGTTCCTCCCAACCATAATAACATCATGAGACCTCAAAGGTCCTAGCCATCCCCTGCATATAACATCCCAAACTACTAACTAGATTGTCAGAGTTTTCTTATGAGGACGTCACTACTAAAACGTACTAAGGAAATCTAACATGCTAAAAAGTAAAGTATAAGATATTCCCATAAATCCAACTCATCATCTAACATATGTTAAATATCATAATACATTAATGCACCAATTAAACTAACATCATCTAACATGATATCCAAGAATTCCAATGAAAGCATAGATAGTAAGAAAGCATACTTTGGAACCCAAAGTACCAAGTGAAAACATCCAACAACGGTTGCACTGGAACAATAGACCATCATTGTACATCGATCCTCAACAGTGGTGAAGGTAGTTACGCCTCCCATCCATGTGGAACCAATAGGTCCACTCCCATCATTCTGATAGATATAATGATCCAACCACATTCATACACAAGAAAACATCCATGGCTATCACTCACGCCAGACAGTAATGATGACTAGAACCAAGATCATGCAACAATGCGAGTACAGCAGGTCCTGGTTAGATACTCTATGGGTAACTATGTAGGGGCTCTGGTCGAGAGTTAGTAACATGCTAACAAACCATTTCCCTCGGTATTCCCTTAGGAGGATGACATATTGCGTTCACGGCTTAACCCCAAGGACTATGAATCACTGACCATTCCCCTGGACACCACACTCAAGAGGCTGACTTTAACAGTCTTATCTTATTTAATTCTTTGACAATTAATTAAGTTATCACTTATTAGAAACTCTCTAATGCCAACCTGGGCTAGGACACCACGATTGCGTTAGAAGTCCCTCCATTGACCTTACCCTACATACCCATACTCATCACATGATGATTATTCGTAGGCATGCATATTCCCAACCCAACCCCAAATGAACATAACTCTATCAAAAAGCAAATGGGAGATCAGGCCTCGTAAGTCAGCCAACAAATGTATGCATATGTGCTCATGTGTGGTGCACCACTATCACAAAGATCAAACACAAGGGTTGGATGAGAGCACAAGCAAAAATAACACTCAATCAAAAATAACTCGAGAGGACAGATTTTACATGAATCCCAAGGAACAATAAAATCATACATCATAAACTCACTCAATCGGCCTCAATCTGAGAGTATGGATTCTACATGAATCCCAATGATGCAATAAAACCAAACACCATGAACTCACTCAACCGGCCTCAATCCAGGAGTATGGATTCTACACAAATCCTAATGTCCATGAAATAACAACAAGGGTTAAGCCACAAACAATAACACCAGGTATAAACTCACTCAACCAGACATAGAGTTGGGAATACAGATGTTGCACCCATCCCAATGCAAACATAAAAGAGAAACAATGATATGACTGGCATCCTATGGATGATCCAAGCCCATGAACAACAACATGCCAAGAAAACTTGAGAAAACTAGGTGACACACAAATTGAGGTAAAAACCTCAAAACTCAAAAACTATGAAATTAAAACCCATTTGGTCTAAGGTCACAAAAGCCACAAATATCAAATAAAATCTAGGTTTGGAGTTTATATGCAAAAAATGACCAGTATAACAATGCAAAACCCCAAACCCTCATCCCTAAAAATAGGGAAATGCTCATACCTACCCAACTAGGTAGAACTAGCATACAAAAATGGAGGGGAACACTAGTTCTTAGCCTCCTAATAAATGACTACTGAAAATAGAAGTAGAAACGAAGCCAAAACAATAAAATGGGATAGCCCTACCTTGTAGCCAAAAGGGCAAAACAAGAATCCGAACCATAAAATAAAAATCCCGTAGAAGTAGCCAAAAATCATGGCAATCTAAGGGGTCTCCCCGAGTTGGATCCAATGAAACCGATCTCGTGATGATCCCACGCCTGTAGCTCCCACAACAAACAAAACAATAAATCCTCATGAAGAAGATTTTGGGTTTTACTCTCTAACTTTCTAATTCAAAAGTGAGAAGTGAGGAATTAAATTCCTTTTTAGATACTTATTCACTTTTTTGAGAGAATAATGGATTAGGGTTGTTGGTGTAAATAAATATTTACTATTTACACTTTACTTAAGTTTACTTAGGTTAATGCATTATTTAATTATTTATTAGTTAGTCACCTAGGAGTATGCGTAATCTTGTGAGTTGTCATGTTGACAACACAAGATTTAGCACTCTAATTATGCACATGGTGTCTACAACATCTTTACACATGAGACACCTTGTCATACTTATCCTCTCATTGATGCATGTATATTCATGCACAATGGAGGACGTGTGCTTAGTTGTCATGCTTATCTCCTAGTTCTTTCTAGAACTATTCTAGATGCATCTTAGATGCCTTTATGTACAGGCACTCCTATTGTGTATGTACATGTTTTTGAGATATTCATTCTCATATTGATACACTCTTTTGGTCTACTGTTGTGCTTGTGCTTGAGTTCCTAGATCTTAGGTATTTTTCCCTAAGGCAAATTCTTACATGGTATCAGAGCTTGGAGAGATTCTTTTCACATAGTCGTTTGAGACCATTCTTGCTTCAGCACCTCGAACTAGATCCAAAGAATCTGTAGATATTGGGAGCATCTAGAGCCAAAATAGACCTTGCCATTATGTCTAGAACGTCGATTCGGTGAAAATTGACTATAAATTTTCCTATGTTGGGCCAAAGTCGATTTTGAGGCAAATTCTTTTTGCAAACTAGCAGCCAAAGGCTCGATTTGTAGAATTGGTATGATTATTTCAGATCTGCATATTTCATCATTTGAATCTCTGCTATTTTTCAGATCTATGTATTTTGTTTGGAAATTTTTTGGTCATTAGGCTAGTAAGAGAGATTTTTTGTAGGCAAAGATTGGAGCTTGTTGATGCTAATCAAATATTGGCATCGTATTCAGAAGGTCAAAAAACCCCCAAATCGGATTTGGTTTCCAAATCGGACATCTGAGGCCAAATCTAGAGCCAATTGTTTTTTGGAGGCACGACTTAGAGAAAATAATAATAGAGGATGCTTGAGCTCTCTATTCCTGATTTTTTTTGTAACTCACAAATCCTAATTTTTGCCACTTCAAATGCTTAATACGGGCTCATCTAGACACATAATCAAGTTTTGCTTTTTTTGAAAGTGCATAAATTTTTGTCTACTTTCCAGATCTGCAATTAGATTATAGGCTTCTATGGACAAAAATACTACTTCCAAAAATAGGCCCTATATTGGCAAGTGGTTATAAAGTGTCTGAATCATCCTTTGGGGGCGGGGGGGTGTTTCTTTGATTCTCTCTTGCATTTTGGGGGGTGCATACATACATTGATCTCATGGAGTCTTGTCGCATATGCCAGTATGGTTTAAGATCGAAGTTGACACCAAGGAACTATCAGAAATGGAGTGCCTTAATTATTGATCATCTAAGAGAACATCACGAAGTGTTTCCTTATCTTTGCTGGAAGATACTGCCACCTAATCCTAGTTGGGAAGATCATCTTCATCTTCATATTTCCTTTATGTATAACAACATGAGTAAGGAATCTTTTGCTTCTCTTTGTATGGCAAGTTTTCCTCATGATGTTTGGATGGCTCTTTAGGAAGATATGGAGATCCACAAGTCCCTCCATTTCCCGAGGACATTCTATCTTTAGTCACTTTAGCAATGGCTCCTCCCACTCTAGATGAGATCCCACCTCTCGATGCTCATGTCGATTCGACTAATCTAGTTCTAGCTACAAATGTTCCTAATTCAGTGAAATAGGAAACACTATGTCTTCCTACTTCAGCTTCATGGGATGACTTCCTTCCAGATATTGTTGAGATGGGTGTTGCACACATTGCATAATATTGTTATTATTTTATTTTGTTACGTAATGTTGTGCCTAGATGGACGTGCAACATGTAAAGATTCCCATGGAATATTTTTGATGAATTGTATTGTAACATTGTGATAATATTTCATGTAATTATTTAATATTGGGGAAAAGAATTAAATGCCCAATATTAAATGTGGGGTTAGTGGGTTAGATAGCACATGGTTTTAGCACATGGTTTATGTAATACCACTTAGTGGTTTTTGTGGGACTTGCTACTATATAAGCAGCCACAAGGGTAGTTGTTGTAGAGAGAGAGAGAGTGACAAGGAGAAGACAAAAGGCAAGAGTCGAGCGGGACAAGGCTTGACAGGTTAGCCAAGGGAGCATTTGTGAAGGTTGAAAGCATGGCATGGGATGTGTGGATTCATGCTTGTTCACATAGTTTGCTCGGTTGTGGCTATGGCCATGAAGGCTTCCATGGTTGTATGGCAATGGTATTTTTGTTGAATAATAGATGATGATGGATGCTTTTGGAGGCTGGGTTTTTCCCTAATGAGGGTTTCCCAGGGTATATCTTGTGTCACATTTTGTGGGTATGTTGTCTATTCTCTTGCATGTGGATTTTAATTTCGTATTTATTTCAGATTTATTATGGGTTATGTGGAAACGGTTATATTATTTATTGCCAAGTTTCCTTACAAGTGGTATTAGAGCTATGGTTTTATTATTTGTAACCCTAGATTGAATCCATGGGAATGCATGAGAGGATAAAAGAAAGGGCAAGATATATGAATGATTTATTGCAGATCTAAGGACTTTGGATTTGCTGTTATGATAGGATGTTAAAATATTTGGGCATGTGAAATTGTTGGACAAAAGAGTTTTTCGGATGTTTCATTTAAATGAGGGTTTTGGGGGGTAGCATGCAGAAATGACCTCCTGGGTAAAAACAGACCTCACCATTGGATCCGGGTCGACATTTCCATAAAATTTGATATATAATATGCCCTAGTTTGGCCATGTTAAGAGGAAATGAAAGATTTTTTTAGTTTCAGCCCATGATGGCCATCAAATTTAATCCCGTCGGAATTTTCGTCACTGAAAAAAAATTAAAAATGAAAAATCATACTGAAAATAGTAAAAAGGCTATCTTAGTAAAACGGCCATAACTTTCTCTCAGAATATCGGATTTCAGAGTTCTTACAGGCGTTGGAAAGCTAATTCAGAGCACTACAAGATGGTGTAGGTTTGGTTCTATGATTTTAAAATTTTGTTAGGTATTAAGAGCCCTAAAGTTAGATGTTATTTTTTTTTTAGCACGGATTAGGGCATAACTTGGGCATACGGAGTCAGATTTTGGACTTCGAGTAGTCAACGGAAAGCTCTTGGAGAGCTCTACACATTGGTTCAGATTTGGTGTAGGTTTGACATGATTTATTTGTTGATATATTGATCTGAACAGTTTATAGGTATATTTTGACTATGGTAACATTGTGAGTTTATGGCATTGGAGATTTAAGTTTTGATGTCATTGTATACTCAGTTCATATTTTAGATCGGTCTCATGATGATATGGTTATCAGTGTTTGGTTTGGAAATGCATGATGACTTGTTGGGTCTACAAGTTGTGCAGTGTTGTAAGCAGTCTATACTTACAAGTTGCATTTATGGCTTGGTTATGGGTTTTCTTTGCCCATTGATCTTTCATTATTGATGCATATTCAGATTGGTAGCTTGGTTTTGGGTTATCTATGCCCTAAGTCACATGATTTGCTGATTTTATCTTCATGTAGAAGGGATGAGATGTTGTTACCAGGGATAGTCATGGTGGAGGATTGTGGTTGACTATGCTGATAGGTTGGACATATTGAGAACCAAATGCTCGGTTCATGGATGTGATCATGGTGTCATGGATGTTGGCATGACATGATTGGTTATACAGGTACATCCTTGATGTTCATTAGCTTGAATTTCTGATTCAGTTATGGTGGTATATCTTCTTGGTTGAGGATCATGGTTATTTGGTTTTCTTTTGAGGAGCTCATGATGTGCACTTTGAGTTCTTTGATGGTTTGACGCCTTGGTTGATTCTCATGGTTAGAGGATGGGTTTTCATCATGATGTCATGGATAGCTTGGATACATGGTTTAGTGGGAGCTTGTGACAGTGATGGGGTGACAGTGCAGGATTAGTTCCTGGTTTGGTTTATATCTTCTTGGTTTGAAAAGGATGGATTTTATGATGCCATAGGTGACTTGGTACCACAGTTGAGTGGGAGTTGTTGGCATTGATATATTTATTGAGTGTTTGCAGATGTTGGAGGTTTGTCTTAGATCCTGTTGCTGCAGAAGCGTCTTTAACATTTGCATGGTGCACTTGTTATCTTCATGGTGTGTGAAGATGGTTAGATCTTGAGGACTCATGGAGTTCTTGGTTATCTTCATGGTGTGTGGAGATGGTTCTTCCTGGTATGTGGAGATGGTTTTCTTCATGGTGTATGGAGATGGTTGCATCTTGAGGACTCACAGGGTTCTTGGCAAAGGTGTGGTTTATGCTTTTGTTTGGCATGTTATCCTTGGTATGAGGATGGTTTCATTATTATGTCATGGTATACTCTTGATATGCGTTTAGAGTTGTGACATGTTATGGTATGTTCATATGAAGCATTTTATCTCTTTAGTTGAGATGGTAAGATCATGTTGTCATGTTTATGTTCCTGAGGCCATGGTTGGAACTTTGACATTGATCTTGGTTTAGTTTCTTGGTTTTGAGTACACTGATCATAAGCTGGATACTCCATGATATTTATATGTTGCATTTGGAGTTGGCATGGATTGATTGGTTATAGGTGCTCATGGATACTTAGAGACGGTGGTGACGTTGATTTCTCTTGGATTAGAGAAGTATTTGTTAGGACGGTTGATGGTTTTAGCAAGAAGTCCGAGGGGCAGTCACCTGATATGGACTTGAGAGGAGATTGTTCTTAGATGAGTCTTGGTTGGAGACTTGGGTATCTTGATGAGCATTCTCATTCCCCACTCTTGGTCTACTCGGCGGTTTGCTACTTGAGAGGTATAGCCCATTATTTTCTCTCAGTTGCATTATATTTATGCTTATCTTTCATGGATATGGATCTTGAGCTATGGTACATGAGTTAGTTCTGGAGGGTTCATTTGAGAGATCGTTAAGCATTGGTTATCTCCATGTGCATATGTTGTTATGATGGTTGATTTTGGGAGATGGTTTTATATTGGGCATATTCCTTGGATTAGGAATGTTTATTCCTTGGTTTAGGAATGGTTTTATTGAGTTTGATCTTCTTGTGAGAGGCTTACATCCATGATCAGTTATATGGTATGGTTTGGGTGTTGTTGAGGCTTCTTGTTGGGGTTTTATGGAGGAGATCATAATTGCATAGTTTACATCTAGAGGTGTGTGTAGAAGGACATGATACAGGTTACGATTTGCATGGTTTCTCTAGTCTTGGTTGTCTTCTTGGATGTTCAGTTTTGCCTACATTGGATTTGAGATTGGTTGGAGATTGTGATCACTGGTTTGTGCTCATGTATGTCATGTGAGAGATGACATGGTTATTACTTTATCTCTTTCCTCTGTTGGTTGTGGTGAACTTGGGAGAGCATTGGAGACTTGTTATGAGAGTTGTTCTTGCAGGATATTAGTTTATGTATTGTGGATGTCCTTGATACTACATGGATTCACTTCTTTGAGATGTGTTGAGTGGATTGGTTATAGATTTGACATTATCATTTGTAGTGGGAGCTTCTTGGTATATATGTGGCAGGTATTGCTCTTGAGGCTTGTGATTGCAAGTTGCAGATTGGATATGTCGGTGATATGAGATTCACTTGTTATACCTTTGAGGTATGGATAGTTGGATGGGTTTGACACTTTGTTGTGGGTGCTATTTCAGCTATGGATATTTTTAGAACTACGAATACATGTGATTA
This sequence comes from Cupressus sempervirens, assembly GCA_028749045.1. NCBI lineage: Eukaryota > Viridiplantae > Streptophyta > Pinopsida > Cupressales > Cupressaceae > Cupressus > Cupressus sempervirens. Next base: position 525,148,987 of record CM053783.1, on the reverse strand, counting down.
CCTTTGGATCAGGTTTTTGTGCTTGGAATTTTAGTTGGTACAGGATTTTATGATCTTCTAATGCGACAAGTTGGGTGGCTTTCTCTTTGGATGGCTTCTATGTATGTCCAGTGGGAGTGGCATAATAGGAGGTGAGATCATTCATGTTTGAGATGCTGGATACTTTGATTTTGTTGCAGGTACCAGGATGGAGCACTTGGTGTATTTTGATCCATGATGGTGGATGTGCTGGGAGGGATTGTTCCCTTGTTCATTTTGTGTGGCTACGGATTGACCCTATGCAATGTATACAACAAGTGGGAGATTGTTGAGATGGGTGTTGCACACATTGCATAATATTGTTATTATTTTATTTTGTTACGTAATGTTGTGCCTAGATGGACATGCAACATGTAAAGATTCCCATGAAATATTTTTGATGAGTTGTATTGTAACATTGTGATAATATTTCATGTAATTATTTAATATTGGGGAAAAGAATTAAATGCCCAATATTAAATGTGGGGTCAGTGGGTTAGATAGCACATGGTTTTAGCACATGATTTATGTAATACCACTTAGTGGTTTTTGTGGGACTTGCTACTATATAAGCAGCCACAAGGGTAGTTGTTGTAGAGAGAGAGAGTGTGACAAGGAGAAGACAAAAGGCAAGAGTCGAGCGGGACAAGGCTTGACAGGTTAGCCAAGGGAGCATTTGTGAAGGGTGAAAGCATGGCATGGGATGTGTGGATTCATGCTTGTTCACATAGTTTGCTCGGTTGTGGCTATGGCCATGAAGGCTTCCATGGTTGTATGGCAATGGTATTTTTGTTGAATAATAGATGATGATGGATGCTTTTGGAGGTTGGGTTTTTCCCTCAATGAGGGTTTCCCAGGGTATATCTTGTGTCACATTTTGTGGGTATGTTGTCTATTCTCTTGCATGTGGATTTTAATTCCGTATTTATTTCAAATTTATTATGGGTTATGTGGAAACGGTTATATTATTTATTGCCAAGTTTCCTTACAGATATTGCAGGTCTATTCTTGGAGTCTCACACTGAAGATGTGGGAGACATCATCGATGATATTTTTCTTCTCTTTGTTGAGGCAAATACTTCATCCATTGTCATAGTGATAGGTCTAGCACAACAGGGTACACTTTGTCTTCCAACTCCAGCATTAGGTGATGACTTCTTGACAGATATTTTAGGTTTGTTCATGGAGTCACACAGAGCAGATTTGGGAGACATCTTCTCTTTGATGAAGAAGATCCTTCTCCAATTGTCATGAGGGCTCACTTTGACCCTCTTGTCCATTCTCTAGATGATCAATCTTCACAGGTTAATATGATTGTGGATCCCAATGTACAATAGTTGTAGGAGGCTTCTTTATCATTTAAGGAGATAGTTTATTCTTTGGGACATGTTCTACATTCATCCTTGCTAGATCTACACTTCTTCTTTTCAATAGTATTGGAAGGGGCAACCATCAATATTGACATAGGGACAATTGAGCAGGTTTCAGAAACACCATTCATCATTGAGATTCTTTCTGCACATAGGGGAAGCATCTCATTTGTACCTCTGCCATTGTTTCTTCCAAAGGGGAGGAAAATTATTCAACATTCATGGATTAGCTTCTACAATGGAGCAGTTATTACTAATCGACACTCTACATTTGGGGGGGGGGACTACCTTGTCTCGCTTCTTCTTCTCTCTTGTTGGGGGACCTTTTCCTCTATTGGGATTGTGTTCTTCTCATACTTCTCTATTGTATATACTTGATGTATGTTGTACTGGGGGGATCTTGATTACTCCATCCATCCATGCATCTTGATTTTTCATCTCTCTTTTTGGGGGAGGGTTTTTCTCATGAGGTTTACCCTCTTTCTCCGCTTTTATGTGAGATTGCATTGCATTATGTACATGGGTACCTAACATGGCCTAGTAGTTGGGACCCATCTTGCATTTCATCCTAGCTTTCGTAAGCTTAAGTGCATTCCCCTAAGTTACACTTAAGGAGGGGTGTCAATGTAAATAAGTATATACTATTTACACTTTACTTAAGTTTTCTTAGGTTAATGCATTATTTGATTATTTATTAGTTAGTCACCTAGGAGTATGCATACTCTTGTGAGTTGTCATGTTGACAACACAGGATTTAGCACTCTAATTATGCACATGGTGTCTAGAACATAGGAGTTAACACTTTATTTGAGCACATGGTGTCTACAACATCTTTACACATGAGACACCTTGTCATACTTATCCTCTCATTGATGCATGTATATTCATGCACAATGGATGACTTGTGCTTAGTTGTCATACTTATCTCCTAGTTCTTTTTAGAACCATTCTAGATGCATCTTAGAGGCCTTTATATACAAGCACTCCTAGTGTGTATGTACATGTTTTTGAGATATTCATTCTCATATTGATCATACTCTTTTGGTCTACTATTGTGCTTGTGCTTGAGTTCCTTGATCTTGGGTGATCTTTCCCTAAGGAAAATTCTTACATGGTATCAAAGCTATACCAAATTCTTACAAGGGGAAATAACCACGAGAACTAGTTAAATCTCGAATCAACCTAAATGAAAATAGGCTATTCCAAGTTATTGGAATTCATCTATGGAAAAACTACCAGAAATTAAAATCAATTAAAATAAAGCCCAAAATCCTAAACTCACAGAAATTTCTTTAACAACTTCACAAAAATGTGAAACTCTAAATGCATAGACACATTCATTGGTCTAATCCATATGCAATTGAATCCAGATTTATCAAATCACTAGAGGGTTTAATAAAACAACTAAATAAGATGTGTCAACCATACAGGAACAACATTGGTAAAATATGAATAGTTGAATCACTAACTCCATGTGCCACTGCTAGGGATATAAATCCTGCACACTAAAATACACGATCAAGTGCAATTACACATAATAACTTAACCAAAGAAATCAATGCATTAAATAACCTAATTTAACCATTTATTTAAATATACTAAAATAATTTATTTACATCACTCACGTTTGAATATAGCATAATGAAAGCAAGAATGAAGTAAATCACCACAACATTAAATCCACATATAACCAAATAAGAGATGTGTCCAAATACCAGATAACCAGATATCATCAGAACACATACTATCATCTCAAAATGGCATCAACATGCAAATATGATCAACTGCACATCATAGTAGTATAGTATCTATGATACTAAAATCAAAGCATAACATCCAACCCTTAGATCATCTCAAATGCAAAAATAACAACATGAGTTACAAGTATCTCTCAGATAAAATATAACAAGGTAAATATCTACAACACATAACCAATGAATCCAACATGGACAATCCATTTCAAATTATGTAAGAATTTAATAATGATTGTTTAAATAACATGAAAATGCACTTAAAATACATTAGCAAACATAGTCATAAACATGACTAACCACTACTACAAGAACCTAGTCTAGTGTAGCAGGATAATAATACACAATGCAATCTCTATACAGATCTAAGGGTAATTATGGAACAACATCATGATACCACATCGATCCTAGTAACCATTGGCACAAACCTTAGTGAAATCATCTAACACATCATAATCTCATAAATCAACCATAAGCATAATCAAAGCAATTGATACAGTAACATAAATAAAATCATCACAAGGGTGTAGACCACTCATGGTCCCAATCATGATCACTCACTGAACAAGATAATCAAGGTTGCATCCATCAAGATGACTTACAAAAATCAAATGGGAGAGGCACTACATGCTCTATATACTAGAAATGTGTTTCAAGTGTTATGCTTTTCAATGTTTGATCATCAATTGGACAATCGAAAGCTATCTAGATAGTTGGGCCCTTAACCTTGATAGGGGTAGACATAGCTTCAGTTGTCGATAGATGTAGAAATTAGAAGGCAATGGGGTGTCTATATAGAGAGAAGATAATAAAAATTTGGAAGGTAAACCATTACTTATTTGGTTAAAATAAATGATCGAATGATTTGACCTTTTATGTATTATAAGATTAATGTTTTTACATATTCAATTTAGGTTCTATTGGGTTGCTAGAATTATAGTTAATTTAGGATATTTAATTCCTCTATAACTAGTACATTTTCTCCATAAGTACCTATAATGCAAGTAAGTCATCTTCTATCTTACCTTTTAGATTATTTTTCATAATTGGATGTCTTCTAACTGATCCATCAAAATTTAGAGTCATTTCAAGTTTGGATTTTGGTTTCCAACTTGGGATTTCTCAGTTTCTAATGTTTAAAATGATTGAATTATCACTCAATAACTAATTTTACTTAATTCCAAATTCCAAGCTAAGTTTAGGACCTTCAATTAAAGCTTCTAATTCTACAACATTATTTGTGACTTACCTTATGAGTTTATCATGTTTTAGTTATCCATTCTTGTTTGTCCTTACGAGTGTTACTTCTTAATTATACATTCCCCTAATTTTTGCTTGGTACCCATCAAAGTTAAGTTTAGTATAATTCATGTCATTAAATAAAGGGAAATTATTAATATATTTTCCATCAAATACCATATCTAGTTTTAGTTCAAATATATATAGATATTTAACTATCCTTTTATTTTTGGTTTTCTTCTTTTAATGATTTTGTGTTTGTCTTGAAGTAATTTAGGTTGGCTCCTAATAATGTTTGTACATATTGTTGTTGTTCTATTTGAGTTTTATTTCTTTTCTACTAATGAAGATGACACTAGTTGTAGGATAAACTAAAAATTCTACCTTCCTAATGTTATTTGTGAAAATAATGGGAGCAACCAAGACCATCCTAGATAATAAGTTTTCAAAAATAAAAAAGAGTTATAAAAGATATAAGACTAAAAACCAGATCCTAGGGATAAAAATAACAAAATGAGGTAAGGGAGAGTCAAATAAAATCAGGTCGGTAACCTAGATCTTGATTCAACAAAATAGAATCTACGTCATCAACACCTTTATTATCCAAAGCATCTACCTCCTTATTTCCTTCTCTATAAATATGTTTTATTCTATATTCCTAAAATTCATCCAAATTTTGATGACTACCTCCAATTTTGAGTTTAAAATCTAATTTGAGGTAGTTCTCTTTCTAAGAGCATTAAGAACTATTTGAGAGTCACCTTCTATGTATAGCCTTTGAATTCTCACTTTGCAACTTAATTTCAAGCCTTCTTTCAGAGCTTCAAGTTTGGCTAGGTTATTAAAAATGATACCTAGAGGTTTGGCACATTTAGCCAGCCATATTCTGACATCATTATGAATGATACATCCTAGCCCTACACTACCACAGTTACCTCGAAAAAGCCACATCAAAATTTAATTTGAACCAACCAATTGGAGGAAGCTCCCATTTACAAAGAGTTATTGGTAATTTTTTATCTTTAGCATGAGTCATCCGAGGAAGTATAAGATTGGGCCAATTTATCTATATTTCTCCATCCCAATTAGAGAATGATCCTTCTTCTTTATAAGAGTTCCTTAAGTGATTGTTAGTAACTTCTATAATATTGGCTTCTACTTTATTTAAAAGAGACATTGTGTTCATTTTGGAGTTAAGGAAAAAAAATTGTTACTTTCTTTCCATATTTCCCATAAGAGAATAGATGGGGCAATCATCCATAGTTTTCCATATACTTTGTGTCCATATTGTGGCCAACTTCTTAAGAAATTCCATATATTGACTGAAAGGGTTGAATTCTAGTTTAGTTTCTTACATAACCATTTCTAGCATTGACTTGAGAATGAACAATTATATAATAAGTGTCTCATCATTTCACAATACTTTTCATATAACACACATCTAGAGGAACCTTCAAAACCTAGTTTGGTAAATCTATATGTTGTTAAAAATTTATCTTGCAACATTGCCCATAAGAAAATACCTACCTTGGGAAGATAGGTTGGGTCCCAATACAAATTCAAGGGAATTTCAGTTTTGTTCCATCCTTATGATTTGGTAATAAGCTCATACCCTAATTTGACATTGCATTTCTTATTCTTGGTTGCACCCTAAATTAATATATCACTTATCTCTTTATGGTTTTCAACTCTATTTAACAAAATGCTCTCAAATTTATTTTGGTTTTCATAAGATAGGCTTTTGTCAGATACTTCTTTCCAACCTTCATTTGTCACTATCATGTAGTCTTTTAGAAAGGGGCCCCAATTCTAAATGAGTGTATTTTGTATTGCTATAGGTAAGTCAACATTGTTCGGGGAAGGAAGTGTTGGAAATATAAGGTAGTCAAGGTTACGAAGAGGGGAGGGGTGAATCAAGAACCAATAAAACTTTATCTTATTTCACCACTTAATCCTTCATATAATATTATGATCTAATTGCATGCATGAGAGAATGAAAGAAATTAAACATTCATAACACTTTGACACACGATATGGTGACCCAGAAACCTTCCAAATAGAAAGTAAAATTGGGGTGGGGATGATACCCACAAGCTTTATTACTGCAGTGATATATTAACCATATTAAACTATAGAGCTTGGTAGCAACGTAACCATTTTGACTAAGTGTTGAGTCACTGATAGAAAAATTGACCTTAATATCAACAATCTCACCCTTTGGAATTAGTGACAAAAACACTTATCAAACCAAAAATATAAACTTCAAAACTATAAGTCAAAAAACTTCCTTTATCATCATTCTGTGTCTTCAACTCAATTTGACTCCCTAAAGTTATAGCTCGGTAACATGCTCTATTTTTCTGATTTTTCAAAATTGCTTTTGTAAAGATATTTTCTGCTTAACTATACAAGTATCTGCATAATACTAAATCACTCCCCTATACATATATCTCTCCTATATACATATAACTAGAGTATAGAGTATAATATACCTTCTTCCTCTTTACATATTACAAATCCCCTATTTTGACATAAATGTCAAAGGTGTATATAATATCTATATGTTAGTACCAAAATGTGACAAGAAAACATAATGTACCTTTATACCATTGTCTTGTCCCAATTCTCCTATAGTACCTTACTTGCATGCAATGTAATTTGAACTTTTGCTGATAATTCCATTATGTGATCAGCTATGGAGAAGTTGTTATCATGGATGAGTGTCTTTACATGTGCAATGTGTTTTTGCAATGCATCCATGTTTGGAAGAATCATGCCCTCGAATTCTACAAGCGTGGCTTGGATCTTGGCTTCTTCCTTCAATAATTCTGATTGTAGATTTGTTAGATATCTGATCTTTGTGTATGTGTAGAACTATGGTTCGGGTCAAGTGACATTTAGTGTGCACTTGCCTTCATATCTTCATCTATCTTGGATAGTTTATCCTTGATCTCCTTTATGAAGATAGATCACTTGAAAAATAATGAAATAACATTATTAATAGAGGTTTCTAGTGAACCAGGAATAGTAGCTAACTCTACTTGATCTATTGCAATTCTCTGTGCAACTTGTTCCAACACTCTATTCTAAAATTTTCTTTCAACTCTTTATGGCACTTTATCCTATCCATTCAAGTCTTCATTGTATTTGTGAATAATTTTTGCTAACTAGTCCAGAATGGGTTGCTTTCCATCAACCTCAATACTTAGAGCATCAATAAATATGCTCTTTATTTCTTCAAGTACTAGATTTTCTTTCTTCTTTTCTTCTCTAAGCCTCTGCTGCTTAGCTCTCTTCTTTAGTAGTTCACCCATGGTATCCATTTGATCAGGGGTGAGGGTGGGGATATCCCAATTTGGAATAATTATATCCTCATCCAGATCAATTGCTTATGCTTGTTCTTTACCCTTTTCTTTCAGAATGGTAGAAACAATTTGTTTACCCTTCTCTAAGACTTCTATACTCAGTTGAGACTGGTTCTCAACTGTCATTTTACTAGCTATGGATACACTTGGAATAGAAAAAATTTGTAGAAATTTATGGACTAGCAACAAATGTAGAAATAACACTAATAACAAGAATACCTTGTTGTTTCTTGGTCAAACCTAATGATGGAGGACCTTGCTTATTAGCAAATGAAGTGCTAGGCACTTCAGTCAATGTAACACTCAACTAAATAGATTCAAATCTTGGTTGGGTGCTTGGTGTAGTAGTGGTGTCCACAACCAACTCAGTAGAAGCTTTCTCTGACCCTCATTGGACTAAGGCATTGCTCGGAGAGTGAGGAAGTGAGGCCATGATTGTTGCTGCAATTTTCTTTGCATCAGTTTCCTCAATGCTTTGTATCTCTAGAAGGCTTCCTCCAGTAGCTTCTTGTTCTTCCTCCTCATCATCCAGGTTCACATCATCTAACTCATCATCCTTTATTTCTACTTCTCCTTCCTCATCTTCATCATCCTTGTCATCAACATGTACAACAAAATCACTGGGTTGGTGCAACTGATAGATGTTTTTCCACTTAGTAGTAGTTATCTTCACCACAAATTCAATGTCCTTAAGAAATATCATACATGTGTTGAATTTGAGAGTGAACTTCTTCTCATTTTTCTTCATGGGTTCCTTCACTTCCTTATCACTAAGATTTGGCATGAGTTGACTCAAAGTTTGTTCAAAGATGTCCTTGACGATCTTTGTTGCACTTTCTCATCTAGGTTTAATTACCTGTAGAAGTTCATTAGGAATTTTTTGTGCAAGCTCATCTAATGAGTACTTCCATTTGCCCAATTTTGTCATAAGCATATCCTCAATCTGCTTTTCCTCTTCTACATTCCTAGTCTCATACTTAAGAGATTTGAAATTTTCCATGCTAGATCCTTCTTCCATTCTTTCCAATTTTTTTCGAAGTGTAGGTGCATCTCTTTTGAAGATAATTTTCTCAGCTTCATCTTCACCTAACTTCAACTTCTTCCTGGACTTGGTTGCCCTTCTTGTGAATACAATAGAGGAGAACTTGGTAGGTTTGTTTATGATAACCTTACCTTTATTCCTAAGAGGCTCTTCTTCCTTAGACTTGGCATCCTCTGCTTCATCCTCTTCATCATCATCTTCTACACCATCACCTTTTTCCTCAGTAAGCATTAGAGGAGAATTTTCTTGCTTTGTGCTTTTCAGCAGCTTGTCTACTATTTTTCTTCCTTTATTTACTGCCTGAGGTAGCTTGATCTCAAGCTCAATTCTTGCCTTTACCTCATCATATGTTCTAAAATAGATGGCTTTGGGATCCAAAGGCTCATTTAGTAGAGCCTCTATGATATCCTCAATGTCATAAATGTTAACCTCATACTCTAGAGGCTTAACCCATGCCACTCTAGGTCTAACTGCTTGAATGTGTATTTTTTCATAGTCTACCATGAAACAAATATCATCCTTGTAATCTTCTATGAGTTTCTTAGGGATCCTAGATCTATTATACATCTTCTCTTTTGATGATTCAAAATAGTTATCCATGATGTTATCAAAATTCTCACCCATTTCTGTTATATACTCAATGATCTAATATAAACATGAACATCCTTCCTCCATACTATTGTACCTTTGGAAGGGAAAAACTTCTAAACAAAGAAGAATAAACATGTCAAAAGAGATCCAAACTTACATGGGTTATTATTTGATCCTCTGATGCTCTCCATGTTCTTGTTGAACTGATTCAACAACAACTTGGCAAGGTCGAAGGATAGGTTATTCTTCACAACCTTGTATGCCAGATCGATAGCTTCACGCGACACGCTATTGAATTGACTAGAACTGTATATTTTGTGTGAAATTACATTTATACCAAATTTTGGCTTCATGTTTGTTACACCATTAAGCTTCATGCCTCTTTTGTCCCACTCAATAAGAGTTTGCTTAGCCAATTCAATCTAACCTAGGATTTTGGTTTTCTTAGCTTTGTTTAGCATTGGAAGCCTAGTGATTCTATGAATCATTTTCTTCGTAAACTGAATGGGGTGGTCCAACCATAACTACCCATTATGAACATATCTTAAAATAAATCTAATCCATTTGACCTAAAAGTCTCTTGGCATATGTGAAATGTGGGTCAAACCCTTGGTTTCCAAGTGTTGATGCTTGAGTTTCAATGCACCATCCATACACAATTCCTTGTACACTTCATTCATCTCTAGGGTTTTGAGTTTCTAAATAGAACATTGGTAAAATGAATAGATGTTATGCATGAGTAATACCTTAGGTGGAATTTGAGACTGTGCACCAGTTGGGTCAAGTGCTTCTGCAATTGATGGACTCAACTTAAAATTAGGTACCTTGTAGTCGACTCCACGAACCAACATTTTAGAACCTTTCTTTGCTTTGTTACTTGAAGATTTCATGCTTAGTAGGGCTTTTGAAAACTCAATAATTCTTCAATGACAAACACTCAAATAGCTTGGGGGCTCTAAATTCATTCTTCACAAATAGCTCTAGAAATTTGTGGTGAGATAATGCATTCGATTTCTTCCTTTTAATGAATTTCCTCTTTCTAATTGCCATTAATGCTTCATACTTCATACTCACTCGGTGACAGTCTATCCTCCACCTGACTTAGTTTTTAATGCTCGAAAGATGTCTATAGCGCGGTAGAGTCACCATCACTTAGTAGGAACTACCAACTCTATGTCTACAACCTGAAACAATATGCAACCCGACCTTGCTTGGTAAGGTCTTGCAACCCAATCTAGCTTAGTAAGGTTGTCTACTTTCCATCATGCTCGATGATCCCATTGCATGTTGAATGCTGATTTAAATATTTCTTCTTGCTAGTTGGAACTAATGTTAGATTACTTCTTCTAAATCACAGTTCCAGTGATATCCATAAGGAACTAAGTTGAAATGATTGAGCCACCCAACTCATTGACTTGGGTGTCATTCAATTTGTGATTTTGGTTTACATTCTTTGGATATTTTGGTACCCATTTTTGCCTCATTTATTTTATGATATTGTTAGCTTTGGCTTTCTTTTCATCTTCAATTCTACTTGTGTTCATATAGTTCTTGGCAAGATGTCCAAGTTATGTACAAATAAAACATCTTTTTGTGGTATCTCTTTTCCTCATGTGATGTTCACACAATTTGCTCCAATGTGCCCAAATTCACCACAGTAGTGACATCTACACCATGTAATGTAATCCCATCCAAATATTTCTTTCACAATTTGTTCTGCTAGGTTCCACTACTTGGTTTTGCACTCTGAAGATTTGTGTCCTTTTTTCTTGCAATTGTGACATTTACCTTCAAACTTAGGTTTCTCTTTGCATTCACTTGCTCTATGACCATGCTTGTTGCAACTATAACACTTTCTATTGAATTTTGCTTTACCATTACTCCAGTATTTGTTTGATGTATGACCTATCTTACCTCAATGATTGCAAGTAGGTCTTTTATTCTTTTGAGCTCCTTGCTGAGATGATTCACCTTCTTTAGTGTATCTTATTCCACCTTTGCCTTTGTGTCTGTATTGACTTTGTTCATTCAATTCATTCATGCTTTCCTATTATTTCATCATTCTTTTGTAGGTTTGTCTTTCAATGTTGAGATCATTCTACGATTTTTCATTCTCTGATCTTAGAATCATAAGCTCTTCATTTGCATTGGTGAGTTGATCAATAAAGTCTTCTTGTTGAAGGGACAATTCTTGAATTTCATTGTTCTTTACTTTTATCTCTTCTTTGGTTGTCTTTTTCTTCCATGACTTCATATAATCTGACTAATTGGATTTCTTGTTCTCTTTTCACCTTTATAACTTCTTCTTGAAGATTGGAATTCTTTTCTAATATGTCTTTGGTTGCTACATCAGCTTCATCTAAATTTCTTTGTGTGTATATGTCTTCAATTCTTTCTTTAGTATAGAGATTTTCATTCATTTGCACCACAAGATCTTTCCTTCTTTCTAATTATTGTGAGAGTTGCTCCTTTGCTTTCTTAAGTTTTCCAATGGCTAATTCTAGATCCAACTTTTCATTGTCAATAGCCTTATCTAGCTTGTATACCTCCATTGCCTTTGATCTTTATCTCAAGTTGTTAAACTTTTGATTTGAGAACCAGACTCCTTTGATACCATTTGTTGGAAATATAAGGTAATCAAGGTTACTAAGAGGGGGAGGGGTGAATCAGGAACCAATAAAACTTTATCTTATTTCACTAATTAATCCTTCATATAATATTCTAATCTAATTGCATGCTTGAAATAATGAAAGCAATAAAACATTGATAACACTTTAACACAAGATACGGTGACCCAAAAACCTTCCAAATAGAAAGTAAAAATGGGGTGGGGATGATACCCACAAGATTTAGTACTGTAGTATAAAGTTAACCTATTAAGACTTATAATTGACCACTTAAGGTGATTTGCCCTGTTAGGAGCAATAAGGATTGTAAGGTCCACCTTGTTAGAGGATTTACAAACATGCAATAAAGTATGCACTCGATTAGGAGATTTAACAAAGATTGTTAAGTCTACCCTGTTAAAGGAATTGATTGATGCACCTATTACGATGAACCAATGGCTGATCTTTGATCTGCAACTTTGATTTGTTGGATGAGATTCCTTATATTTCAATGATCAATTGACTGTGATAGATAAATCTTTGTTGTGCTTTATACTGCTTGTAGCCTTCTTTAATTCACAGTCCCCATCATATATTCTTTTTTATTATATTTGGATATGATACATTGCATTACATATATACCAATCCAAATCACAACTTATTGGAGTCGACTATAATACCAATTTCATCATAATTCATAAAGTCGGCCCAATTCTTGTAGCTCAGGTTCTGAAGACAAACTCAATGATGTTCTAATACACAAAAAATGCTATCAACACTCAAAAATCTTTGGCACTCAATTGAACTTGAAGCTCAGTCCATACTAATCACTTCTAAGTAGCTTGAACTCGGTCAGCACTGTGTGACTCGATGAACACTAAGAAAGGCGGTAGCTTCTAAATCACTTGATTGACACTGCATGACTCGGTCAACACTAGATTCATATTGTTAACACAATGAGCTTGGTAGATACAATATAACTTGGTTAACATACCATAGCTCAGTTAACACTATGATCTACTTCACTTCCACTTAATAGCTCAATAAACACTATGTAGCTCAACAAACATTACAAACTGACTCCTTGGCTCGAGAGTATCTAAAATAGTTGGTTAACATTGTAAACTAAATAATAAGCTTAGTAGCAACTATAGAGCTCGGAGCTAGTATAACCATTTTGACAAAGTGTTGAGTCACTAATAGACAAATTGACCTTAATATCAACAAGAAGACCATCCCATGAGTCCTTCCAAAAGAGAGCATCTCGACTTCTCCTATATCCCAAGTTAGGTTATTAGTGATGAGATCTCAGTTTTGCATCACGAAGTTCCAGATTTTAGAACCTTTTGCTAGATTTATAGTTTGAAAAAGGGTTAAAGGATCTGAATTTGTTAAGTATTTATGATAAAGGATTTTTTTCCCATTTATTGTCATTTTCCTAAAACATTCTCCATACTAGTTTGGCTCTCAGGGCCTTTTTTTATTGGTAAATGGTCAAAGCCTTGTTCATTAATTTAATAAAAAGATGACATAGTATCTCCATTCAAATGGGCATTGGTAGGAAAGAACAAAGAAGAAAACCCCCAGTCTTGCTCGAGACCATAGTCTTTTATTATTACATGATTAAAAGGGGCGTACTCCAGTCTCAAAATTTCAATTGTCTTTTGTTTTATATACAATATAATTGATAAGATTCCCATATGAATATTGCTAGATATATTGATCTATTATGTATATCTTTTGCTTTTCAATGGCTAGGGAGTGAATGATAAAGACATGTTGATCTTCATTTCTTTGCAATAGACTAATCCTCTGTAAATCTAGATAATGCAATTACACCTTGTTAACCTGCTGATACATATTGAAACAAAAAAATTATGTTAGTTTTGTTAGAAAATAATACCATTAGAATTGATCTAACTATTTTCTTGTCAAGAAATCCTTATGATATATAGTTCCTATTATATATTTTTGTTTAAATAAACCTACTTTACCTCTCTCATAATATCCACCTATTCTTAATGCATATGCCTTTCAACCTCTTTGTTTAGTCTTTTATACTTAGTCAGTTATTAGGAACTCCTCTTTAAGTAGTATTGATTTGGTAGATTTATCCTTAAGACTAAATTTTCCTAATTTCATGGATTTAACGAGATAATCTCCTAATCAAAATTGAGCCCAAACTGAGAGGAAAATCTCTTCTATAGCCTCTGTTTATAAAATACATGACTAAAAAGATGATAATTTAGATAATATTTTGCTTCATTTAAATTTATGTCTAATTGTTCCTCTACTTAAGTTAGGATGCATTTTGCATGTTTCAAATTCCCAGTGAGCCCAAATCTTACAGTTTGAAACTTGAAGGTTTAATCAAGCTAATACTCCTCAATGCTGATCCAAGGGTTAGATTTATACATTATATTCATCTAACATTTTGATATCATATAAACTCTTACATCAATAAAATCAATCCAATGAGAAACAAGACTCAATTGCACCCAAATTGTATACTATATTGATATATGGAGCAATAGATATGATCTTTCAAGGGTTACACAAAACATAACTATACAAACTGAATTACATATATGATATTAGTCGATAACAGTAGCCAATAATACGAAGGATGAAACCTTGCTACAAAAATGGTTTCATCCTTAGAATTTCTACTAGACCCATCACTAGTATCCAAAAAAGGAGCAAAAAGAAGAACTATATACACTAGGGGAGAAACCAGATCGCCTATGATACCCAAAAAGCTTAGGCTTCACTTTATGATAAGGCCAAGGGATCCCAGAAAAAAAACATAAAGAGGGATAAAACAAAGATAATTTGGGACACTGGAGAAGACTATCCTAGCACTAAGAAGAAAACTAACCCAAGGCCCAAAATAGCATGTTTTCCGATTTCTATCTTTATTGTCAATTTTGTCTATTATCAAGTTCCAAATTTTATTGTCTTTAACACACTTATCAATTTGTATACCAAAATATTTACATGGGTATTCCCCTTTTTTAAAACCCATAATGTTACAAATGTTCCTTTCCAGAGTTGGATTAGTGTTGAGGAAGAAATTTTTTGATTTTCTGTGTTTACTTCTTGGCCTAAAACTTTTGCATAAGTTTTAATAATTTTTTTAATTGAAGGGCTTCTTCCCTATAACTTTCTCCAAGTAAGATGGTATCATCTACAAATTATTGATGTGTAATATCAACCACTTCCTCTATGACTTGGACCCCTCTTATTTTCCCTTCAAGTTGGGCCAATTTAATAGCTCTCACAAACGCCTCAACCATGATTATGAAGAGAAAAGGGAAAATTGGGTCCCCTTGCCTTATTCCTCTAGATATATTGAGAAAACCTTCTAGTGTGCCATTGACTAATAGAGATATCTTAGGTGTTGATATACAATTAAAATTAAAATTTACCCCACAGATGGGAGAATCTGAATGCTCTTATTATTTAACGTAAAAGTCTCAAGTCTACTTTATCGTATTCTTTACATATGTCTAAATTCATCAACATACACGAGTCTTTAGTTGTTTGTGTTAAATGGATTAATTCTTGAATAATAATAATTACATCATAGATGGATATATTAGGAACGAAACCTATTTGTTCTTCTTATATTAATTTATCGAAACATTTTTTAGTCTTATAGCTAGAGCCTTTGACAATATTTTGTAAATAGTATTACAATGTGCTATTGGTCTAAAGTCCCCTGTAGTAGTTGTATTCAATTTTTTTAGAATTAATGTTAAGAAAATGTTATTGATTTCCACTAACAAAGAGCTTGAATTTTTAATTGCTTCTATAGCCTCCCAAAGCTCTCACTCTATTATATCCTAGTATTTCTGAAAGAAAAATGCTTCAAACCCATCCGGTCCTTGAGATTTATCTAGATTAAGTGAGAAAATAACTTCTTTTACTTCTTCCTTAGAATTTTTTTTGTGAAGGTATTTATTATCTGCATAGGCTAATATGCTAGGGATTGAGCTAAGCATCTTGTTTTGAGCATACAGGTCTTAAAATTCATAGTTTTTTAGGATATATGAATAATATTTTACTAAAGTTTTAGCAATTTGCTTAGGTTTTTCAATCTACATACCCGAATCATCTTTGATTTTATTTATCCTATTTATATTGCATCTATTCAAAGTGCTAGCATGAAATAATTTTATGTTTTAATTATCCTCATTCAACCATATTTCTCTCGATTTTTGTTTCTAGAAAATTTCTTCTTTGCCCAAGATTTCTTCTTGCTTTTACCTCTGAAAAATATCCATTGATCTTGCTTAGTTGAGATTCTTGTACACAAAGTCAACATGGGACTCATTCTACACCCTTGATTTTTCCTCTTAATCTCTAACATCAATTTCTCTTTAAAGGGGATTTTATTCTCATTCTCTCATATTAGACTCTCATGCTAGTGTTGTTGTTGAAGGTGATGAAAGCTAAACCCCACAACTCCTAAGAATCACCTGCATGCAAACACTTGTCACAAAAAGAGAGAAGCAAAAACTATGGAGGTTGGAATTGCCAGATCCATAGATGAGACATTCTTGATGAGAAAAAAAAAGAAATCACTATCATCAAAAGTGAATGAATGTTACAAAGAGAGACCGTCCTTGCAAAGGAGATCAAAACCCTAATAGGTAACTAACCTAGGTTGCATGATAATAATTAATAAAAGAATTAACTATTATATGCCCAAAGTTTAGTTAAGAAAACTATGGATAATACGTGACTTAATAATTAAATCAATGTGATTTAATTATTAAGAAAAAACTTTATTATTCTAATAGTTGTGTTGTCACTTTATTTACTCACTCTTGAGCACTTTGCACTCACATTTTCTTAACTTGCATTATTAGCTTATCTTCCATTTATGTAACTTAGCTCATCTAGTTGAATTAGAGATTCTGCATCTCATTTAGCTTAGATTGCATCTTGCATTGCATATTTGATTCTTGGATATTGGCACTCTTGCCTCTACTAATTTGAATCTCTCATTCTACGGTGCACTTTGCAAGGGTTGTTGAAATAGATTCATTTGCAAGCCACCATACTACTATTGCACTCTTGCATGTCATAGATAGAGAGCTATAGGCCGCCTCTTGAGATGCTCTCCACTGTGGGTATTCTTGGGTATAATGGTCTATAGAAGTGTGACACTTTTTATGTACACACCACCCCATAGATTCTTTAGTTGTATGCTTACCAACAAGCTAGTGTAACAAAATAATAACATCCTCAATTTCTCTAACACAAAGTTCCTCGTTGATAATTGATGGGGTTTGGCACTTTTCTTTGCACTTAAATTTAATAAAGGTTGTAGCAACTATATACAAACACACTCTTCCTTATCTTGGAAGTGTTCCCAGACTTCACCAATAAATAGACTCACAAATACTTACCACTTTGGTAACCTTAGGAAACAAGATAGAATTTCAAAATAAAATTTGACAACTATTGTGTCAATAAAATCTTGGATTTCATAGGACACATGGTGGTAATGTTTAACAAAGGTAGAAACCAATTGTTGACAACACATTTATTTGGGGAAACTATTGCCTTCCAAAAGATTATTGTTAATAATTTTCTTCATAACATTGGGTGAGCCAAATATTTCCCTAAGCCTATTTAGAATTTCTTGAACCTCTTCATGGATCAAATCCATTTAAAAAATCTTGCCTAAATCATTATCTATAACTATATGCATGATGCATGCATTGTCTTTCCATGATAGATACATGGAACAATCAATATGATTTTTGAATATTCAACTCAACAAAGTATAAGAGTGGGAGTTATGAACAAAAAACTTATTGGACAAACTCATGGAGGACAAGAATTTGTCAACTTCTTACTTATGCTTGTTGGATCACTTTTTTTCATCTAAACCCTTCTATGCAGTTATTCCCTTTTATCTTTATGACATGTAGTCATTCTAATTGTGCATATGGATCTTTGAAGACAACCATATAATTACTTTTTAATTTATGCATTATCCATTGAACTACAAGGTTGTGTGCATCTAATCATCCTTTCTAAACATTACCTTTTGTCTCCCTTTAATTAGGAACATAACCATTGATTTAAAAATCAACTCTTGTCATGGAGTTTTGGATAGTACATGAATTATTACAACACTCTTGGTTTCTATTAAGGCTCATTGCATTGTGCTTTTGATCCCAATACTTTGGTGTTTTGATTACTTCACTTGTTGCACTCACTCACTTCTAGCTCTTATGTAGTTAGCATCATCATATTAACTACGCATTGAACTGTAAGGTTTCACCCATGAGAACGTTGTCCCTTACACAGTTTTAGCTTGCTTTGACTGTGATTTGCATAGTGATCATGTCACGAGTTAACATGCCCCTTTAATATTATATATCTTTTTTACTTTCTGTCTTCTTATTTGTTGATCAATAACATGCTAGGCTCGAACCCTTGTGGGAGCCACATTTTCATCCATGAGTCATCGATTCACCTTTGTTGCACATGACACAAGCTGGTTAGAAAAATAGAACAATGTTTGTATTTAGATAATATGGATTCTTGTATGAGGTATAATTGATGATAGACTGGCCATTATTAGATCCCCTTGATGTAACCCTAATTCTCTTTTGTGATTGCAAGGTCTTGCACTTGGAAAGAAGGAAGCAGGAAAAGATGAAGCACACAAAGTCAAAGTGTCAACAAGTTCACCATTCACTCAGGCAATGGCTGGCTCCAATAATTATTATACCTCGTTTTTCAAAATCTCACACATGTATTCATATGGTAAATTTAAGCATCAAAATTATTTTCCTTAGCTTGTTTCAGAGCTTGTGTGAAGCATTTGAATACTTTGACAAATAAGATTTACATTTTCAGAAAAAAGATGTTTGATAGTGTATGAATTTATGTCATATTGTTTCTCTTTTCTTCATAAAATATAAAATCTATGCAATGAATGAGATCAAAGTAAATGTCTTTCACATTAAGACACTAAATTAGATTTTGAAATTACTACCCTCTAGAAAGCACGACTCTACCTAATTTGAGCATGTAGGTGAAAAATAGGTAAAATATACCACTTAACACATTCAAGGAAAGAGTACCTTTAGAGGAGATGTCTAACCTTCCTACTAGATATGTAATGCCCCGCCAAGGGATCCAAAGAATTAATCTAAAATTTCACTAAGTTTGCCAGACAATTTTTTTTTAAAAACATGAAAGTAAAACTATTCATAACATTCGCGGAAGCAATAGTAGCATCCATCTAAAAGTAAACATAACATAACAGATTACATTCTTCAAGAATCCCTTAATGTTGTATCACATCTAATTTAACTAATCATCTAACATCACATCCTTATGAAATGACAAGGATACATCCAACGTTCTTAAACAATATGCAAGTTCCTTTAAGTAATTACATTTTAGTTTAGTTCAATCATCCACCGTACATGTTACAGGGTATGAAAGGCTTAAAAGAATAAATATCCATGTAAATAAAGTACATCATCATCCAATATTAATCCATGATGCAAATAAAGTAAATGAAACCACATATCATACATGATACATCATCATAGAAGATATAAACATCAATCATATAAGATAATCCATATATCACAAACATAAATAACTAAGTGCACGATTCCTCCCAACCGTAAATAGCATCATTAGACCATCGTGGATCCTAGCCATCCCTCTGTGCGTAACATTCCAAAGCACCGAAGAGATCATCAATATTAATATAGTAGGAATGTCACTCGTAAAACATCCTACTTCATATACAGAAAGTAATCTAACATGCTACAACATGTACATATGAAATCTAATCGTGTAAAGCAAAGCATAAGGTAACATCATCTAACATAAGTGAATCATCAATATAAGAAACATACCAATAAATACATCCATCATAAGGTATGTCATCTATCATAATGATCCAAGAGCATAATGAAGATAAATACCAACCAAGAATGCTCCAGCCACGGTGTCTCGGACGGATCTCAAATGATAAGAGTGAAAAAAACACTACCACCCGATCGCGTGGAACCTAAGTGGTCCACTCCCACTGTGCTGAGGAGATAATCTCAAGTCCCAAATAGGCTATCAAAATCACATAGCTTAAATCTCCATAAGTCCAGGAATCCTAAAAGTATACTAACTCAAAGGTTCCATCACACAAAACTGACATCTAATTCCTAGAGGCACACAATGACATGTAGGAAACCTACTCTGCAAGCGGGAAAGTGTCATCGCATATATCATGTACAAGTTACCCTAGCAGTTAGCTAAACTCCACGGCTCCATACTGATCTCACGCGGCCACTAGTATCCTCTCATACTGACGAGGCATACTATGGAATGCAAGGTCGCAACCATGCATTCTCTCTACTCCCATCCTAGTCTGTACAAGCACTCAAGGCATGGGCGAGAACCAAAACAATTATCTTTTTAGGTTCATTTAATCCCCATTTAGTGTGTAAATGTTATCACTTATTAACCAAAACTTACAATGAGTTACCCTGGTAGCCACTTAGGGCCCCGGCCTCCATTGCAAGCCACTTCCCGACACTACAAGTAGATAACCTACCCTAAGCTCATGGAATCATAAAATCACCCCAGTCCTGTACAAGTGACTGTAAAAATACCAAAAGATAATCCATAAAAAGAATCATCAAATATCCATAATAAAAGCATCAAATATCTTCAATAAGAATCATCAAATCTCCATGAGCATCTGAAAAGCATCCATAGAAAATCATGACCACAACAGTTCTCTATTGGCAACTAAAGGCATCACTGATAATCATAAGTATCCTTTGGTTCTCAATAGCCAAAATATATCTCAAAATAAATCACCATATCCATTGGTTCTCAACAAGCAACCAAGAATATCTCAAAATCATACTGATCGAAGACTCCAAAATGGTTGAGTCAAAACATGTCACAACATGACATCATCAAGAAATAAATCAACACTTCAGTCCCATCATGGCAACTAGAAAGTAATCCAAGAATAACTGATCGATGACTCAAAAATGATTAGCTCAAGTGTCTCATACACATACATCTCAGCTTCACACATGAAGACTGATGAACAATAACAATCAGTAAATACAAACATTTCATAGAGCATGCCATCACATTACCATGGTTGGGTTTATAAAGATCGAGACCAAATAAGATCAACATGCCATCACATCTCATAACCCCCAAGCCTCTGGTAATAACCTAGGACTAGTCAACACTAGTCAACCCAAAAACCCAAAACAAGAAGCATAGAGAAAACACAATGCAGACACATGTTTTGGTTTTGCTATATTACAGTAGAGGTTTCCAATTTTCTATTTGCAAGTATAACTCAAGTGTCCAAGTTTCATCATTGACCTACAAGTCAACCCATTTGTTTCCCGAAAGCATTATCCTTCCATTATTTAAAATAATATTCTAAGAATAGCTTAAGGATAAATATATTTTACTCATTGAAATGATCATCATTGACCCTTAATTAACTTGTTCTCTTTATTTAACTATGATCTATATTCTAATTGATTAACTCTTCTTTAATGTTACTTCAACTTTTAACATAAATCAAGGATCATTATTCGTTATATTATAAGAGAGCCAATTATCAATCTTTGAATAAGAAGATTATAACTATATTAAAATGATCAATTAAATCAATCAATTAACATAGGTACACCATCCATGACCTATTAACATTCTAATAGTTCTCAATTAAATATTACTAAGTCTCACTATTAAAATATGTAAGGTCATTATTCAAATCATTAGAATAAGACTTATCAACTTCGATGTAAATACTCAACAACTTGACTAAAAGAATCAATATTAGCATATCAATTAAAACTCTATACATAACTTAATTATTAATTAAATGTAATTAACTCTAATTAATTAATTTAATCAATAATTACATAACCATACCAACAACCCAATGAACATCAGTTGATTAATAACTAACTATAATTTGTAAGTTATGAGTCAA